>RJVU01016332.1:2006093-2030572 GCA_003731715.1 Anabarilius grahami | reverse complement strand
TGTGGGTTTAACGGTACATGTATTCGCCTCGAACTGTATGATACGGGCATCACGGTTCTGTTCATGCAGTTACACGACGATTGCAGTCGGTCACAGGCAATCCACACTCCAATCCAGACAGGGGCATGCGCGGTAATGCAACGCTGTTTGCTTCCATGTATAAAGGCCAATTCACACCGCCCCGACAACAGCCAACAAACGCCAACAAACTCGTTGGCGCTTCGGATTTCAGGTTAGTATTTTTGCTTTGCCTCAATACTTTAATACAATGAAAATATATATGATTAATTATTAATGTAATAAACTTGCCTGACAATATTGTCACATGGTTACACGTATGTAGTTGTGGAATTTTCCCAGTCAGACGTCACTCGTTTGTCGGGGCGGTGTGAACATGACAGTTTTTTTCTCATCTAGAATTCTAAATCCAACGGCCAACTTGTTCGTCAGCGTTTGTTGGTGTTTGTTGGCTGTTGTCGGGGTGGTGTGAATTGGCCTTAAAGCGCAGAAGAAGAACATGAAGAGGCGATCAATTGATGTGTTGACATGAAGGCTGCACCCAAAAACCTAGGCACTGACTTTTCTCCTCGCTGCCTTATCAGGCAATGACTTGTAAGGCAGCGTTTGTGCATGAAGGAACCTCACAAAACTGATTTCAGACAGACTTCTGAGGCAGCGTTACAGTTTAATAATCTACTGCAATATAGCGCGAGCTTTGGTGAGAACTAAACAAATATTTAATTACTACAGTAGTAATTTCTTGCTAGAAATGACATCAGAAGTGGAAAATGTTGGTCAAAAACGTACATTTACACACAAACTGACCAGCAAACTCAACTTTCGGATGCCATCTTTATTTTTCTAGCTCAACTCTCTGTCAGAATGGAATGCACAAAAATCGATCAGATGAAGGTATCTCAGGGAACAGGAAGTGAAGCTAACATTGGATTTGGACGTGCCTTGATGCCTTCCTACCTTGAAATTTGTCCTCCAGTTTTCGTACGCAGTCGTAATCTCTCAACCAGTTTTTCAACTGTGGAAAGATATCAATACAGCTTGAGAATAACATTTCACGCAGCATTATATTTCAGGCATTTAGTGTCGAAAGCATGTTAGTTCACTAGAGAAATGAACTCTAGAAAGGAACATTTCATATATGCACTATAGTAACCTATTCATTATATTTACTTAACCTCTTATAATGTCTTGATTATTTAATGTACGTCATGAAAACAAGTTATGACAGCCACTGTGTAAATAATTATATTTCAAAAATGAATTGGAGTAGAAAATTAACTTTATAATTAGATTTAGAAGTTAATGCAAAACGTGCCTTATGAGGAATTTATCTAAAAATCAATAGCAACTGAATTTAATAATTTGGGCTCTGTTGTTAATTGTAACCTTTAATACAGTAATGTGTAGTTTAAGTAAGGGCTCCCTGTATAGTATCACAGCATTAGTTTAAGAAAATGTTTTATTATAATTGAATTGAAATAAACACAGAGACACATTTGTTATAAAAAAATACCATTTAATAATAAAAAAGCAATTTTATGTTTAGTTTTCTCCACCCTGCTGTACCGAACCGTGACTTCAAAACCGAGGTACGTATATATTCATTTATGATCTCTAACTTTCCATTTCCATATTAATAAATTATTCAGATTTGTACTAGCATGAGCCTATGTGTTTTTTTCAGCCATTGCAATAGTATTTCACCTGCTTCCTTCTGCTACATTAGAATTCCATTCCATCCATTTCTCTCTGATTGTCTGATGTAGACGCACAGACACCTAAAGAGGATTCAGTTCCCACTGAAAGTAATTGGCAAATGCTATGCACCAACGAGCCAGATGTAATACACTAATGGCTGTGTGTGTGAGAGTGAGTGTGTCTCTCCTCTGGTGTATGCTAATCCCTAGAAGGAGCCGGACTTGTGATCGGCATGTTAGTTCCGTTAAGTGTGGAAGGCAAGGAAGAAGAGATTCCATTCAGGACCACGGCAGAAGGATATCAGTGTCCCAGCAGAAGTGTAAGCAGCGCTATCTAGGGAGCCGGTAATGAGAACACGCTCTCTGTGGGCTGATTAAAAGGCCTGTCACTCCATTAGCTTAACACTCACATAAATGCACACACATAAACTTAGTAATGGCTGTAATAACATGTTGGGACACATTCCGGGGGAGACCGTCTTTCTGTATCAACGTGACTGATGGTCTTTCCATCTGAGCATGTTCAAGCTGAGCGCCATGTAGCTGCTAAATATTACTATTACAGGATTTGGTTAGCGATTCAGGCAGCAGGAGCGGCTGGTGCGTTCTGCACATCTGTCATACCCAGGGGACTCAGACTTGTAAACTCCATTAAGTGTTTGTGAGGGTAATAACGGATTCCTGTCTGATAAAGCAGAACGGCTGCCTTTCTCATCTTCTGCTTCTCTAACATCAACGCGCTGTTTCGGTCCAGCAATCTTCACAACAAAACAACACCACGGCTGTAGGTAAACTTTAAGCGGTGCTGTCTGCCGCCTGTACTCCCATCATCAAATCCTTATTGGTTCTTACAGGTATTTGGATTATATCCTTTCATTTCCCTCCCCCTGTCATATATATGGCTCTGGGCTGTTTATTTTTGTTGGCTTCTCCCTTTGCGCCTCTGAGGAATTCCATTAAGATAATGACACACAGGCTGTGCATCCACACTCACCTGCAAACATGTTTACACCTGCGGCCGCAGGTTATTGCAAACATTTTAAAATCAAATGATGAGGGTGATTGGCGGCCTGTGGGGGATCGCCGTTATTAAATATCCCATTACACTCAGAGATAGAGTAATAGTGTCGGGATCGCAGGGGTGCATGAACACTCAAATCATTGGCCTCTGAGCTCCGATCTGCTTCAGTTTGAGTAAACAGCACTATTTAAGTGTGAGGGACTGTGTTCAAATGCAATTTTGTTAATTCCGAAAAAGGGACGAAAGCAATTTTGTTGCCCTCTGAACTAGGTTGCTATCCCAGGCTTGCCCATAATTTATTTTTAAAAAAGCACACATACACATCCTGGTCAGACACATGATGTATGTTGTCTGGCATTTATTTCAATGATGGTAGTTGCATGTAAGCAAAAAATGCTTTAATAAACTATTATAATATTAATTTATAATTTATGTGAATAATATACAATACAAATATTGATAAAACAAAATTGTTTAATTCCCACATTATGTTTTTTCCCCAAACAAACAAGGCCTTTCTTTCCCTATACAGCCATGTTGTGTTTGCTGATAACATTTCTCTGTGGACATGCAAAAAAGTTTGAAAGGTGTTTATGGATCATATGAAATTCATTAACCCTTAAACGCATATACCTCGGGTCTTTAGTGACCCGGGACTTCATTTACTTCCCTCCTCCTCATTCATTTTTAAAGCTATACATGATAAACAATATAACAAAAAAAAAAAATAATAATAAAACGATTAAAGAATACCTGTTTTCCCATTCATTTTTTGTCAAAAATTGTATAGGGTCGCCATCGACCCGAGGTGTATAACAGTGTAAGTATATTTTTTCTTCGCAACAATAATTGAATCTTTGATGACTGAATAAGTGCAATTCACATTTATTCCAAAAGGTGGCAATGTCTGATACACAATGATGAAGTGATGTTTCACTCATAGTTACTGCAGGCAGAAAACACAAGAATGGGGAGTAACATCAGCAAAACTTGAAATGGCTCAGTGATTTACTGCAGAGCAAGTACTGAATGCAATCAAATATTAGTGTCACTGTCACTTGATGATGGATCTGGTGAAGAAGCCGTCAGCGATCAAAATATTAATTTTGAAGATGTTGAAAATTATAGTTTTGAGAATATAAATTTGAGATCGCGAATATGAGCCAGATGCGAAATGTACTGGAAAATAAGCTCTGATGAGGACAGTGATGATGGTATAACACTTCTGCTCGAACTGAACCTTTCCAAGCTCCAAAAGGTAGCAAAATATGCTTTATTTTATTCTTCTGTAATTGTTACTTTAATATCATGTGAGTTTTCTATTATCGCAACAGGTAGAGATCCATCCCTGTGTTAAATATAGATCTGGGTCGCTTAAGACCCGAATATGTAATAAAGATTGGCAAAACATTCATGCATTAAGGGTTAATTAATTAGACATGCAGAAACCCTCTATGTAGAAAGTAGTATCTGTCTATCTATCTATCAAACTGTATTCACTGGACACACTTGTTTGATGGCTGAGGGGTCTTGACTCAGAATCTTTGGGCAGAGAAAAAATTAGACACAAGTAATTCAGATAAGAGGGCCCGTCCTACATCTTTCCTCCCACACTTTCTTACAACCACACTTGGTTGAGCAGCGACACAGAGCTGCAAGGCCACAGAGATACACAGCAGGGAGCCCTAATTACTGCCTTAGCCAAAAAAAGATCTCTCAAAGACGGAGGGGTGGTGGTAACTATGAGCATGCTGTTATGGAGTGGACGCTGAGAGTAAGTGGATACTTACTGTTCCCTCATTCTTGGAAAAGTCTTTCCATGCTCTCATCCAGATGCCCTACAAAAATGTGGCTATTCAGTGAGGGCAGTACACAGAATAGATAATGACATGGATGTCACAGAGTTAACGGACATTCTTTATGTGTTAGTCTGTGGTCCTTCAGAAAGTTTTACCATGTTTGTAGTTCAAGCCACACAACGTAAAAGCTCTTTCAGTTTGTTTGTTTTCTATACTAAATAGCAACAAACTATCAGGGCATTTGATCTAACATTTACTGATCCAGTCACAATGGAGATTCATTTGTGAAATATGCCTGTACTAAGATAATGTACACTGTGCATTTACTCAAACACATTTTTCAAAACAGTCTTAACATTCTCTAAACTGTAAGTGCAATTGTCACAACTGCTGGAACATCAGAACTCTATTGCATGTCTGCAAAATGTAGTTACTTACCCAAAACATTTACAGTTTTTACAATCGCTAGGACACATTTCTCAATATTTAGGTCACTTTTTCAAAACTCTTCACACAGTTCTCCTAACCAACTTTCAGCTCGGCACAGCAGTTAATTTCACATTCAAAATGCACTAAAACTACCAAAACACTTCATACATTTCTAAAATCAACTCATTCTTTCATAACACTAGCAAAGGTTGTCAGCCAACAAACAATGACCTAAAAAGCACTAACAATAGGTAGCATTTTTTACAATGTTATCTTCTCTAAAACAAGGACACCTCTCTACTGTTTAGAATTCACTGCAATATACCGATCAGGCATAACATTATGACCACCTTCCTAATATTGTGTTGGTCCCCTTTTTACTGCCAAAACAGCCCTGGCCCATCGAGGCATGGACTCTACTAGACCCCCTGAAGGTGTGCTGTGGTATCTGGCACCAAGATGTTAGCAGCAGATCCTTTAAGTCCTGTAAGTTGTGAGGTGGAGCTTCCATGGATAGGACTTGTTTGTTCAGCACATCCCACAGATGCTCCATTGGATTGAGATCTGGAGAATTTGGAGGCCAAAGTCAACACCTCGAACTAGTTGTTGTGCTCCTCAAACCATTTTTGCTTTGTGGCAAGGCGCATTAGCCTGTTGAAAGATGCCATAGCCACCAGGGAATACTGTTTCCATGAAAGGGTGTACATGGTCTGCAACAATGCTTAGGTAGGTGGTACGTGTCAAAGTAACATCCACATGGATGGCAGGACCCAAAGTTTCCTAGCAGAACATTGCCCAAAGCATCAGCCTGCCTCCGTCGACTTGCCTTCTTCCCATAGTGCATCCTGGTGCCATGTGTTCCCCAGGTAAGCGACGCACACGCACCCGGCCATCCATGTCATGTAAAAGAAAACATGATTTATTAGACCAGGCCACCTTCCTCCATTGCTCTGTGGTCCAGTTCTGATGCTCACGTGCCCACTGTTGGTGCTTTCGGCGGTGGACAGGGGTCGGCATGGACACCCTGACTGGTTTGCGGCTACGCAGCCCCATACGCAACAAACTGCGATGCACTGTGTATTCTGTGTCTTTCTATCAGAACCAACATTAACTTCTTGAGCAATTTGAGATACAGTAGCTCCTCTGTTGGATCGGACCACACCAGCCTTTGTTCGCCATGTGCATCAATACACCTAGGAAAGAATCTTCTGGCATGCCTGATCCATCCCTGGCAATCTTCTGCTGATATGTCCAGGCATCCAGCCTTTATTTAGTCCAGGAGGGACATTATGTGGATGGTGGTCATAAACCTTCCACCTCCATCCTCTATGGGGTTGAAGAATGGAGAGTAAGGTGGGAGGGAAAGTGACACCATCCTGGGATGGGCTGCAAACCACTCGGTGACTGCACGGAAGTGGTGAAATGCCACATTGTCCCATACCATTATAAATGTTGGCTGATTTCTTCTTACTGCATTCCTGAATATGTGGGGTGTTTGCCTGCCTTCAATCTCCATGACTCTCTAAAATATATCCACAAGGCAACATAAGAGTTAGGCTATTAGTATACATTATACCTAAAAATTTGTCTTTGTGTGTGTTTGGTTTTGTTCAAAAACAGTGTTGTATTTTATTGTCATCTTACAGGTTCCTGAGTTGCTTGACATGTTCAGAGTTCCTCTCAAAAGGCAACTGCTTCATCCTAGTAAGTAACGTTGTCTGTCAACACTCTGTCTTGGATCTCAGTGAGTTTTATGCCATTGTTTCTGATGACCATGTCAACAATGGCAGTTTCCTGCAAATCATTAAACATCCTTCCTCTCTCACCTTTGTAAGGTAACCATTGAGTCCTAAGCAGAAATGCAAAAGCAATTACTCACAAGTGGATTTGGAGGCTTTGCTCTATTTACTTCTGTAATGTGCAGCACATTCAGATGCCCATGCAGAATACAACTTACCTGTTGGTTTGCCATTACATGATCAATTACAGTAGCTCTGATCTCATCTGAGACTACAGCTCTTGATCTTCCTCTTATTATTCTTCCACCACGCATATGTATTCCTCTCCCCTCCTTGCCACTCTTCTTCCTTTTTTAGCCACTTCTCTATCTCTGGCTGGATCCATGTTTACGTCACAATACAAAACTATACTGAAGTTGTCTCCTTTTGTAGATAGTAATGAAATTGAAAGAGAAACACCTGTGTAGGTGTTCAGTTACAATGAGAATCAGCTGTAGTTGGTCCAATTGTTTTTATAGTATTTAATTTTTAGATTCGAAACACATTTTTTTCTTTTGTCAAATCAACTTAGATAACTAATGTTTTTCAGATAACATAATATTTTGAGTTTCTGTTGATTAAACCAATTGCTTTCATTGTAATAACTCAAATTTTGAATTTTATTGAACTAAAAATTTTAAGGCAATCGGGTAACTTACTTTTTTATGTTAAACCAACAATTATTTTTTACAGTAGCAAATTGCTGTCTTATTCAGTTTTGTATTATGTTATTGTTTTGAACTTAAGTTTAACAGTTTTGAAAACAGTATGTATAAGCATGTGCAAAGTGGCCTGTAGGTACACAGAGTTTTGGCGGTTGTGTCAAAGTGAGAAAAGAATTCATGTAATTTGAAAGAAGTAGTCAATGCATGTTGTGCCAAAGCAATGATAAATGATCTATAGTTAAGCCCACATAGATTTCTGTTGTGCTCACTGTGTGAAGAGTTTTGAAAAAGTGACCTAAATATTGAGAAATGTGTCCTAGAAAAAAAAAAAACTGCTTCAAAACCTAGTTAGTCTGTCAGTAAACTGGCCAATGCCACCAAGTGTTTTTGTCATTCGTGTGAGCCACACTGGTCAAAATATTTGGTTCTTTCACCATGGAAATGTTTGATATATACATATTTCATGTGTTCTCTACTTTTTAGTTGACACTCTCTGATTTCTACACTATACAAGAATGTCAGCTTTGTCTAGCTGAATGCTCTTGTGTATCACACTGAGCTTTTTAGATACAGATTTCAGCAGTCTGCAAACAGTATACAAAAAGAAAATGTGAAGAATGTTTAGAAGTTGTGAAGAGTTTGACAGTTTCACTGAGAATCAAATCGTCAGTTTTGATCAACAAGCCATGTGCATTTAGTTATTGTGCAAATTGTTGACAGTTGTACTAACTCTTTTGCACACGTGCCAAAACACATGCAATTTGCTTAAATCAATAAGAAATTCAAATCTCAAATGAACAAGAAACTAAATGTTCAGAGATCTGAACTTACTGTTTTGAAAGAAAAAAAATCTAATTCGAGAATTAACAGAAAGCTTATTTTCAAGTTATGAAACACCTTAACAGAAAATGGTTCATGATTTAAATGTTACTTCTAAAATTTGCATTTTTATTTACAGTACATGAACAACCATTAAGCATGTTCCTCCATGAATAATAACAAAAACAAATGTTTTCAATCGTATATTGACTTTTAATCTTGAAATAGGCTTTTACAATAAATAAATGAATACAGACTATTTTCCTTAAATGAATTTAACCCAAATAATCACAACAGTGCAAATTTATTTGCAATGACCACTCATGTTTTTCTCTTGTTATTGTTACACAGGTTGTTTTAAAACTATTTTCTTGTACCTGACTGTCAGTAAGAGGTTGGTGACTCATTATATGTACAAAGAGTAGCTTTTTTTAGTGCTCTGGACCTTCCATTAAGAAATCATTTAAATGCCAGCATAGTACATCAAAGTGCAAAAAAGATGAGTCATGGCCACCATTTCATGACAAGCTGACAGTATAATGATAACATCTGTAAGGCACTTCTTTAATGTTGCTGGGGGCAGTGACAAGGAAAGATATTAAGACTCTGTGGAGGGTGTTCAATAAGAACATAGATGGATTGTTGTAAATTAGGTTCAATTTCAGGAGTGAAAGTAGCCTACTGCCAGCAGGTGACATATACATTACCAGTCAAAAGTTTGGAAACATTACTATTTTTAATGTTTTTGAACGAAGTCTCTTATGCTCATTAAGGCTGCATTTATTTCATAATAAATACAGAAAAAAAACAATAATATTGTGAAATATTATTACAATTTAAAATTATGGTTTTCTATTTTAATATACTTTAAAATATAATTTATTTCTGTGATGCAAAGCTGAATTTTCAGCATCATTACTCCAGTCTTCGGTGTCACATGATCCTTCAGCAATCATTGTAATATGGTGATTTATTATCAATGTTGGAAACAGTTGTGCTGCTTAATATTATTTTATAACCTGTGATACTTTTTCAGGATTCTTTGATGAATAAAAAGTTAAAAAAATATCAGCATTTATTTAATATAGAAATCTTTTTTCTATAGAATCTCACAATTCTGTCTTAAAGATAACGGATTTAAACATGATCTTTACAATTTACATGCTTTTTTATTTAATAGATTAAAATATTTTTTTTTGTAAAGAGCATGGTTAATACATTGATCAGAGTACGTATCCAAACATGTTTGATCAGTGTGTGTGTGTGTGTGTGTGTGTTTGTGTGTGCTGATGTATATAAAGACTGAAGCATTGATTTGTCTGAATGTCCAGTCAAAAAAACCTGAAAGGCTCACACCAAGCCTTTCATTTCTCATATCACAGTCTTATTTCATTTATTTCTCAACAGAATAAGTATATACCTCAAGCTAATAATCTTATTAAACCCGATAATGAAAAGCTGAAGTGTGCAATCTTTTTGATAGTACTTTTTCTTGTCTCAGCTTAATATACACAGCCTGACAGCAACATTGAAACATACGTTTGAGGTGGGGCTATCTGTTTGTCCAAACAATGGAAGATGGGGGAGTGTTTGGGAAATTTATTTAAAAGACAATCATTATTTTTGCAATTTAGCAGCACTGAAGTTTAGCATTTCAAACTAAATAACTATTTTAATTATTCATATTTATATATAATATATTATTAATAATATTTGATTATCTAATAATAAAAGAATTANATAAAAGAATTACCCCATATTAAAGAACATATTACATTACAGCAAGAATATTATTGGTAAGAAAGCATCAGTTACATTCCAGTGTCTCTTCAACTATGTTTTGCAATGGATTCAACAGGCGACTTAAAACTATTTAAACATTGAACTCAAATCATTTATGAATGAACATCTTAAATTAAGTTCATAAAATATGGCAATTCTTAGTCCCTTGGTAATTTTAGTTTCCTGCTCGAACACAACTTTGAATAACAAACATTAAATGAGCATTTAACTTAAATCATGCAATGAATGGCATTCTTTTGTGTTCTGCTACTCTGCACTTTACTCGGCCACATCGGCAGTGTGTATGCTGATAAATATTGCAGAGGGTTTTGTGGGTTATTGCGCACTGCGCTGAGCCAGGAGGACATTGCAGAAGGCTTTGGATAATTTACTGTGCCATAAAGGCAGCATGAGTGATTTTCTCTAGTATTTATTACCCCCACCCAATGAATTGCCAAACCATTTCATTCAGTTTATAGCTTTATGCTAATGTGGGGAAATCAAATTAAGTTGAGTTTGTTTATTTATTTGATTTTAAGTTGGTTCACTTTGTGATTTATTTGACATTTATACAAATGGCGTATGATGTATAGCTATATAGCATCTGACACTTGCCCATTAAATAGGAATTCTTCAATAACTATCAAAGTAGCAAAGAAGCAGTTCTACAAGTTTGCATGTCTTATGTTATGCATCAACAAAATTGTATTATTAAAGGCACCATGAAATCAAAATAGACTCTGATTTGCTTATTTACTATTTTGGTCTTATTGTGAACAATTCATTGGTACACCCTATTCACCATATTCTTTCACCAAAATTATTTTATGGAATATTGCTGACATGTAGTGTGTGTGTGTGTGTGAGTGCGTGTGTGTGAGTGTGTGTGTGTGTGTGTGTGTGTGTGTGTGTGCGCGCGTTTTTGTGACATATCAGGACACAAATGTGTATAATGACATGGGTATGACATAGGTATAACAAAAAGAGGTGACTTATGAGGACATTACAGCATGTCCCCACTTTTCAAAAGGCTTATAAATCATACAGAATGAGTTTTTGTGAGAAAGTAAAAGTGTGCACAGTTTCCTGTGATGGTTAGGTTTAGAGGTAGGGGTAGTGTAGGGGGATAGAAAATACAGTTTGTACAGTATAAAAACCATTACGCCTATGGAATGTCCCCACAATTCACAAAAACGAACGTGAGGAAAACAGCTAATAAATCATACAGAAGGGTTAGGGGATAGAATATACAGTTTGTTCAGTATAAAAATCATTATGTCTATGGAAATTTCCCATAAAACATGAAATCCCAGCATTTGGCTGATTCAGTAAGGCCATGTTTTTGGCCATAGACCCTTTATATTTTAGAATGCAATGACAGTTATAGTTAGCGTTGGTGTCAGCAAAGCACTTTGTCTAAGTAGCACTGTTGGACATCAGTGCGGAAAATACAATAAAGTTAATAAAATAACTGAAGTGTACAGACAGAAGTCTGTTGGTTTTAAAAATGAAATGAACAGCCTTTTTTGGCCAATAAATATGTTAATAGATTTGTTCTAAAATGATGAATTACTATACTTACAAAAGAGCCTGACCGCCCCCTAGTGGACATTTATGTTATTCAGTACCTAAACTTTGTTCGTTTTTTTTAAATTGCTAACATACTTTTGTCCAATCCTTAGTCACATTTTCAAAACTCAAAACACATTTAGCAGAACATCTGTCTGTTGTGGTCACACCATTACCACAATTCATGTCGTTTTCACACAAAATGCAGTCAATTAACACATTTCTAAAAGGCTTAAATTTTCTTTTCATACAAGCTTACCAAAATCATGGATCTTTCTCATCTTATTTGCAAATGCTTAAACACAGCATATCAGAAATGAAGACCTAATGTTCCAATCTTTAAATATAGTATAAAACCTCTACTTTTGCAACAACAGATCACTGAAATATTGAGAAATAGCAGATTCCAATCTCAGTTGGAGGCATAGTCAGGTGCTGAAGTTCTGTTCATTACATGGACATACAGTAAAATAGGACTCTTTGAATTGGTTTGGATGCTGAACAGCACAGAGGAGCAGAGAGAAAAAAATGTGTGGGAGAGGAATAGATGGAGGAGAGGAGTAGTTGGATCAGGAAAAGGGAGACTCTTCTCCCTTGGAGTAAGATTGTGTGCTGGATTGTGCCCCCTTAGACGTGATAGCTATGAAAGCTTATTTCTGCCATGCATAGAAAATAAAAAAGGTAACTCTGTTTTTTTTCTCAATTCGTAGTTTATATCTCACAATTCTGACAGAATTGTGAGATATAAACTAGGAATTGAGAAAAAAAACACAATTACCTGAAAAAAAAACTCAATTAGCAAAAAAAAAACTACAATTACCCTTATACTTTTTTATTCTGCTTCCATAGTAAACAAAGGCCATGTATATTGGATTTGTTGTTGATCAATGGCAGCAATTTTATGTTTTCATTTCAGCAAAAGCTTCATGTAAAGCTTTTACTAAAACAATTCCACTACCACTGTGTTCCATATATGCAGAATATGTGGTCTGCATAGCGCATTGACTACCAAAGGGACACTCTCTATGGGGACCATCAACACCACACCCACCCCCAGAAAGAGATTTCAACCAAGGGGGCAACTGAAGTTCTGCATAGGGGACTTATTTGACCAGTGTCTGCCCTGAGCAATTCTGTTACTTTCTTCTTCATTTTTTTCTACTGTACATTCTATAATGTAATGACTCATTCACTTTATGTTGCCAAGAATGCACACATTCAACACTCAACCAAAAATGTAAAATGGCTTACATGTAAGCTTTCTACTTTTACTGCAGTAAAAAGAAACTGAATTATAAAACTATGGGTTTCATATTTTTTGCAGCTAGAACTGAAACACGACAAGTAATGCGGTTTTCGTAATGCCATCAACTCTTAATATTTTGACAGTCATTGCGCTTTGAATGACTATGTTCATGTTGGCTAGAAAACTAGTGCTAGTGTTTTGACAGAACGACTCGATTTTGAACCAGGTTTGCAGTGTTTTGATAAAGTAAGTATATGAAAAAGGTTTTTAGCATTTTGAAATGTTTGTATTTATTTAACAAAATATGGTTTTGGGCAGAAAATGAACTATTTGGCTAATTGTGTGATGGATGTGTGTTGCTGTGTTAAGAGTTCAGAAAAAAGTAATTTATGTATTAGTAAACGCTTGTTAGCAATTGTAAAAAACAGTAAGAATAAATATTTCTGTTATATTTCTATTAAGGAAATATTTCTATAACACAATATACCAGAAATTGTCCAATCTGTTGAACACCTACATTTAATTATCTTGATGATTTACACAATGGCTGATGCTTTTTTATGTTTTTCTAAAAATGTAGTATTATCAAACAAGGTGGAATGTTTTAAAGTTAACTAACACCACAAAATATCATAGATTTCATAAAATCTAGTCCATTGATGTGTTATTTTCACAACAAACATTATGTCACTTCCTGAAGACGATACTATCAATGAACTGGCTTTTGTTATAAAAGAGATTATAAATGAATATAGGAAAGGGTATAAAGTAGGACATGTTCACCTATTCTGTATCCTATATAGAAGTTTTATAGTTTTATTTGAACATTTTTATTAGAAAAATGAAATATGAAGAAACATCTTGAATATTTCTGGAATAAATTGCCACTGCAAAAATATTTTATGCAAAATATTACAAAAAGAAATATAATGGAGGCATGGAAACTGGAAAAGTGGAAATATTAAGAAATATCTGGAATACTAAATAAACTGCCACAACAAAAAGAGTTAATATGTTATGCAATAAATGACAAAATATATAATGGTGCCTTGGAAATTGGAAAATGAAAATATTAAGAAATATCTGGAGTATTTCTATTAAATTGCCACTCCAAAAATAGTTAATATTTTGTGCAATAAATGACAAAATATATAATGTCGGCATGGAAATTGCAAAGTGGAAATATGAAGAAACATCTGGAATATTTCTAAATAAAATGCCACTCCAAAAAGAGTTCATATTTTATGCAATATATTACAAATCAGGAATGGCCCTGAATTAACACAAAAGTAAGATGACGATAACAGCAGGATACTGCCTGATGTGTAAAATTAAAATTTTGTGCCAGAGTACTAAAGTAAAAAAAAAAAACAGAAAAATAAAATAAAATAAAACTTATTTTTAAAACTACAAAACAAGCCTAACAACATTTCAGACAACATCAACAAAATTCTTTCACACATTTAACCACCACTACTTATAATGAATGAGCAGAATAATTTTGTAGCTGTGATTTTCATTGTTCCTCAAGCATGTGTGTTTATCTCACCTCTCCCTGTTGGATTTCTCACAGGGTGGAGTGTTGCAACAGACTGCTGAATCGGCAGAATAGTAATGTAATGCAAAAGGTGCGAGAGTCTCTGAGCTGCTCAGCACAAGACTGCTGTTTTGATTAAACTGACGGACTGCACACTATACAAAATATGCCGAGATAAACAGAATCAACAAATCTTTAAAAAATGCACAGTGTTCAGACTGGACATATGGCACAAAAAAAAAATGTTTTAAAATACATTCTCTTTCCAAGCACCTCCAGTATTTACTCAGGCTCAGTCTGTGTGAGTATCTGAGGTATTTTTGAGACTATCAGCCACAAATTCTTCTAAAGCACCTGAGGCAAAGTTAACTAAGAGAAGACTCATCAACTTGCTTCTCTATTTGCTGTGGATAGGAGGATCTGATATGCAGGAGGAGAAAGAGAATTGCTTGTAAAAACTGCCAGAGTTAATGATGGCTACTTACAGCAGGGTGTCCATTTGTGATTAGACACTATTCATTAAACCGACAAGGGGAACACATTTGGTGTGATGTTGATAAATCAAATCAGCTCCTAATGATATCGCTCGAGGCGGCTTCCTCTACATTTATAGCTGTGCTTATCAACTTTAATCTCACAGAAACCTCTCTACATCCTATAAATGACATTAATTTTAATCATACATGTTGCATACGAGTGTCACGCTCTGGTCAGTGATTAGGAAGTATAATTCACATAAATGTTGATATGCACTGAGCCTGTTTAAATGAGATCTCTGTCCTTATATAAAGCATCATAGGGCAGGGTGGGGGAAAACGCCCCCTTAAGGACTGTGTCATTTTCTTCTATGAAACAGAAGTTAAATGTGTCCTGAATAGCTATCATAGTTTTAGTGACAATGACATAAATTATAAACCAAGTATGAAAAATGTCCAGAGTTTTCATGTTATTAGATTTTTTACAAAAATTACATTTGTACCAAGGAGGCATTTTGCCCCAGGTGGGGTTAAATGCCCCAAGACTGACAAAGCAAGTTGCTTTGTATATTTACAGCAGTTTTAGTTTAAAATTAAAAAGAATATAATCAATAATTGTGATTTACAAAATTATAATATCTTATTTGAAAAATATTGTTAGCTGATGCCAACTGGCTAGCTAACTAGCTACCTGATGCTAACTTGAGGTAATTTTTAAATATAAAGTCCAAATATTTTTATTCAACCACCGAGTTAGATTACATTTGATTGAAAAACAAAGGATTTGATGTTCAGGACAGAGTAACAGTATTTCTGACAGTGGGAAGGGGGCGTTTTACCGCACAGACTATGTTTGGAAAAAAAATTTTTATCATTCTGAAAATATAATTATATTTTCCCTAAATAACACGCACTCCCTACAGGCCTTACTATTTTCATATCATATATAACTGTGATGTTCTACAAAACAACAAGCTTTAAAACACTTTTTTGCTTACTGCTGAAAATTAGAGGCTAATTTACAGTGAAATAAAAGTGCCAAAGTCACGTGATTTCAGCAGTTTGGCGGTTTGACACGCGATCCGAATCATGATTCGACACAAAAGATTCATAATGCTCCGAAGCTTCCTGAAGCAGTGTTTTGAAATCGGCCATCACTATATAAGTCGTTATTTTTTATTTTTTTTTGGCTCACCAAAAATATTCTTGTCGCTTTATAATATTAATATTGAACCACTATACTGAACGAAGGTCTTACAGGTGTGGAACGGCATGAGGGTGAGTAATATGGCATTTTTTCATTTTTGGGTGAACTAACCCTTTAAAATACTAACAAAAATAAATTAAAAATAATAGTTTCAAGAGACTTGTCATAATAGTTTTTTCATACTGTCTCTTTAATGACTTTTTGTTGAAAGATTACATTTTATACCCTATACCAAATTCTCTCTTTAATATTGCATAAAAAGTGTTAGAAATAAATTCAAAATCTATAAGAACTGGATAAAATAATGTCAATTAATTTGTTTTTAGAATTTAAATTGGAATTTAATTGTGTTAGAGAGTCTTAGCAAAGCTTATCTAGCTTTTTCTAATAACAATGAAAAGCGTCATTACCAAATAGGAATAGGCAACATTTCTTACAAAATTAAACAAAAAAACCCACAGGATCCGCTTGAAGGCTGATCAAATCCTTATTTCAGTATAAATGAGATGAAACATAGTGTGAAGAACTGTCTTTTGTCAAGTTTTCAAGTAGTCAAAAGAGCCACTAGATAGAAATCATAGAAAACAGGGACAGAGGTTTCATCAGCGACCGTTAGATGGCTCTGTTATGCCACGTGCGCTCACATCATGCGCGCCCGGACCTCCCACAATGCATTGCGGCTGCTAGTTTGGTTAGCCTACGCTTACCTGTGAACATACGGAACTATACATACGGCGTCAGGGTTTCTTCGATTTTATACTGGTTTGCTTTAAGCGATATGCCTCCGAAAAAGCCAGCTCCAGCTACAGGCAGTAAGAAAACCCAAGAGAAGAAAAAAGAGAAGATCATTGAGGTGAAATTTGCGGCGTTTAGCACTCATGCAGCATGCTGAACACTGGGCCTTGTGCTCTGATTCACTTTCTAGCGCATTCCAGCAGCTCTTTATGAAATTTAAAGTCTAAAATGAATGGAATAACAGGATAAGTAGTTATATATTTGTTTAATAGGGTTAGACTAAGATGTCAAACAGGTATTGTCAATTTAGTGGTGAATAAATAGGACATGACTGAATAGAGTCAAAGTCTAAGCCACATTCAGGCTGTCTCAACCCCAGTGAACTGTTCATCTAGACAGCATTTTTAACCATAAATAGGGGTCGTTTGTACGTTTAATTTGAATGTGTCAAAATGATTAACAGTTAGGGTGCTCATTAGGTTTTCAGACACCGCCTTAGTGATCTAAAAATTCTTCTTTTAAGTTGCTTATGTGTTATTATTCAGTCTTGGAGGTAAATCTCTCCTTTGTGCTTTGTGTTCATTATTGATTATACATATTCTTTATGCAAGAAATGACTTGCTTGAAACCGTGTCTTATTTTGTAAGCGTCACATGCTGTTTTACGTGCCATCATCTGATTATGTAACTTGATTTAGTATGGGCTGGTTTTAAAATAATTGTCATTGTCACTGTGTATTTTAATCGTTTCTGACAGGATAAAACCTTTGGACTGAAAAACAAAAAAGGTGCTAAACAACAGAAGTTCATTAAAGCTGTAACACAGCAGGTCAAGTTTGGACAGCAAAATGCTCGGCAGGTAATGATCGTAACACTGATTTTAGTGTTTTTATCTTAAGTCTGCATTTCTGAGCCAGTGTCCCGAACGTCTGTGATGTATTTTGTTTATTTGTAGATCGCTGCTGAATCTGAAAAGAACAAAAAGAAGGAAGACAAGAAGAAGGAATTGTCTGAGTTGAATGAGCTCTTTAAGCCAGTGGTTGCAGCTCAGAAAGTCAGCAAAGGTAAATGGTCCTTTGAACGAGGAAACCTTTCTCTGAATCCTAATCAGGGGTGTGTTTCACAAAATCATCGTTTGTCATCTTTGGTCGTAATCATCATAGTTTACCGATTCCAAACGGCATCATAAAGTTTTGTGCTTGGAATTACAGCTCTTGATCTGGTTAGCTCTTTCTTGTTAGTATGATGTGTAGACTTAAAATGATCATCCTCTTGATCTAACATGAAGCACAATCTATATCTTTTATTCCACACACATACATATATTAGGGGTGTAATGGTACACAAATACGACGGGTCAGTACGTACCTCGGTACTGAAGTCACAATTCAGTACAGCAGGGGGGAGAAAACTAAACATAAATTTGCTTCTTTTTTCTTTTTATTAAACAGTGGTTTATTGAACACATTGTGTCTCTTTAAATAAATTAAATGATATAATTAACATTTTCTTAAGGATAAAAACAAACTATATACAGGGAGTCTTTTCTAGCACATTACTATAATATTAAAGGTTACAATTAACAACAGAGCCCAAACTTTTAAATTCAGTTTCTATTTATTTTTAAATGTAGTAATCAACACTCAAATGAATAAAAACAAACATATAAATTGCACATAAGGCAGGTTTTGCATTAACTTCTAAATCTAATTTTAAAAAAAAAATTCTACTCCAATTCATTTTTTAATCAACTTGATGTTTCTGTTCTACTTAATTTCAGGTGTGGATCCCAAGTCCGTGCTGTGTGCTTTCTTTAAGCAAGGCCAGTGTACCAAAGGTGATAAGTGTAAATTCTCTCATGACCTCTCGTTGGAGAGGAAATGTGAGAAAAGAAGCGTGTATGTGGACGGCAGAGATGATGAGCTGGAGAAAGGTGAGTCCAATAGGACTTTCATGGGGCTACAAATTTGCATGGTATTAGTAAGCAGTAAGGTACGAGAGGCTGTGCTGTATCTTGAATAAGTCACAGCAGAAGGGCGTTGTTAAGCATGATGCAAAGCGGAGTCCCTGCAACCCCTTCAGCCGTGACTTATTTTAGGATACAGCACTAGCCTCGAGTATCTTACTGCTTTTTTAAAATGGTTACCACACAATATAAATATTTAAGCCAAAAATATGTATCAATGCAACTTTCAAAGTAAACTTTCACTAAAGCCTTCGTTCCGCTGGAAAAAATAGTCCCTGATCGTGAACAGCAACAGAGGTTAAATTATTATGCCATTAGATGGAGGCAAAGACTGTCTTAAAGGATTAGTCCACTTTTAAATACACTTTTCTTGATAAATTTACTCACCCCCATGTCATCCAAGATGTTTGTCTTTCTTTTGTCAGTCGAAAAGAAATTAAGGTTTTTGATGAAAACATTCCAGGATTATTTTCCTTATAGTGGACTTCAATGGCTACCAACAGATTGAAGGTCCAAACTGCAGTTTCAGTGCAGCTTCAAAAGCTTTAAACGATACCAGATGAGAAATAAGGGTCTTATCTAGCGAATCGATTGGTCATTTTCGAAAAAAATACAACCGTTTATGCTTTATAAACAAAATATAGCCTTGAACGTACTTTCCGCTTCCGCATTCTTAATAGCGCTTACGCTGAATGTTCTACGCCTTTCCTATTCTACTTACGGAACGAACACGGCGCCAGTTTCATTTTTTTCCATAAGTTGAATAGGGAAGGCGTAGGACATTCAGCGTAAGCGTTATGAAGAATGCGGAAGCGGAAAGTACGTTCAAGGCTATATTTTGTTTATAAAGCATAAACGGTTGTATTTTTTCCGAAAATGACCGATCGTTTCGCTAGATAAGACTCTTAGTCCTCGTCTGGTATCATTTAAAGCTCTTGAAGCTGCACTGAAACTGCAGTTTGGACCTTCAATCTGTTGGTAGCCATTGAAGTCCACTATAAGGAGAATAATCCTGGAATGTTTTCATCAAAAACCTTAATTTCTTTTCGACTGACGAAAGAAAGACATGAACATCTTGGATGACATGGGGGTGAGTAAATTTATCAGGAAAAGTGTATTTAAAAGTGGATTAATCCTTTTAATGAGTGTGTCAGTCAGTAGCAAAGACTTTTATATTGAAAAGACTGAAAGGTTGTGAACACGGAACTAGACGCAACAGACAAATGCTTTGACTAGCGACTGTCGGTCACGGGAAAACCCCTTAACTGTTAAAAGGACAAGATAATACATCGACATTTAAACAGATTGTTTTATTATGAACGTAGGACTGACCTGAAGGAAAATGCTAAATCTGAATGCAGGTAATAAACTCGCTCACTTGATCTCTTTCTCACAGTATTCTTCAACAAAATACAGTAAGCTTCAATGAACAATATCAACTGAGAACAAACTAAGCTAAAGGTGATGATACACGTGGCAACTTTTTGAGCAATGTTGCCGTCAACGGGCAACCTGATGAGACACAGGGCAATGAACAGTTGGCAGCAACTAATCAGAGAGGAGCAAATCTATTGCCAACCCAATAAATACTTTATTATAAACACTTGTTAGGCACTTTATTTAAACTTTTCAAATATTTTCTTCATTTTAATTAAAAATGAATGCCTTTCCGATCTGATTTGTGATAGGTAAAGGGAGAAGAGCGAGTTCAGCAAAAGGCGGATTCGAACCCGCGTCAAAAGCTACTTTCATATGCCATACGCCCTACAGCCTACGCTACTATAGACGTTAAACAGGCCGTGTCTTTGTAGTATTTAGCTGAAAACATTAAATGGCTTAATTACAGCTTACACGCATTACATTGGACAGTTGTTGGTATTTTAAGCATTATATGAGGTAAATTCCCTGTTTTGGGTTGACGCATGACAACTAGCGTAAAAAGATATAAGTTCACGCTCCCTTTCTCCGCTTCACTGCCGCTGAGAGCCCGCCATCTTGTTTGAATTTTTTCTGAAATCTCCGAACCGGTCACGTGATCGGCTGCTAACATTCTGATTGGAGGATCTCAAAAAATTGCCCACTACCGAACCGATCTAACGTATCCAGATATAAATTTGTTGCTCATTCTCAGTGGGAAAGTCCCCAAGCAATGTTGCCCCGTGTATCATCATCTTAAGAGTGGTTGCTAAGGGTGTTGTGTAGTGATACACAGAACCGTTGGGTGAAGCTGTCATAGCCGTGTTTTATCGTGAATAAAACACAACTATTGACCAATCAGAATCAAGGACATTAACTAACCGTTTTATAAACTACATTAATACATTTGAAAATGGATCATTTAGCATGTTTTAACAAGTTTTCTTTTGGATTTTGGAATTGACATAAGTGGAACTATTGCTTTGGTCAAGGGCCTGTTGTTTTGATGGAAAGGTTTTGAAATATTGGTTGCTTTTTTGTAATTTCATTTGTTAATTTATGAATGCAGACACCATGGATAATTGGGATGAAAAGAAGCTTGAAGAGGTTGTGAACAAGAAGCATGGAGAAGCTGAAAAGAAGAAAGCGAAGACACAAATTGTAAGTTCTGGAAGGAAGTATAGTTGTACACTCAAATCATCTTGATATTACCATTGATGTGATTTTGACTGGTGATTTTCTTTTCTTTTTTTCTCCAATTGTGAACAAAAATGGAAATTAACAAATAATTTTAATTTTAAGGTGTGCAAGCATTTCCTTGATGCTATTGAAAACAACAAATACGGCTGGTTTTGGGTTTGTCCCGGTGGAGGTGACAACTGTATGTACCGCCACGCTCTTCCCGTGGGCTTTGTTCTGAAGAAAGACAAGAAGAAAGAGGAGAAGATTGAGGAGGAGATTTCGTTGGAGGATTTGATAGAGACTGAGGTGAGAAGGAAGCGAAGAGATTATTAAGATCGTCGCAGAACATGATTGTAAAGTAACAGTGTCCTTGGACCTGTTAGTGATTTATCAAAAATGTTCATGTTGTAATGATAAGCTGTTATGATTGTAGCGATCTGCCCTGGGAGCAAACGTCACTCGAATTACTCTTGAAACATTCTTGGCCTGGAAGAAAAGGAAAAGGCAAGAGAAAATGGCTAAAGCAGAACAGGACATGGAGAGGAAGAAAGCCGACTTCAAAGCTGGCAGAGCGTTTGGAGTGAGTAAAATCCAGTCACTGATATTCCTCCTCAGTTTGCCTGATCAGTTAAAATACTGACATCAACATTGTCTCCTGAGTCCTGGAAGTAGGGACTTCTTCTTAAAATGTAGTGTGCAGTTGCAGTAAAAAGCGGTTTTGATGGTGATGCTGTGGTTTGACCAGGGGGTGGCAGTAAAGCTCTCAGATCTTGTTTGCTGCTGATTTAATGTGTCCTGGTTCTTCAAGACTCTTTCATGCTGTTCTGAAGCTGTCGTCTGTTGTTGAATGACACTCATCTCATGGTTTCATTTCCTGCAGGTCAGTGGAAGGGAAGTGTTTGAGTTCAGACCTGAGCTTGTTGACGATGACGATGAGGAGGCGGATGATACTAAATACGCTAAAGATGATGATGATGATGATGATGACTCTGAAGTTTCTTACGAGGTGATGTGACACTACCCCATTATCTCATAGACTTTATCTATATAAACATTTTACATACAAATAACAGACTTTAATTATAAATCAATCGTGTGATGTTTAATTTTTTATTGTCTGTGTTGCACTTTCATATAATACTCTGATTTATTTAGATTCCCTCTCTCCTCCTCGAGTCTTTCAGCATTATTAACATGATTGTCTGTTTAGGTGGAGGACTCAGATGAAGTTCAGGACCTTGACGTTGCTAGATTTATCCCTAAAGAGGTGGATCATGCGGGTATAACGATGGCGTCAGCGGACAGGTTTACTGCCAGAGCCCCTCCTTCTAATGATACAGATGGTGAGACTGAATATCTTCATTCCTAGTCAATTCACCTTTAATTTTTATAGCTTTTTATACTATACAGATTGTTTCAATGCAGCTTCACTGTAAAAACAAAACAAAAATAAGAAAGTAAGGGAGATGCAAACTTCAAATTCAACAAATTCAAATTCTGCTATAAAGCTCTACAGAATACAATGGTGTCATTATTCAGCTCAGCTCACATCAGTTCAGTGTTTGTTCAGTTTAATAACTGTAGAGTTCATCAATAACACACCTGCTCCCCATTCACACCTGAGACCTTGTAACACTGAGTCACATGACACCGGGGAGAGAAAATGGCTAATTGGGCCCAATTTGGACATTTTCATTTAGGGGTGTACTCCCTTTTGTGGCCAGCGGTTTAGACATTAGGATGTGTGTTGAGTTATTTTGAGGGGACATCAAATTGACACTGTTATACAAGCTGTACACTCACTACTTTACATTGTAGCGAAGTGTCAACTAAAACTGTGAACACTGATTTACTTTCCTGAGGTAAATGCAACATTAGGTGACATTGATCACAAGCTTTTTTTTATTGACTTTCCGCGGTTGAAACACTGAGCGATTACGAGACGTACTAGCGCTTGAACATTCTGTTAGACTGTCATTTTTATGATACTGCTAGAAAATGTTTTTATTCAGAAACGTGTTTACATGGAATATTTCAGAATGTATCACCTGAATGTGTTGTTGTCAAGTTGAAATGTTTTATATAATAATTAGGGGTCGACCGATTATCGGCGTGGCCGATTATCGGCGCCGATATTAAGCATTTTTATTGTTATCGGCATCGGCCATTTTCAAAACCGATTTGCCGATAAAACCATTTTATTTTGAAATGCGCGATCTGGCACTGATCCAGCCACCTCAGTCAGAGCGCACCGCTCTGTGGCCTAGACTAAGCCCCGCCCATCGTCCGTCTGATTTGTTGGGAGTCACGAGCCTGGCCAATTAATACGGCTGGCGCGGCTGGAAAATGTTCCGCTCTCACACCGAAAGCACAGGAGCTGCTTCAGTGATCATCATCACACATCAATAAGTTATCTCTCGAAGGTAAGAATGCAGTAAACGTTCCTGAAGTTGCAATAAATCACTACACTGAAGTTGCAAAACACCTAAATATAATCGATTTATGATGACAAGCCCCGTTCAGTTATTATACTGTGAATTCCCGGTCAATGTCCGTCATTGCAGTGAATTACCAGAATTACCATTATGCAATTTTGAAGTGCTGAAAGGGCATCAAGCGCGAGCTCTGACGCCCTGACGCGACGCGAGCTCCCTATCCCTGATTTAGTTATCTCTGCGGCCGCGCTCTCTCATTTGACTAATAACCCTATGCTAATAACGTAAATTGTCAATAATCTCACATTGCACGTTTCTGGATGACGCTGTCCTGTATACTTCCTAGTTTGTATCGCCGTGATAAACAGTCAAACAAACATTTTACACATCAAAAATAAAAATAAAACACTATTACAGAATTATTAGTTTACAGAATGCTGCTGATGGATGCTCCCAGCACTATTTATGTTTGTTGTTATTATTAATATTAATGTTGTTATTATGAACAGTTCTCAGAATTAAAGATGTGTTAAAATAATTTAAAGAGAGTCTTTGTCAGAGGCCTTTTTATTCTTAATTTTGACATTAATTTTCATTTTTACACTAGACACATATCGGTTCAAAATATCGGTTATCGGTCTCCTTGATCTGTAATAATCGGTATCGGCATCGGCCCTGAAAAATGCATATCGGTCGATCCCTA
>RJVU01016332.1:1986885-2005888 GCA_003731715.1 Anabarilius grahami | reverse complement strand
GATTGTCACGCGCATTTCGTCAGTAAAGCCGGTTCCCTGATTACCGCTAAATCGCCATCACCTGCTTTCAAATGGAGCGGCATATAATAGACAGAGCCGTAGATCACTGACAAGCCACGCAATATCGCGTTCATTATCGAAGGCGATTCATCTGCGATATGAACGCGATATTGCGTGGCTTGTCAGTGATCTACGGCTCTGTCTATTATATGCCGCTCCATTTGAAAGCAGGTGATGGCGATTTAGCGGTAATCAGGGAACCGGCTTTACTGACGAAATGCGCGTGACAATCGCATGCGATATATCGTGCAGCCCTAAATTCAACGAATTCAAATTCTGCTATAAAGCTCTACAGAATACAATGGTGTCATTATTCAGCTCAGCTCACATCAGTTCAGTGTTAGTTCAGTTCAATAACTGTAGAGTTCATCAATAACACACCTGCTCCCCATTCACACCTGAGACCTTGTAACACTGAGTCACATGACACCGGGGAGAGAAAATGGCTAATTGGGCCCAATTTGGACATTTTCATTTAGGGGTGTACTCCCTTTTGTGGCCAGCGGTTTAGACATTAGGATGTGTGTTGAGTTATTTTGAGGGGACATCAAATTGACACTGTTATACAAGCTGTACACTCACTACTTTACATTGTAGCGAAGTGTCAACTAAAACTGTAAACACTGATTTACTTTCCTGAGGTAAATGCAACATTAGGTGACATTGATCACAAGCTTTTTTTTATTGACTTTCCGCGGTTGAAACACTGAGCGATTACGAGACGTACTAGCGCTTGAACATTCTGTTAGACTGTCATTTTTATGATACTGCTAGAAAATGTTTTTATTCAGAAACGTGTTTACATGGAATATTTCAGAATGTATCACCTGAATGTGTTTTAGATCATATGTCAAGTTGAAATGTTTTATATAATAATTACAATTTTATGGATTGTGATATTGACCTTGTTTGCCATGTAAATAGCCCTGATGCTAACATGGCATTAAAAATGTAATAAGCAAACAAACTGTCTCATCACATTTAAGAGCATCAAAAAAATATTATTGTTTGAGTTTAATATAATTGACAGTATTTGAAAGCTGAGACTTTGTGTCTTATCAGAAGTAACAAAGCTCTTTGCGATTTATTGAATGGGAAGCTCACTACAAATAATGCTGCAAACCTGGCAACCCTTGCTTGAACTAAGGGTGAATCATAGGGTCAAATAGAGCCTGCTGATTTTTTAATTTTTAATTTTTTATAACTGTTAAGCCCTAAATTCAAAACTAGATTTTCTTCACACACACAATGAGATGCAGCCTGACATGTTTTTCCACCCCCTTTTGATTGACAGGATATAGTCGTCCCAGATTATCAGCTGTTTTTAAGCAATCGGCCGATGGCCAGTAGTGAAAATAAATGTTTTTATTGGTCAATACCAATTATTGCCTGATATATTGGTGCATCCCTATAATATTTAATATATTTCACCATGTCTTTTGCCCAGTTGTTTTCTAGTGGTGATCACATTAAAAGTAGTCAAGTCACCTTTATTTATATAGCGCTTTATATAATACAGATTGTTTCAAAGCAGCTTTACAGTGATAAAAGGATAAAATGCACTGAGTTAATTCATTCAGTATTAGCATTTTCTTGTCAACAAGTAACTATTTACAGATTTTGATTTTTTTTTTTTTTTAAACCACCTCAATTTGAGAACCACTGCTCAATAGTGATCTATATTTTATAGTGTGAATCATAACAACCTTAGGCTATGCTCAGACCTCAGGCAAGAGTGGTCCTCCTTTTTCCTGCTCACAAATTCACAGGTTTCCATGGCACATCAGCTTATTAAATGAACACGTTAAATGCTGAATTCTGTGTCCTCCACTTTTACGTCCATGTGACCATGTGCTGCACGTCATATTAATGTTCTTTCACATTCGGGTAAGTTCAGGACCTTGATCAGTTTAAACATGAATCTGATATTGGCCACATTTAAAAAAAAAAATAATTATGTGAACAGCAGCCAAACAAAAAAAATCAGATCTAAGGCCTGCAATGTTGAACGTAACCTCAGAGTTTCTGACTTCTTTGTTCTGAATAAGTGTCATAACTCGCAATCAGGTCTCAGTTATTATCCATAAATGTCATTGTGATTCTTTTCTTCATGTCCATGTGCTTCTTTCTGATGTTACTGATCTTTGTTTTGTCTCTACAGACAATAAATTGAGCGAGGCCTCGGGCGGAGCCATGGAGAACGGAGAACACAGCCCGGACCAGACGCTTGAGGACGGTGAAACCAATGATGAAGAGGAGTCGGAGGCGGTGCCAGTAGATGAGAACCTCTTTACAGGGGAGGACCTAGATGAACTGGAGGAGGAGCTAAACACACTGGACCTGGATGAGTGAAGACTGGGACTGTTGCATTATTCATGAACTACACATGGCTTGAAGTGAATGACAATATTTTCACAAATAACTACCACCAGAATTGCCATGTCAGAAACCGCTCTGCCTGCAATATGCACCCTCATCACTCGAGATGTCCCGGGACGCTAAAGGAGAGACTGGAGTAGGTGTTCATGTTCTCTCTAAGATTTAACTCTTTGCCCTGTTCCTTTTTTTTTTTTTTTTTTTTTTTTTTTTTNTTAATTGCAGTGTACCCCAAAAGCACAGTCAAGTGAGGGTCTGGTTCTACAGTGGAAACATGCTCCAAATATTTATGAGGCTGTTGATTTGATATTTCTGCGTTCTCTTTTGAAAGATTTGATTAAATGATCATCTTTGTAAGGTCATGCGTATGAAATGATCCGGCATAAATCCTCTTTGAGGCGTTCAAGCACTATTGGAATCTGGTTTCCTCTTCTGCTGATTAAATGTTGCTTTAATGAAGACAAAGAATCAGTTGATCGGTATCATTACAGTTTTTAACATGTAACCAACTGCATGCCTGTATCAGGATCAGAATGTAAATGCTGAATAAGTGTGATGCTGACGTTCAAGTGTTCAATAATCAGTTGATCAGATTGAGGTGTTGAATGTGAAATCTCTCGGATGCAGATGTGGCATCTTCGCCTTACAGGAGATGTGGAAGACGACATCATTACTAGTCAAATATGATGTTTAAAGTGTTTTCAGGAAGTGAGAAAGTAACAGAGATGAGCTTGTGAGATGAACTAGTAATGTCTGTCATTTTTCTATTCAATTGTTTTAAACTGCCCTCCCACCAACACAACACAAGAAATTGTAAATAAAAGGATATCAGATACTGATTTTGAGTTCAGATGCCTAATTGTACCCCTTAATTAAGAGAGTGTTTAAGGCAAAGTGAAATTTGCAGATACTCTGGTCTAGATATGGATGGTGTTGTGCTATACCAGATATTGATTTATTACATAATGTGCAATTTGGGTCAAAAACAAACCCATGTCTCTTCATTAACTGATTACATTTAAAATGTAAAACGTTCTTGACACATGGTGGCGCTGTACTCGCGCATAAAGCGTGATAATTAATACAATGAATTGTTTTGAAATGGTTACCAGTTCATGCCCATTTAAGTTTTAAGAGCAAAACGGAATAAACGCGTGAATTTAATTTACGCATATAAATGGAAGAAAAGCGCAGTATTACGTTAAATCACGTCACATTTTAATGGCGTGTTAAAAGATTTGGCACTTTTATTATAGTTTGTAAGTCTGAGTAATGAAATTAGAGAAATTCAATGAGAAATATTCGAAGACAATGGGAATATAAACGGTTTTTGTTCATGGATGAAAGATTTAGCATTCAATATAAAGAAGTTGGCAAAGATAAATGATGACCATTTAAGTCAAGAAATACTGCGGAAATTCATATTAACGTCACTGTGACGTTTCAGCAGGTTAATGGTTTATTTTCACTTCCTGTCCAGACCAGAGGCACGGATCCATCCAAAATGACATCAGTCATTACTTCAGTTTTAGTTAACATGGCTGACTAAAATGTTTCTTTGAAGAATTTTGGTTTTGTACACGATAATAAACAGTGCAAATAATAACTAACGTTAGAAAAAAATATATATATATACAAAGCAAGATGGGCCTAGGCCTTTCTTGCTTAGTATTTCTTTTTTTATCTATATAAATGCAATGTTTTTAGGAGTAAAACTATAAACAAATGTTGATTCAAATCCAGTCGTTTTCAGTATTTTGCGGATTGCCACTCTCATGAAGGCTGTAGATCGCTTCATTACTCAACTCGAGTCATAAGGTGAGTGTTAGATAGTTTCTGAAACCCAGTAAAATAGATGTATTTTTTTTTATTACTTATCCAGCAACAACTACATCCAGGGTTGACAACTTTGGTTGTCTGGTTGGAGACTGGAATGAGATTTTGATGACAAAATCGATTACATGCTCCAACAATTGGATCCTTATTGGATACTCTTATAAAACTAATTTCTTTGTGAATTATATGACGCATTAAAATGCATGTTTTAGTCTAAATTACTGCGCCCATTTTCCCATGCCTATGTTCCCAGGTTCCTATGTTCCCCAGATTTATATGGAACATAATGCACACATTAAATAAGGTATTATGCATAAACATTATATCTGTTAATGAAATTCACTTCTTTTTTTTTTACTGTATATTTTATGGGTTTATATAGGAATCTGAAAGAAAAAAAAATCCCAAGCTATGGAATGTGACATGGATTATTGTAAGAACTCGTCAAACTAAGGTTTTTATTTATTTGTTTGTTCCCCAGCACTGCCTTATGGCTCTCAATATAATAGGCCTAGACTTGAGGGAACTAAATGGTTTGAGTAATGAAATCACAAAAGGTCATAGCCTCTTTAGGTTAGGGTTAAGGCTCTGGGAAAATGAGTCCTGTCTTTTTAAAACGATTACTTAATGTGTGTTAACAGACCTTTGAACTGGGGAACATAGGACCCTGGGAACAAAGAACCATTTTTCCATGTTCATGATGTGTCATAAAAATCTGGGGAACATAGGACTCTGGGAACATAGCTATGCTTCCTCGTGCTGCAATACGAACTGTTTTTCACTATTGTAAGTTTCTCTAGGGGGAATTTTTTTAATGAAGTCATTATTTTTTGTTTTGTTTTTGCGCATAAAAAGTATTCTTGTCACTTCATAACATTAAGGTTGAACCACTGTAGTCATGTGGACTATTTTAACAATGTTTTTACTACTTTTCTGGACCTTGAATGTGGTAATTAATTTGCTGTCTATTGAGTCAGAGAGCTCTCGGTTTCATCAAAAATATCTTAATTTGTGTTCCGAAGATGAACGAAGGTCTTACTGGTGTAGAACGACATGAGGGTGAGTAATTAATAACAGAATTTTAATCTTTGGGTGAACAGACCCTTTTAAACTCCGGTTTATGATTTTAAGATTAATCGGATTTACCTGTTATAATTTATAATTGTTGTATTTAAATAATTTTCTCTGCTGTAATCGGCTATATTTACGTGATCACAATGGCCAGGCCTTTCTTACTTACCTCTAATTTTGATGTTGTTCTGTGATATTCTGCCAGGAACATCAGGTCAATCTGCTCTTGTCCAGAATCAGGTGGTTTGTCTTCGTCTGGCATCTCCGCTGAGACCTGTCCACTATGGGTGACCCTACCAGTAGTTGTGAAGTACCAGTGGCGTAGCTCTCAGCATCACTGATGCACACAAGCCCTCACAGCACGTCAAGCTGCAAACCGTGTGAGGGACCCTAACCTACCCTAACCGCATATCAACCAGCCACTCAAAACATCCTGACAACCACATAGCAATTCACGAAAAACAAAGCAGAACAGTCCAGCAACCGCAAAACAACACGCTAACAACCACGCAAGAAACCTTAGTAAACGCATGTCAAGCACAGGAGACCATCCAAAACATCCTGATCATTTAACAAAGCTCCAAAAACCAATCAGAACAACCTAGGAACCGCATATCAACGCATTGACAATCACCAAAAACATCCAAACAACCACACAACAATGTGCAAAAAACTTACTCTACAAAATAAAACTTGCTCATAAGACTCTAAACTTACTCTATGACTATATACAGTATTTACATACATCGGTCCCGCTGTGTGATTCTCCGGCTCCATGTGACGCTGTGATGACTCCGTGTCTGGGCTTCTTTCTTCGGGGTTCCTCAGGCAGGGGCTCTTCACTGATGTCCACGTGGATTCGAGGAGCGAAGCTTCTGCTGGTTGTGGAGAAGCTCTCAGTGATCAGGACGCGTCCATCAGGCTGCTCCGTCTCCACCAGTGAAGGGCACTTGAGTGTCTCCCACAGCCGCTGCTTGATCTTCAGTCCCAGCTCAAGACTGTAGGGACGGCGGCGACCGCAGCGTGGCTTCATCACGGGCTCCACCACAGAGCTGTACATGTCCTGGTAGTCCTGCACGCTGCAGCCGTGGATGGAGACAGGCTCTTCCTGCTGACACGCGTCCACTGAAGAGACTGAGGCTGCTGGACGGATGTCAGGAAGGACCAGGTAGCGCTCCTCCAAACCTGTGGGTCTTTGAGCTTTCCCAGAGATACAGCTGTAAGTGTGATCCAACCTGATTACAGCTGCCAGCTGTGAAAGCTCACAGGGGTCTGGACTGGAAGAGACGCGCTCCACCAAGAATCCCCTCAGGTGTGTGGGAAGAGCCCTGGATCTTCTTGGGCGACGCTGCTCCATGATGATGAATCAAGATGAACTTCCGAGACTGGACAAATCACTGAGACTTACCAAATTGTGTAGATGTAAAGAGCTTGTAGCTTCAAGGCTTCAGAAACAGTTGTTTTGATTTCAAATATCAACTCAAACTGCTGGACTGACAGAGAATGTTGAGGCTCATTTGAATGTAAACAACACTTGATATCATCAGTAAGTCAAGCTCTATGTTACATATACTATGCTTCTCTATTACTATTAGCTTTATTATATATATGTGTGTGTGTGTGTTAAGGCCAGCATCACTATTACTCTTCTTTGTCAGTAGTTAATGAACAATTAGTGTTTTGATCAAATCTTTTAAGTGAACGAATCATTCTTGTATCTTTTGTTCACTGAAGTCTCCTTCTTTAAACTGCTTTGGTGGCTGTTCTTGCTATAGCATTACAGGTGCTGGTCATATAATTAGAATATCGTGAAAAAGTTTTTTATTGTAAATTATCTTTAAAAATGAAACTTTCATATATTCTAGATTCCCTACATGTAAAGTAAAACATTTCAAAAGTTTTTTTTTTTAATTTTGATGATTTACAGCTCATGAAAGTCCAAAATCCAGTATCTCAAAATATTAGAATTTTCCTAAGATCAATCAAAAAATTGATTTTCAAAACAGAAAAGTTCAAGTTCTTTAAAGTATGTTCATTTGTACACTCAATACTTGGTCGGCAGCACATATTACAGCAAATGACTTGCTCCTAGCACAAATTACAGCATCAGTGAAGTGTGGCATGGATGTGATCAGCCTGTGGCACTGCTGAGGCACTATTGAGCCTTCAGATCATCTGTATATTGTTGGATCGACTGTTCCTCATCTTTCTCTTGAAAATATCCCATAGATTCAGGGGTCAGGCATGTTGGCTGGCCAATAAAGCACAGTAATATCATGGTCAGCAAACCACTTGGAAGTGGTTTTTGCACTGTGGGCAGGTGCTAAAGTCCTGCTGGAAAAGGAAATCAGCATCTCCATAAAGCTTATGAGCAGATGGAAGCATAAAGTGCTCCAAAATCTCCTGGAAGATGGCTGCATTGACTTTGCACTTGATAAAACACAATGGACCAACACCAGCAGACGTCACGGCCCCCCAAATCATTACTAACTTAAGAAAATTCCCACTAGACTTCAAGCAGCTTGGATTCTGTGCCTCTCCAGTCTTCCCTCAGACTCTGGGACCATGATTTCAACATGAAATGCAAAATTTACTTTTATCTGAAAAGAGGACTTTTGACCACTGTTCACTGTCCAGTTCTTTTTCTCCTTAGCCCAGGTAAGATGCTTCTGACGTTGTTTCTGTTTCAGAAGTGGCTTGGTAGTCCTTTTCCTGAAGATGTCTGAGTGTGGTGACTCTTGATGCACTGACTCCGGCTTCATTTGACTCATTGTGAAGCTCTCCCAAGTGTCTGAATCGGCTTTACTTGACAGTATTCTCAAGCTTGTGGTCATCCCTGGTGCTTGTGCACCTTTGCCTACCCAATTTCTTCCTTCTAGTCAACTTTGCATTTAATATGCTTTGATACATCACTCTGTAAACAGCCACCACATTCAGTAATGACCATCTGTGACTTACACTCTTTGTGGAGGGTGTCAATGATTGTCTCCTGGACCATTGCCAAGTCAGCAGTCTTCCCCATTAGTGTGGTTTCAAAGAACAAGAGATACCCGGAATTTATACTGTAGGTATGGTCATTTAATGAAACTCAAATGTAAATATTCTAATATTTTGAGATACTGGATTTTGGACTTTCATGAGCTGTACGCTCTAATCAACAAATTAAAAAAAAAAAACTTTTGAAATGTTTTACTTTACATGTAGGGAATCTTGTATAAATGAAAGTTTCATTTTTTAAAATAATTAACAATGAAAAAATGAACTTTTTCACAATATTCTAATTATATGACCAGCACCTGTATAGCAAAAGCCAGTTCATTGATTGTGAATCTGCTGAATGAATATGCCAAGATGTTTGTGAATGAATACACATATGCAGATACAATGATGTTGTGACATCAACATTGTCTCCTGAAAAAAGGGACTTATTCTTAAAATGTAGTGTGCACTAAAAATGCTGTTTTGGCTCTGAATGCTTTGGTTGGACCAGAGGGTGGCAGTAAAGCTCTCAGATCTTGCGTTTGCTGCTTTGTCCTGTTTTTTTTTAAGATTCTTTCATGCTGTTTTGGCATCTGTTGTGTTGAATGACACTCATCTCATGGTTTCATGTCCTGCAGGTCAGTGGAAGGGAAGTGTTTGAGTTCAGGTCTGAGGTTGTTAAGGATGAGGCGGATAAAACTAAAATGCTAAACATGATGCAAGTGCTCCACCCACAAGTGACAGATGGTGAAATGCTTTTGAAAATGTGACCTGTTTCAATTGGACACTCTACTCTCTTTTTCCAAAACTGTGAATAAATGGTAAGTGTGAAGCTAAGACCTCCTACTAACACACTATTGGAAATTGTAAATAAAAAGCATCCAGAAACGGATTTTGAGTTAAGATGACTAATTGTAGCTCTTAATTCGAGATGGATTTATATAAGACTAAATTGTCGAAATCTAATTTAAATAAAATTGAGACATTATACCAAAAAAAAAAAAAACTTCTACAAGAATCTTGTAAGCGTAAACATTTCCCCTTCTTATTCAGTGGTGAGCTTGTCACCTCAAAGCAATCATCTGTTTAATCTGAAATCATATGTTTATCTAATGTACCAAGCATCAACAAATTTGTCCTTATGTTTAGCAACAGATCATAAACATTCTTAACATAGCACTACTCCACTAATTGCTTGGCTTGGGCTGTTGAGAGATGGCCAACATGGTCAGAGGACTGGCATTTCCTATGATCTACTTGAGAAAGCATGATCACCCCTGCCACATTCACACAAATAAGTAATATATTGCAGTGTGTGTATAAATCACTTACTAAAAATTGTGCAATTTGGTAAATCACATAGCCCTGTCCTGATATACAGGTCCTTCTCAAAAAATTAGCATATTGTGATAAAGTTCATTATTTTCCATAATGTAATGATAAAAATTTAACTTTCATATATTTTAGATTCATTGCACACCAACTGAAATATTTCAGGTCTTTTATTGTTTTAATACTGATGATTTTGGCATACAGCTCATGAAAACCCAAAATTCCTATCTCAAAAAATTTGCATATTTCATCCGACCAATAAAAGAAAAGTGTTTTTAATACAAAACTCAACCTTCAAATAATTGTTCAGTTATGCACCATGGTCAGTAAACCATTTACCAGTGGTTTTGGCACTGTGAGCAGGTGCCAGGTCGTGCTGAAAAACGAAATCTTCATCTCCATAAAGCTTTTCAGCAGATGGAAGCATGAAGTGCTCCAAAATCTCCTGATAGCTAGCTGCATTGACCCTGCCCTTGATAAAACACAGTGGACCAACACCAGCAGCTGACATGGCACCCCAGACCATCACTGACTGTGGGAACTTGACACTGGACTTCAGGCATTTTGGCATTTCCTTCTCCCCAGTCTTCCTCCAGACTCTGGCACCTTGATTTCCGAATGACTTTGGACCACTGAGCAACAGTCCAGTGCTGCTTCTCTGTAGCCCAGGTCAGGCGCTTCTGCCGCTGTTTCTGGTTCAAAAGTGGCTTGACCTGGGGAATGCGGCACCTGTAGCCCATTTCCTGCACACGCCTGTGCACGGTGGCTCTGGATGTTTCTACTCCAGACTCAGTCCACTGCTTCCGCAGGTCCCCCAAGGTCTGGAATCGGTCCTTCTCCACAATCTTCCTCAGGGTCCGGTCACCTCTTCTCGTTGTGCAGCGTTTTTTGCCACACTTTTTCCTTCCCACAGACTTCCCACTGAGGTGCCTTGATACAGCACTCTGGGAACAGCCTATTCGTTCAGAAATTTCTTTCTGTGTCTTACCCTCTCGCTTGAGGGTGTCAATGATGGCCTTCTGGACAGCAGTCAGGTCGGCAGTCTTACCCATGATTGCGGTTTTGAGTAATGAACCAGGCTGGGAGTTTTTAAAAGCCTCAGGAATCTTTTGCAGGTGTTTAGAGTTAATTAGTTGATTCAGATGATTAGGTTAATAGCTCGTTTAGAGAACCTTTTCATGATATGCTAATTTTTTGAGATAGGAATTTTGGGTTTTCATGAGCTGTATGCCAAAATCATCAGTATTAAAACAATAAAAGACCTGAAATATTTCAGTTGGTGTGTAATGAATCTAAAATATATGAAAGTTTAATTTTTTTATCATTATATTATGGAAAATAATTAACTTTATCACAATATGTTAATTTTTTGAGAAGGACCTGTATAACAACATAATTTTAAATATAGACAGATAGGATTTCTTTGCAGAGGCTGCAGTGAATGACTCCATGGTTTTTATAAGGGCATTGACCTTGTAGTCCTTGTCTCAGCTCTTCAAATTGTGCCAGTTTTACATTGTTTATCAATTTTAATATGTTAAAAATAGGGAATGGATATGTATTTTAAAGCTTGAGTGTAGTTGTTGACCATAAATCTTTAAGACTGAGCCGATTTCTACTAAGGCCCAGCCATGATTTCAGACTTTTTGTTGTTAAGGACCTGAAGTCTTCAGAGAAACGTGTAAATTGAGTCTATTGAGTCATCTTGCCCCATGTTACCCTAAGTCTTTATTTATTAATATATATAGGACCACAGGAGATCGCTAGAGATATGAAACTCAGGAATGCAGTAAAATAAATACACCACACAGAGTACATAAAGACGAGATCCGACAATGAACTGAACAGGTATAAACCAGTGGTGTGTGGTGGTGTTTTAAAATGAGGACGCAATGTCCTCACATTTTATATATACATCAAATGAAAGTTTATGTCCCTGCTACACTTAAATAGAGACCAAATACAATTCAAATTTTTTAAAATTTAGTTTTAGTTTTTTTTTTGGTCACAGACACGAAGATGAACCTTTAATTTCCCCAAGCTGATTGCTCACTAAAAACTCCTGCAGTCGTCATGTTTTCATGCCATTTCAGGTTTGATTTTGACGTGACAAAGCAGTGATATCTAAGTGAGTTTTTTTCACACCATCATTGTGTTCATTCAGGCCGATTCAAGAATAAGCTGGAAAACAAGAGGCAGTATTTATCGCATGAACCAATCATATCTAATCATAACCAATCACATAGCTCAATGGAGGCATTGTCTCCTCTCACGTGACTTTCCCCCATTCATTCTCAATTACCCCCCACCAAACCCAGCATATGCTTTAGGGGGGCTATTAAAACTCAATGAGCTGAGAGGAGGCATGAAAGATGAGGACTCCCGCTGTAACTTTACCTGCAAGTGTCGATGTAGGACAGTGTTACTGACTTTTACACTTTTTAATGTCACATTTTGTAATATTTGCATTTTTTTTTTTTTTTTTTGTAATATAGATTATTCTCTTATCCAGTTTTTGTTAGGAAACACTGCTTCCCTTGCTTCCTCAGAGGAAATGCCCCTGATACATACACAGGGACAAACAAGGGAACTGAAGAGACAGACGTAACTAATGATTAACCACGGCAACTAACAACGGGATAATCAAGACTAAACTGAAAGGAAACACAAGAAACAAACACATGAATGAAAAGACAATGAAACTAAACATAACATTAACATTACACCCCCCTCCCGGGAAGATGCGTCTTTGCACCATAGAAAATAGTCCAACAGAGGAGGGAGGGGGTTTTGGAGGTGGATACAGAGCTGGCAATGGGCAGGGAACTGGAGGAGCTGGCCTGTGATGATGAAGAAGAGCCAGGGTGGAGCCTTGGTAGGATGTCCAGGTGGCGTCTGTGGACCGACAGACGGAGCTGAGAAAGGTGGAGACCCAGGTGTAGATGAGAGGACAAGGGTCCGGGGTGACACTGCAAGACAGTGAGACCAAGGTGGAGCCACTGGCTTGCGGGACCAAGGTGCAAACGGGGGCCTGGGTGACAGCGGAAGGAGCAAGCACATAGGATGAGCCAAAGGGGTGGGGAGTTAAGGTGCAGCTGAAGGCCCAGAAGTCCGTGGCGGAACCAGGATGACAGTTGAATAATGTGGAGCTGGAGGATTGAGGGAACCTGAGGGATGACGGACCACAGTAAGACCAAGGCAAAGCCAAAGGTGGACTGCTCTGACTCCTGGGGGACCTGGCGGTAAGCTCCGGCCTCAGGACGGATGCAGTGACCGGTTCTGGCTCCAGGATGGAAGCTGTGGTTGGCTCTGGCTCCGGGGATAGAGGGAGCTCTAGCCCATGGTCCTTGGCGGGTGCTCTGAGTCCATGGCGGGCATGAGCATCGTCCTAAGGTCCGCGGTGGTGGATCTCTCTGGCTGTCCATGACTCTCCGGGCTGGGACGATGTGTCCTTTCTGAAGCAGGCAGAGAGATGGCTGCTGCAGGTTGTACTGGTTCCGGTGAGTTGGAAGTGATGTTGTCCTACTCAACGTCAAAGACTGTAGAATAACATAAGATGCGTCACTTGCACTGTTTTGAATGGGAGGAAGTGCAACACGCAATATGGCGGAATAAGTCCCGCCTTCTAAATAAGAGCCAATCACCGATTGGTAAAGTCATCGCGTCACTGCAGTGGCCCTTAGAAGCTCCGGTTGCTATAGAAACAGTCAGTCTCATGTCTCCGAAATGAGACACAAGAGACGCGCATTTAGGACTGAGCATTCGCATTAGCTTGATCCAGCCTAAAAAAAAATAGTTTTTTTGTCATGATTCAAGCATTTAGAAACAAAATTTATGAGACAGTTGTTGTCAGATTTCATTGGTGATTTCAAATATGAAATTTAATCTAAAACTTTTAAAGATGGCCGCCGAGTGAAATGACTTGTCTTAAAGGGACTTTGTCGACGTCGCCCACAGTGAAGGAGGATCTGCACACCCACAGGGAATGATCTATGAATTCGATGATGGGACGGTGATCCTCCTTCAACAGCAGCATCTGGTCAAGGATGTTGTCCATCCTAACATAACCATAACCGTTTAAAATTTTGGGGTCAGTAAGATTTATATTTATAAACAAAATTACTACTTTTATTCAGAATGGTCTCATTAAATACGTTAGATCAAAACAAAGTGACATTAAAGAACAAAGTTACAAAAGATTTCTATTTCCAATAAATGTTGTTCTTTCTATTCATCAAAGAATCCTGAAAAAAAAAGTATTAAGAGGCACAACTGTTTTCAACATTGATGATAATAATAAGAAATGTTTCTTGAGTATCAAATCAACATATTAGAATGATTTCTGAAGGATCATGTGACTCTGAAGACTGGTGTAATGATGCTGAAAATTCAGCTTTGCCACCACAGGTATAAATTACATTTTATATACAAATAAATATATCAAATAAATGATTCCTTGGCGAGCATAGAAGACTTAAAAAAAAAAAAAAACATTAAAAAAATATTACCCAAACATTTAAATGGTAGTTTGATTAAGAAAATGCGGAAAAGGATGTAGACATAGCTTTCTGCTAAATAAGACCATGTCTGTTTCCTGTTGAAAATTATTTATAGTCTTTTAAAGCTACAAAACATTTGCCCTACATGGCATTTTGCTAATCATTTACACATTTGCTTCTGTCCATCCTTCCTGTTCTTGTAAGCACCAAAAAGTCAGGATACCTTTGGAATCGGTGAAGAATGTTAATTTATATAAGTCAAGTTCTTTATTATTTTTGTTGGATGCTCACCAGGCAAACATAATTATTCTGCTACTCTGCCATGTCTCACATGGTCCCAAAAGCCCCTTTGACCACACGCATGATCGGTCAGCTCTAAAACAAAAGTGACTTTGTTTCCCAGAGAGTGAGAATGTCGTTTGTGTTCCAATTTGCAACTGGTGCCTTTTATTTCCTCAGGAAACACAATCTTTTCAAGCATTTTACTCTGTGACACAGCATAAAAGACTAGTTGTTCCATAAACATTTGAGTTTACAGTATATTAAGGGTTTCAAATAGTAGGCTTTACTTATAAGACAAGCCAGCCAGGCATAAAAATCACCAATTTTTTCCTTTCCATACAAAATCTATGAGGGATCCCAGGGGGATTTACAGACTGCATTCTTGGAGACCTACTTCACTGCATTTGAAGTCATGAATCACTGACAAGTCCATATATGAATAAAATATCCCCAGACTCTGAATAGTCATTTGTAATTGCCTCAGTTATCTGGACCTTGTGGATAAAGTGTGACTCGGTTTACTGATAAAAAGCTGACAGCTTTTGTTATATTTGTTGTGTACAACGATAGATAAAAAAAAGTATTTATTACATTACGTGAAATTTCACTCCAAAATGAACCCATAAGTTTGTTTATTGTTGACTGAATTGACTATACAGATGAAATGTTATAAATTTGTGTCGTTTTTAACACATGGTGGCGCAGTTTACTAGTTCTACATAAAACAAAAGACTTGATTAAAACAATGAATTACTCTTGCCTGGAATCACAAAGATTTTATGGCATTTTTTAAAAGGTTACCAGTCCATGCCCATTTAAGTCGTGCAGACGATGCCCGCTGATGAAACCTGCGCGGAAGTTTGTCGTGACGTCACCGTGACGTTTCAGTAGGTTGGTTTATTTTCACTTCCTGTACAGTGGGACATCCCGCGGCTCCATCCGAACTGGGCTACATCAGTGTCCGTGTCCTACTTTTGAGTTTTGCTTCCATTTACAGGACAGACTGGAAACGGACGAGCTTTATTGCAGCGGCCCGCCTGCAATAATGTAACGGACATTTCTGCGGAATTGTTGGCGTTGCGGTGATTTTGTTATTATGGAGTGCGGAATCAGTGGCGGTCATATGTGCTGCTGATCAAGACATCCACCCACAAACAGCGCGATCTCTCCATCTACTCTCATACTCTACAAAGACACAAAACATGGCCAAACGTCTTATCTGCTGTTGGCTTTGGGCTCTAGTGGCTCTTTTTTACTGCAAACGAGCACTTTCATTTAATCTGGACTTTAGTAAACCCACAGTTTTCTCTGGACCTCCAGGAAGTTACTTTGGATTTTCTGTGGCTTTCTTCAATCCTGACAACAAACAGTGAGTAGATGAAGTTGAGCTGACAATCTACAGACGAACTTGTTTTAGATATAATAGGAGTCTACTGTAATTATTTATTTATTTTTGAGGAAAATAAATCTCAAGTATGCATAGATATTCTGGAAGATAAATGTATTAACACGGATAATAAATTTAATTTTCTTTTGTAGCACTAGTATGTGTATACCTTATGTATACATATGGTATTTACTTAATATTTAATATCTATATATATATATATATTTGTATAATAGTAATAAATAATATATATTATATGTAATAAATATATATATATATAATTAAATAGTTTTTTTAATGTTTTTATGTATTTAACAAAAAAACAAAACAAAAAAAATCATATAAAACACCATTTACCCTCTGATTCCAGATTAAACATACTGGTTGGTGCACCCAGGGCAAACACATCTGATCAAACCCCCTCTGTAGTCACTGAGAGGGGTGCTGTCTTCAGCTGTCCTTGGCACAAGAGCGGCACATGCACACAGATTGAGTTTGACAGCACTGGTAAGACACAGCACTGTGTTTTCAGCCATCATAATGTAATCTTTGCTCCACCATGCTGTTATTTAAAGCTTTTTCTGTGTATTGATTCACATTACATGCTAGTGGAAGAGGTAGGGTTTGTCAGAGTTATTATAGGACCTTCTGAGTAGCCTGTGGCGCTTTAATGATTTATTGGGTCATATATCAGCTTTGCTCTAAATATTTTCAATAGGCGGAGGAAAAATAACAAGAGAGAGAGTCTGAGGTTGTTTCAAGGCTCATCTAGGATTGTGCGATTTGTTATTACAAAGTGTTTTGAATTCACATGCTTGGCAGTGTCCTGCAACAGACAATGGAGTTTCTTTACCATTCACAGAATTCATAAGCTGGCCACTAACTAGATTGCAGATGTACACAAACAATCTTCACACTAACAGGACTTTGTTCATCTTTATGTATATACTTGAATATAGACACCGTTTATTGTGCCAGATCTCATTGGCATTCAGCGGCGGTTATAGACTAGCCTTGCCTGGTTTACCCTGCCAGCCAAGCTGGATTGCTTCAAGAGGAACTACCAGACAAACAAAAAGGTCTTCAGTTGGATTATCTCAGTGTGTTTAGAGTTCTCACCAACAACTGAACTACTCCTCTCTGTGTTCTTTTCACCCTTAAAGAAGTTCTTGGGAAAATAACTATGTATAGAGTAGCTTTAATTAATGCTGTGTGCATCTAGGGCAGAGTAAGCAGACATGTTTTGAGTATATAATAATATTTAGTCATGTATTTTATGAAAAAATTATTTATGTATATGTATTAAATACCAAAACAAATGAAATTTTGGAAGCAATTTTTAATGTCAGTTTAGCTTTAGTATATTTATTTAAATACCAAACAAAAAGGATTTTGGGGGAAAAAATATAATGACAAATGACATTTTTTAGTAAAAATGCTTTAGTACAAATATTTTACAAATATTCACTACCGGTTGAAAGTTTTTGAACGGTAAGATTTTTTAATGTTTTTAAAAGAAGTCTCTTCTGCTCACCAAGGCTTCATTTATTTGATCCAAAATACAGCAAAACAGTAATATTGTGAAATATTTTTACAATTTAAAATAACTGTTTTCTATTTTAATAGAAAATAAGTAATTTATTTCTGTGATGGCAAAGCTGAATTTTCAGCATCATTACTCCAGTCTTCAGTGTCACGTGATCCTTCAGAAATCATTCTAATATGTTGATTTGCTGCTCAAGAAACATTTATTATTATCAATGTTGAAAACAGTTGTGTACAATTTTTTTTCCCCAGGATTATTTGATGAATAGAAAGTTCAAAAGAACATAATTTAACTGAAATGGAAAGCTTTTGCAATATTATAAATGTATACACTGTCACCTTTTATTAATTTAATGCATCCTTGCTGAATAAAAGTATTAATTTATTTAATTTCTTTTAAAAAATAAAACAAAAAAACAAACTCTTACTGACCCAAACTTTTGAACGGTAGTGATATTACAAAAGCTTTCTATTTCAGACAAATTATGTTCTTTTGAACTTTTTATTCATCAGATAATCCTGAAAAAAATTGTACACAATTGTTTTCAACACTGATAATAATAATAAATGTTCCTTGAGTATCAAATCAGCATATTAGAATGATTTCTGAAGGCTCATGTGACACTGAAGACTGGAGTAATGATGCTGAAAATTCAGCTTTGCAACACAGAAATAAATTGCATTTTAAATATATTAAAAATAGAAAACAGTTATTTTAAATTGTAAAAATATTTCACAATTTTACTGTTTTTGCTGTACTTTGGATCAAATAAATGAAGCTTTGCTGAGCAGAAGATACTTCTTTTAAAAACATTTAAAAATCTTACCTTTCAAAAACTTTTGACTGGTAGTGTCAGTGACTGGTTTAGACTTTAGTAAATATATTTATTTATTTTAAATGTCAAACTTTCAGACCTTTTCTCTGAACTATGACAGTTCTTTTGCAATTACTGTTAACTAATAATTAATAATACAATTAAATGGGCTGTGGTTAATGCCAATCTATAAGTATCTGTTATAAGTGAATACCTTTTTGGGGCCACCACCACCATATTCCAATGACCTTCAAGATTTTTTTGTTGTTTTTTTCCTCGTGCTTTCTTCGTGCACTTACTGCAGTAGCATAGTGTTTATATTTGTTACTTAACATGAAACTGCATGAAAGAAGCTTAAACATTTCTTCTGTTAAGTAAATGCCAAAGCATAGCTGTGTCCTGACATGTTTTTACTGTGATTGACGTGGCTGTACAATTGTGCTGGCTGACCTGCTGACTGTTTGAGGAGCAAGCAAAGTCTAGATTAGAGAGAAATGCCAGAAGTGTGGGATGGAAATCGCTGTGTAAGGAACAACTATTACAGCATGGTTACACAACTGTGTTTCCACTGGGCCTCTGTACCATCAACTCCCCTTTTGTGCTGTTTGGCAATAATTAAGTGCTTAATTCTAGTAAAGCCTGGGTGTTGTTGACCAGCTGTATGACTGTGTTGACCATGAGAAACATTGGGAAATTCCCAGCTCAGTAGCACAGACTGATGAACAGCTGGGGCTTCCTGAGGCTGACACTGTGGCTGAGATGAACCAAAGCCACAGGGAGGGAAAATATCTTTCTTGTGTGTGTGTGTGTGTGTGTGTGTG
>RJVU01016332.1:1973534-1986845 GCA_003731715.1 Anabarilius grahami | reverse complement strand
GTGCAAAGTATTTTTGGAAATGTTTACAAATTACATTTTGAAATCGTTTCATTTTGATTTCTAGGGCCAACATTATATAACTAAAGAATGATATCATGATTTGAATGATGTCAGAATATTTTTATAATTAACAAATCACTGTTTGTTCTCAAGTTCATTGTGCTTGTTAACAGCAGGAAAGGTAGTGTTTGATTCTAACATGCCATGAATAGATTCAGCTGTCAGTGTTCATGACCTTGGATTGAACTTCAGATAGTTTGGAAATGAAGAGGATGAGAGAGCGTGGCATATCAGTTTAACTTTTTGATCTATGAACTCAGATGCTTCTGTCATATCAGACCTTTTGAAATCAGCTGGAGTTAGAGGAACACGCCAGTGGATGAGATTGTAGTGATTGGAAGAGCAGTGTAGTCAACTACAAAGGATACGATGACACTCTGATGAATCGAATTAACTGACTAACTTATATTTCCACCCCCTCCTTCCTTCATTTCTCTTCCTTCCCCATTCCTCTGTCGTTCCCATCACAGATGACAGGAAGAATTCCAATGGACAGCAAATGGAGTTTAAGTCGAATCAATGGTTTGGGGCCACTGTGCGTTCCTCTGGGGACCATATTCTGGTGAGTCAGGGTGCACATGTAGAAATTTGTTGTGAAATAAGATTGAGAAAAGAAGAAGAAGACTTTTACTTATGCTTCCAAAATCTCAGGAGAAATCGCAAGTCATTTGCACAATTGTAACACAAACTCGTCTCTGTCATATTTATATTAGCAGCAAAATATCACTCCTTTTTTTGTGCAAAAACAAGTGATGTTCCATCAACTGGTCTTTTACACAGGGTTACTTTACAGTTTGGAAAAGTGGAATTTGATATGAGTAATTTCCAGGTCTGGAAATATATGGAAAAATATATTTCCCCTATTCTAAGATATAAAAATAGGAATTTCTAAAAAATAAATTTATCATACAAGCAGAGTGATTTCATGGCAAAAGTTTAGTGATCGTTCAGTGATTGACGAACACAACTGAATAAATTCAAGGCTTACATTTTCATTACACAAGACTGGTTGTCTTTTAATATGTCTCTTCACTAAACGAATGTGCATGTGCCACTCAAACCAGCAACAGATAAAAAAAAAAAGAAAAGTAAATGATCTAAATCAGACTGTACTTTGCTGTTTGGTGATCATGCAACATCAAAGGTTGTCAGAGGTAAAAAAAATGCAGGTTATAAAGCGTTTTAGATTTCTTCTCATCATGTAAGAGCATGTTATCATTTAGAGGAAACCAATGAAAAAAAACTGATGAAATATTTACAGATGATTGTTCTATATACCAAATATATAATGCTGTATGAAGCATTTATGTGAAATATGGTCTGAAAAATCTACTGAGAGTTTTGGAAATTTGAGTACAGAATTTTGAAGTAGGAATAATGTCCTTATTGTTAAGCCCTGTCATAGATTATAAACACTGATTCTATATCCTTGAAAATCCTAGATTAAAACAAGTCAGATATCAAATTGAAATTATATATTCATTATTGTAAAGTTGTAAGGAGCTGTTTGCTTCTTTTATTTAATAGTACTTTGATCTTGACTTTCAATGCTTTATGGAACTAAAAATATTGATTAAAATAAGTCTTGCTGTAATATATGTCAGCAGATATTTCTCAGCATATGGTTTAGAAGAACATGATTACTACTCATGTACTGATCTGCACATACATTTTTTCTCTCTTTTCAGGCATGTGCTCCTCTCTACCAGTGGAGCACGTATGGATTCTCAGAAAGAGAGCCTGTCGGGACATGTTACCTGAAGAAAGGCAATAACATTGTGGAATATTCGCCCTGCCGCTCCAGTATGTACACGATCACAGTGCTTAACGTCACCTTAGGCTGCTCATGCCCTTATTGGGTCACATCTAATAGCCTCCCTGAAATGTCTTGACTTAGATTTATGGGATATCATTCTTGTGTTGTGTATCATCTCCTGCACGCGTTTGGTTTTAAGACATGTCTAAGTTAATCTGTTTTTCCCAGTCGGTGTGCCAGTTGTCATATGGTTATTACAGTTCCTCTGTCTGAAGTTTGCCTTCCTCTTTCTCAGCTTTCCTTCACGTTGAGACTTCCTCAAAACTATTTCTGCTTGTTGTAAATACATAATTGAATAAAAAAAATAAAAAAAAATGTTTTCATCAGACTCAAACTCACCTGAGGGACAAGGATTTTGTCAAGCAGGATTCAGTGCTGACTTTGTGAAGGTATTTTTCCCCTACATAAATCTGCTCCCTTGTATGCTGATGCATTAATTTATTTATTTTTTAATTTTCTATAATTATTTTTTTTATATATTATGTAGTATATATAGCTCCAAAAATATAAGGGCACTTGATGTCTGACTTTCATTACTTAAAAAATACAGATGTTTTTATTTAGTAAACACACTTAACTTATTTAGTAAGATTTCACCATAAAATGATTTATAATTTTTATCGTATGTAAATGTAAAACATCGTGTTATTTTAAACCACTGTATTTTCCTGACACCTTGAACATTTCACTCATTAATTCAGTTTATTCACTATAGTTTAAAAAAATAGTAAAAAAATATGACAAGATCTCAGAGTTAAACTGTTTCAGAAAAAATTAATCTTAATTATGTCAGATAACACTTAAGCAAAACATGGTCAGGTCAAAGTGTCTGAATAATTTTTGGTTCCAAATTTGATCAATTTTACTGGTAGTCCACTGTATGAAGAATTGTTGGGTATAATATGTCACAGTTTACTTTATTTTGCTATCCTCACTTACATAAATGTCCTGCACCCACTAGTAAAAATCAAAAATGTGTGAATAGTTCTTGGTTTGACTGTATGCAGTTCTTGTATATTCATATTAATTAATATCAAACCCCACTATATCTTATGTTTCACCATTTTAGACCTAACACATTTATTTTTCTGAAATGTTTTATTTGAGAAGTGCTGGGTCTTTTTCTTGACAACATTAATATATTTAGATACTTTATTGCTGTGCATGTTTATGCTATTGCCCATTCCTGCCCAAACTTGTGCCGAATGTACCAAAACATGTTTTTATATCTCCTTCAGAAGAACCGGGTTGTTATTGGAGGACCAGGAAGCTTTTATTGGCAAGGTAAACTGTATTGGTTTATTATCCTTCTGTGAATTTGACACTGAAAGGGGAAACAACAATGTGCTCTGTCAGGATTTTTTGTGACTCAGAGAATGTCTGTTGTGTCTTGCTTCCAAGGGCAAGTTCAGATATAGCATCGACACAGAACAGGCCAGTGAATGTTTGTGCAACCTCGGCAAGACTTGTTAAAATTTACAAAATGTGTCTTCAGTCCCCGCCTGTGAGAGAAATGCTGCTCAGAAAAGAGGATGCTGTTTTGAAGTCAATAAATAATGCAGAATCATATGCTGTCTCCTGCAGTGGAGAAAAGTCTGTGGTTTCATTGAAATGTTTTGTGTTGCGCTGTGTGATGCTGAAATGGTTGTTTACTGAATCACAGCTCTGTTATGACCTCACAGGGTGGGGTCATTTTAGGAACCATGCCCAGAAAAGACATTTAAACACATCTTTCATTAATTTCATGACCTGCGGTGATCGTTTTTAAAAGTTCTGTAATGGGTTTTTTTTTTTTTGTTACTGTGTTTAGTTTTTCTGCTGAGTGTCTCTCTTTTGTGGTGGTATGATAATTATACTCCCTGCTGAGAGTAAAATGCTTTCAGAAATGTGAATGTAATGGTGTGAGTGATAGTAACTAAAGCTAACCTTGGTTAGACTTGAAGTAAGTCTTTATTTTGGCCTCTTTACATTTGTTAATGAATTACTATGTTGTTATGACAATAGTTTTATATAACGGAGATTAATTAAACAGATTTTATGACGCAGTGTTAGAAAAGCTATTGAAACTGTAAGCTGAAAATTGTTAGTTACATTACAAGGTACAATAAAAATTTCTACATCATAACTTTTTAATGAAATTACTTCTGGTTTGTAATGAAAAAGTAGTATTAAGCAGTAACTAAATTATTCTGCCACAAAAGGGTGACCTGAAGTTAAAATTTATATATATTTTTTTTCATCTAAATTTTTAATGGTGCATTTAAATGAATGGATTAAAGGAACTGATTCACTGGAATTAAATAGACTTGAGTGAGAGGCCGTTTGAGGAAAGTGTGTTTGCTTGTAAGGCTGTGTGAGCAATATAATGTGACAAAAAGTTTTGTTAAATCTGGTATTGTTAAAAAGATTGTTAAACAAGCTGAATTGTTTTGAACATGCTGAGCTTATTCTCTAACACTGATGTTGAAAGTCTGTAAAGATTAGAGACCATAAAAACGACAACAAAATGCATGTACCATATTAGAAATAATATTTCACGTTTTTACTTTTAACATTTACATGTATGAATATATTGGCACTGCATCTTTCTGTTTTGCTTAACATCACATGCAGGTTCAAGACATCTATTGTTTTCACACATCATTTCCTATGTATTTGGGATAAAAACACTTTAGCTGCTGGTGTTCTCCTAACTGTTTTTCTCTTCTTTTTCCAGGTCAGCTGATCTCAGATGACATCAGTGAGGTCATCAGCAGATACAATAAGGAGTTTTTTACTCCTTACAGTAACCAGTTTTCAACCAAGTCAGCCGGGGCTCAGTATGATGACAGTTATTTGGGTAAGCCTTTTTGCGTCTTTTGTTTTGATGTTTCCTCTGAGTTGTAATTATTTTTTGTGGTGATTTATATTTGCACTGTTACCTGTAAATCAGGAGTAGAGCTCAATGTAATTTTGGGTTGCACATGTAATGAATGTTTGGGTTCTTTGAGTTGCAGTGTTCAGAATGTACAAAACAAACAAGCAGAAATGCAGTGCAGATATTTATGTCATTTAATTTCTTAGGTTACTCTGTGGCTGTTGGTGATTTTAATGATGACGGTGAAGATGGTAAGACATTTTGATATGTTTCATATTTTGGAAAAGATAAATATACATTACCGTTCAAAAGTTTGTGACTTTTTAAAAAAGAAATTAATACTTTATTTAGCAAGGACACATTAAATTTATCAAAAGTAACGGTAAAGACATTTATGATGTTACAAAAGATTTCTTTTTCAAATAAATGCTGTTCTTTTGAACTGATTATTCATCAAAAAAAAATGAAAAAAGAAATCTATTTCGTATCCACAAAAATGTTAAGCAGCACAACTGCTTTTTAGTTGTTTCATGTTTCTTGAGCACCAAATCTGCATATTATTTAGAATGATTTCTGAAGGATCATGTGACATTAAAGACTGGCATAATGATGCTGAAAATTCAGTAATAAATTACAATTTAAAATGTATTCAAATACAAATCTGTTATTTTAAATTGTAATAATATTTCAGAATATTACTGTATTTTACTGTCTGTACAAGAGATTGTTCAAAAACAAAAAAAAATCTTATTGACGGCAAACTTTTAAATGATTTAAGCAGCCTACAACAATGAGTTATCAGCGTCTTGATTGAGCTGGCCTGACCTGCTCTAAATACCATCTCCATAGCATTGCAAACTGAAGTGGTGCATTATGGGAATAGCTTAAATCTGATTTTTCTATGTAAATGGCTCAAGAAGCTCCACTGCTGAATGAAAGCATTGTTGTGTCCAACTCATTTTTAATTCTTCCTGCCTCTCTAGATTATGTCACAGGAGTACCCAGAGGGGAGAAGGCTCTCGGTTATGTGAGTTTAATACTATTTTTGGTCAGGAACCTGACAAAAACCCATAAAAGTGATGCAATCTTGTTTGAAGCAGCTCTTTGTCTGGTTTTGTCTTGTTAGGTCAACATTTTCAATGGCAGGAACATGGAGTCTATGTATAATTTCACAGGCACACAGGTAAGTGTTACAAAAATGTTTACACCTCTTTATATGAGCAGTCTTGCCTATGAGCAGACTGCAGGTCACATGGCATGCCCACGATTGTGGTCATGGCACAGTTATGTTCAACATTTGTTTACGAGCGGAGAGTTCATGTCCTAAATCCACTCCCACATCTGGAAGCTATTGACAGCAGTGTCGCCAGCGCTCAAGAGCAAGAGCAGAAAAGATGAGATGTGGCATCGACAGGCCCGGGTTTTTGGCTGATTGTGATTGCTTCCGTGGTGATGCGTCAACAGTTAATCAAGCTAGAATCAACACATGTTTAATAGAGATTTATGAGTCCAAGCTCAAAAACTGAATCTATATACTGTAGGCGGCACCACCAAAACCAGCCATAATAATAATAGTAATTTTTTATTATTATTATTATTATTATGTTGGTTATTTTGAATGTTATGGCCAATAACTTTTATGTAGACTAGTATGTTAAATCTATACTGTTTTTGTTGGTTTTAAAAATATAAAGCTCCAGCCTAGTCATAACTAAAGTGTTTTGTTTTTTTTCTGTCCACCTTAGATGGCTGCTTACTTCGGTCATTCTGTAGCAGCCGTTGACATCAATAATGACAGGTAAGTGATGCTCTATGCTCTGCTGTTAGATGTTTTCCTCACTGAAAGGAGGTTGATGATTTCTACACACATAAACAAGTTTCTTCAAAGCTCTTTGAAAATCTTTTCCGTCAAGAAAGTCCTTTCATGGACAAATGGATACTTTAAGTCAGTGTTTCTCAACTGGCAGGTCGTGGCCCGGATAATGTGTTTCATGCAGGTCGATATCATGTTCAAAACTGAATTCAGTATTTGTGAGTCAAAAGCACTCTTAAACTAGCCCTGGAGAAATCAAGGTCACAGACATTAAAAAGACAGTTCATTCAAAAATTAAAAAATGTCCTCATTTACTCACCCTCATGTATGTTGTTCCCAACCTGTATGACTTACTTTCTTTTGGGTAACAAAAAAACCAACAAATAATCACATTGATGAAAACATCAAGAATAAAATGCTTAATGCATTGTTACCTTATTCTCTTTGTCGTTCTTTCTTGGATGTTGTTCTGATGTTGTTGCAAGTCTGATATTCTGCCAGGAACATCAGGTCAATCTGCTCTTGTCCAGAATCAGGTGGTTTGTCTTCGTCTGGCATCTCCGCTGAGACCTGTCCACTATGGGTGACCCTACCAGTAGTTGTGAAGTAGCAGTGGCGTAGCTCTCAGCATCACTGATGCACACAAGCCCTCACAGCACGTCAAGCTGCAAACCGTGTGAGGGACCCTAACCTACCCCAACCTAACTGCTTAAAAGCAACCACATATCGACCAGCCACTCAAAACATCCTGACAACCACATAGCAATTCACGAAAAACAGAGCAGAACAGTCCAGCAACCGCAAAACAACACGCTAACAACCACGCAAAAAACCTTAGTAAACACGTCAAGCACAGGAGACCATCCAAAACATCACAACAACCATGTAGCAAAGTGCTAAAAACCAATCGGAACAACCTAGGAACCGCATTTCAGACTCTAAACTTACTCTATGACTATATACAGTATTTACATACGTCGGTCCCGCTGTGTGATCCTCCGGCTCCATGTGACGCTGTGATGACTCCGTGTCTGGGCTTCTTTCTTCGGGGTTCCTTAGGCAGGGGCTCTTCACTGATGTCCACGTGGATTCGAGGAGCGAAGCTTCTGCTGGTTGTGGAGAAGCTCTCAGTGATCAGGACGCGTCCATCAGGCTGCTCCATCTCCACCAGTGAAGGGCACTTGAGTGTCTCCCACAGCCGCTGCTTGATCTTCAGTCCCAGCTCAAGACTGTAGGGACGGCGGCGACCGCAGCGTGTCTTCATCACGGGCTCCACCACAGAGCTGTAGATGTCCTGGTAGTTCTGCACGCTGCAGCCGTGGATGGAGACAGGCTCTTCCTGCTGACACGCGTCCACTGAAGAGACTGAGGCTGCTGGACGGACGTCAGGATTGACAGCAGCGTTCTTCAGGTAGCGCTCCTCCAAACCTGTGGGTCTTTGAGCTTTCCCAGAGATACAGCTGTAAGTGTGATCCAACCTGATTACAGCTGCCAGCTGTGAAAGCTCACAGGGGTCTGGACTGGAAGAGACGCGCTCCACCAAGAATCCCCTCAGGTGTGTGGGAAAAGCCCTGGATCTTCTCGGGCGACGCTGCTCCATGATGATGAATCAAGATGAACTTCCGAGACTGGACAAATCACTGAGACTTACCAAATTGTGTAGATGTAAAGAGCTTGTAGCTTCAAGGCTTCAGAAACAGTTGTTTTGATTTCAAATATCAACTCAAACAGCTGGACTGACAGAGAATGTTGAGGCTCGTTTAAATGTAAACAACACTTGATATCATCAGTAAGTCCATTAGAGCAGCATGAGCTCTACCTTAAGTCGGGCACACATTTAACGACTATCTAAAACATTCTAAGACTGTGCTGAACATACAAGCGATTGTTTCCTGCGACTGAAGCCGGTTTATGTAATTACACATGGAATTTGAGCACCGACTGTAATCGCAGACTGAACGCTCTGACTGGACGCGTTTGAGCGCGATCAGTCATAAGTATCAATTTACATTCATAATGGGCCTTACAATCGTTAAGTGTGTGCGCGGCTTTACATGTACTATATGCTTCTATATTACCATTATTATCTTCATTCACAGTTTCATATATGTATATATATTCCTCATCTGTGTCTGTATGTAGTGGTGTCTAAGCCAGCATCACTATTAGGAACTGCTTGGAACTGCTCTGTTAGTGGTCCATGAATGAATCTGCTTTTGAACGAATCTTTCTAGTGAACATACCATTCTTGTTCACTTTCTAGCACTCATATAATTCCTTCTTGTTGAAGTGCACAACTGCTTTGGTGGCTTTTTTTCCCCCAAAGACTGACTATAGTGTAAGCTCTTAATATACTCGTTACTTGCTATATATTTTTATAAAATAGTGGAAATAGCAGTAGTATGCTTTTCTGAATTCGGCCAGTGTTTCGAGTCTGAACGAGACTCGGAGTAGCACTGAATGAATTCATGAGCGAATTGTCGTCATTTGTGAATAAGAATGTGACTGAATGAATGGGGGCATGTTATTCATTCAGTTCAGCAAGTAATGCAATCTTGTTTATCAAGGAGAGAGAAATGGTTAATTTAAAGAATTTGTATGTGCATTCGCTGGTGTTTTGGACTTTATTTTGTGACCAGTTTTTTTTTTTTTTTAAGAATCCAGTTGAGAACCACTGCTTTAAATGATATTCGTCTTCAATCTATGATAATCTTCAATCTTTTAATGATATTCGTCAATCACTTTTTTTTTACTCTGTAGCAAGTAAACTTACCCTAAATATATGCATAGCAATGCTTTGAGAGTGTTCACTGGCAATATTTCAAAAAATGAACTAAAATCTGAACATTGTGCAACAGTGAAGATAAAGTTTCCTACATTTTCCTGACAAGTTGCTCTGTGCCTGAACTTGTTGACCATTTTTGTGTTTAGGTTGGTTTTGATGATCTGTTTGAGTACTGTGCATTTATTCATAAAGATCACTTGTTTTTATTTACATTTATTCAACAATGCTCTGCTGAAAAGATCAACATGAATTTCTCCGCTGGTTTATGCTGGTTGACTAGCTGTGATCCAATAGGATAAACCTTTTATTTCCTCCTGCAGGAAGTTGGATTTGTTGGTGGGGGCTCCTCTGTTCATGGACCGTGGCTCAGATGGGAAACTGAGGGAGGTGGGTCAGGTCTATGTCTACCTAGGAAAAGGTGGCTTCACCTTCAACAGTGCCATCAAACTCACAGGCTCTGAGATCTATGCTCGGTATGGAAGCTCAATCTGCAGTGTGGGAGACCTCAACATGGACGGATATAATGGTACTTTTTTGACTTCTCAATTTATTCCTTGTATTTGTGTGCTGTACACTTAGGAGCCCACACTCGCTTGCATCATAGAGAGACAGACAGTACATATATAGTCATTTGTGGTCATGGTCATAAGCTGTTGTCACTGTCTTCCTTGCCTCATTGTGTAACAGTAATCATGACTCATGAGCTGTTTGAGCAATGGCTGTACTAGCATATAAAAAAAACACAATACTGCCCATGGTCGTTACTCAATAACCAGACCGGTTTTATGTTTAATCCCTCTGTATTTTCTCAGATGTGGCTATCGCTGCCCCATATGGTGGGCAGTTCCACCGCGGCCTGGTATACATCCATAACGGGCGTCCCACAGGGCCGAGTCCTGTGGCCTCTCAAGTTCTAGAAGGAACATGGGCGTCTGCTTCCATGCCTTCTAGCTTTGGTTACGCCATGCACGGAGGCACAGATGTTGATCAGAACGGATACCCTGGTGAGATTTCAAAACTCAATCCTGTTTTACACATTCACACATCTTTTGAAATTTGTTTCACAACTGATTAGACCCTGTCACCTAAATAAATTCAAAGTTACTTCCTCTCTCTGACTCTTCTCATTCTCTTTCTCTCTCACTCTCTGTCCTCTTGTAGACCTGATTGTTGGAGTGTTTGGAGCTGACAAAGCCGTTCTGTACAGGTACAGTATGCTTATTCTGCACTTTGAAATCACATGTGCGTTTGATAGAATTTTATGATCAGGACGGATAAGCTATTGCAGGTGGTCTCATTTAATTCAGCAGCATTTAATTTGCTTTATGTGCAAGTAGTGAAAGCAATTACAGCCTATATTAAAAGAAAATCACAGTGAAAGTTCCCATCATCTATATTTGTACATGGAAGACCAACAGACATTGACTGACACTTTATTACACATACTGTATAAGCCATAATGTACAGTCAGCTGGTCATTGTTGCAAAATAAGCTCTGAGTAATGATAAACGGTGAAATCATGTTCTGACAATGTTGCAATGTTATAACTTCCTTCCCAGTCCACCCAGACCATTAATGCATAATAAGCTTGAAAAATGGTTGATTCAAAACCCATCACAGTATTGATATCAATGCTTCTTTAGTATTTTGCAGCTTGACCTGCCCTAATGAATAGGTCTGTTAATTAGGCAGTAATTTATATGCAGTGAGTATAGCCAATCATAACAGAGGCCATTTATGTATAGAATTCTTAAAGGCACAGCAACAAAAATAGCCTGTTTAATTTCTCTGAGTCATGTAAAACTAAACTAAAATGATAATGTAAAACTAAATTACAATGTTTTCTACCATCTTACACTAAAAGGAGCCTTTCTAAAATGGCAGATAGGGCTGGGCGGTATGACGATATACTGTATATTATATTTATACCACAGTATAAAATGTCTATCGTTGGAGATCCTTAATGGCAGACTGATGATACTTGCTTGTTTTGTGTTGTTAGGGCTCGTCCTGTCATCAGTGTGAACGCCACACTGGATATCAGCCCACAGATTTTGAACCCTGAAGACAAAAGCTGCACCCTGTCAGGAACAACCACCACAGTTTCCTGGTGAGTCAAGGTTCTCTCATCAAACAATTTCAACCAAACATAACATTTACTTTGTTGAATCATATTAAATCACCTGCAAAAAAGAAAATGAACACAATTCTACTCTAATTCTTTCCTTTAGCTTCACTGTGAAATACTGTCTGAAAGCAAATGGCAAGGGAGCGCCGTCTTCCCTTCGTAAGTACTTATTTCTTTATATATGCACATTATTGAAACATATAATATTCAGGGCAATGGAACCTATTATTGCAAGTAGCAGAAGCACATGGCAGCTGTAAACAGAGTCCTGCTGTTGCGGTGTGTGTTATGAGCATCGCTGCGGGGGGAAACTCAAGCTCGAAGTGTCAGGCATCAGTGTGTTTGGAGCCGGACATACGGTGCAGAGCCGTTAAAAAGCCAAGCGTCCGGTGCTCACAAAGCCTTCACATGGATCTCACAGTCTGGGGTGTAATGGCTACCAGACCTGCAGCCCACTGTTCAGAGACCACAGACCATGATTCCAATTCATTATTTCTCTCTGCACTTTGAAGTTCTCCTATGCTCTGGTTGAGCTAATGGCTGCCGTTATGCAATCTTAAGGTGCGGATGTGTGTACGGTGCAAGGTCTGCCATAAATGGATCTGCTGCTTACAGTTGAAAAACACAAACTGTGTGTCATTTTGTTTTTATTTGTAGGTATAGTGTAGGTATATACACTACTGTTCAAAAGTTTGGGGTCAGTAAGATTTAAAAAAAAAAATGTAATATTACTTTTATTCAGCAAGGACACATTTATAAAGTAAAGTAAAGACAGTAAAGACATTTATAATGTTCATAAAATTTTTTAATATTTCTATATCAACTTTAACGCTGTTCTTTTTAACTTTCTTTTCATCAAATAGTAGGGCTGTTCAACGATTAATCATGATTGTGTCCAAAATAAAAGTCGTTTACGTAATATTTGTGTGTGTTCTGTGTATGATTATTATGTATATATAAATACACACACATACATGTACACTACCGTTCAAAAGTTTGGGATCGGTACGATTTTTAATGTCTTTAAAAGAAGTTTTGTCTGCTCACCAAGGCTGCATTTATTTAATTAAAAATACAGTAAAATCAGTAATATTGTGAAATATTATTACAATTTAAAATAACTGTTTTCTATTTGAAAATATTCGAAAATGTAATTTATTCTTGTGTTGGCAAAGCTGAATTTTCAGCATCATTACTCCAGTCTTCAGTGTCACATGATCCTTCAGAAATCATTCTAATATGATGATTTGCTGCTCGAGAAACATTTATTGTGTACAGATGTACAAAATATTTGTGTACAATATTTTTTTTCAGGATTCTTTGATGAATAGAAAGTTCAAAAGAACAGCATTTATTTGAAATATAATCTTTTGTTACATTTTAAATGTCTTTACTATCACTTTTGATCGATTTAATGCATCCTTGCTGAAAAAAAAATATTAGTTTCTTTAAATTCTTCTCAAAAAAATTAAAAATTAAAATTCTTACTGACCCCAAACTTTTGAACGGTAGTGTATAATGCTACAGAAGCTTTGTATTTCAGATAAATGGTGTTCTTTTGAACTTTCTTTTCATCAAGGAATCCTGAAAAAAAAAAAAAAAGTATACAACTGTTTTTAACATTGATAATAATAATAAATGTTTCTTGAGCAGCAAATCATCATATCAAAATGATTTCTGAAGGATCATGTGATACTAAAGACTGGAGAAATTATGCTGAAAATTCAGCTTTTCCAGCACAAAAGTAAATTACATTTTATATTATATTCCAATAGAAAACAGTTATTTTAAATTGTAATAATATTTCACAATATTACTGTTTTTACTGTATTTTTAATTAAATAAATGTAG
>RJVU01016332.1:1939620-1973341 GCA_003731715.1 Anabarilius grahami | reverse complement strand
TATAAAATATTATTGTTAAAGTTAGTTAATAGTTATTGCCCCTAAACTGTTGAATAGCCTTCCGCTGTGTGTTAGAACTGCTCAAACACTTTCTGATTTTAAATCTAAGCTAAAAACTCATTTGTTTTCCTTGGCTTTTAATGTATCATAGAGATTAATATAATCTCCAATATTGTTTTTTTTTTTTTTTTGTTGTTGTTTATTTGTTTTGCTTTTAATGTTATATTTGTATCAATGTAAAGCATTTTGGTCAACTTTCAGTTGTTTTAAACTGCTCTAGAAATAAATCTGACATTGACTAGGCATGTCATTAAAGGGGTATGGTTCACCCAAATAAAAATCGTCATCATTTATTCATCCTCATGATGTTCCAAACCTTTATGACTTTATTTGTTTTGTGGAAATGTTTCAGGGTTTCTCATACAATGCAGTCAGTGGGGCCCAATATTGTTTGGTTTCTTCAAAAGAAAGAATTTTTATTTTTGGGTGACTATCTCTTCAAAGAAGGATTTTTTTTTTTTGAGTTTTAAAAGTATATTTGAAGAGTTCAGATGCAAAGGCCTCTAAGTGCCGTCTGAAATGTTCTTCTAAAATGAGCATTTTTATCAAGCTCGTATGTTTATGTTCAGTTAATTCACTTTAATGGCAATAAAAATGACCTATTAATTGACATTAAAGTGAAATTACTGAACCTAAACATACGAGCTTGATAAAAATGCTCATTTTAGAAGAAAATTTCAGACGGCACTTAGAGGCTTTTGCATCTGAACTCTTCATTTTCAAATGCTCATATGTTGCCTTTAAGTTCAGCTGTGTTTATGTATCTGTACTTTTGTCTAAAAGGCCCTAATGAAACTCCATAAGGGTTGATCCAAGAACCATAACTATTGCATCTTATGAGCAAGTTAACCCCAGGTTATTTCAGGCAGACAGAACCAGAGTTTAAAACAGCTGAATGCTTTCAGAGATTCAAGGGTATCAAAGCGTTTATAGGTTTCAGGGTTGAGTGCTTGTGTTCTAAACAGTTTTATGTTTGAGCTCTTTAAAGCAGGATCAATTCTGATTGGCTGTCAATGTTTTTATTGTTCATCAGCTGGAAAAAATGTATTCTGATTTGATTCCAACGATATTGTTCCTCTGCGCAGTTACTTTATCGTTATGTAATAGTTATCATCCTTGGTGTGAACAGGCCTTAACTCCCTCATTCCATCTGAATTTATTTCTTTTTTAGTATTACTATTTGTGTTTCTCTAACTGATTGAAATGAAAAAGGGACCTGACTGACCTGGAAAACCCTTTCATTCACAGATTTCCAAGTGGATCTGACCCTGGACCGCCTCAAACACAAGGGAGCCATCAAACGGGTGCTGTTCCTCCACAACAAGATGTCTCATTATTCAAAGAACATGACCGTCTCCAACAGCCAGGCACCGGCCTGCGAAGAACTTCAGGCTTATTTAATAGTAAGTGAATCCATTCACATTTATGCCTTGACAGATGTTTTTATCCGAAGCGTCTTGCAGTGCAGGCAAGGTATATATTTTATAGGAAATCAAACCCATGGTGTTCCTAACGACATGTTCTACCAATGGAGATACAGGAACACAGAGAATCCCCTATGTGACTCTTTCCTCACTTCTGCTGAAGCTGGGCTGTGAAAAGTTTAGTGTAGTTTTGCTTTTCTTGGCCAGCTGAAGAAGTGCTGATGCCTTTATGTCATCAAATATGTGTTTGCACTGCGTTTAAAGCTGTGGTGGCAGATAGCCCAGATGTTTGGCACTGGAATATGCCGTTATTTTGTTTTCAAAAAGGAACAATGTGTTACAGAGCTAAAGAAGGATTTGACCTGGAAAGCCAAAGCTCTCTTTTCTGGACATAAAAGAGCATGTTGTAGAGCTTGTAAGCTGGACTGAAATTCCCCAGCCTTGAGCTCATTGACATAGAGGCCCCATTTCTTTCTCCATCCACTTTTGGCTCTCTACCTCCTCTCTCTCTCTCAACAGGATGACTCAGAATTCAGGGATAAGATCACACCCATCTCTGTTTTTATGGAGTACAGCTTGGATTACAAAACAGCAGCAGATAAGACCGGCCTGTTGCCCATCCTTGACCAATCTACACCTACAAATGTCACCAAGCAGGTACAACAGTTTCCCATAATACACCTCTGGTGTACTACATATACACTATCATTCAAAAGTTAGGGGTCAGTAAGATTTTTTTTTTTTTAGGTTTTTGAAAGAAGTCTCTTATGCTCACCAAGGCTGCATTTATTTGATTTAACAATACAGTAAAAACAGTAATATTGTGAAATATTACCACAATTTAAAATAACGATTTTCTATTTAAAAGTATTATTCCTGTGATGGCTGAGAATTTTCAGCATCACTACTCCAGTCTCCAGTGTCACATGATCCTTCAGAAATCATTGTAATATGCTGATTTGGTGCTCAAGAAACATTTCTTATCATTATTGTTATCAATGTTAAAAAAGTTAATATTTTGGTGGAAACCACAATACATTTTTTCAGGATTCTTTGGTGAATGGAATGTTCAAAAGAACCGTGTTTATTTGAAATGGAAATTTTTTTGCAACGTTATAAATGCTTTTATATCTTTAAATCTATTACTTTTGATCAATGGTAATGTATCCTTGCTAAATAAAAGTATTAATTTCTTTTTAAAAAATCTTACTGACTTTTTTGAATGGTGTTTGCTCAATGGATGAGGTTGTGGGGGGAGATGCATGTTTCATATATTCCAGAAAGATCTCATTGTCTGTAGGAAAGGATGATGGTAAGAATAGATGAATGAGGTTTGTAGAGTGTAAATGGCTGCCATGGTTAAGTTAATGATTAATGGCTTTCAGGCTTTTAACAACATTGTTATTTTTCTTTTATACTAGCAGGCTTCCCACAGACATGGGCAAACTGAAATTAGAAGGGAATTTTAGAATGATGTTTTCTAAGTTTGGAAGAGATTATGAAAATCTTAATATAGAGTCAGTTTTTTTTTAAGCTGTGCTATAAAATATTTATTTTCATTTTGAGAAAGCTGTAAATTTGAGTCACTTCTTTTCAAGAAATTGGTGGATTGCAAATTGATCTAAATGACCTAATGAATTTAGTCTAAAGAACCCAAGTGAATTGATTTGAGGTATTTTAGGGGTTTGTTTGTTTTTTTTCTTTTTTTTTCTCCAGTTATCATAAATGACTATAAAACCATGGAAACTCATTGGGTAAAAAGTGTGAGAACCCTGAACTAGACGTTATATTGTGCAGCAGCCACTCAAAAAATCAAATCTTCCACTAACAAAAGACTTGCATGCATGAGTCCTGAAACAATCAACATTAAATAGCATTGGATAAAAATAGAAACTGTCTTTAATATTCCATAATCCCTTGTGATTTTCCAGGCCCACATACTCCTGGATTGTGGCGAAGACAATATTTGCAAGCCAGACTTAAAACTGTCTGTTGTGAGGTGAGTCAGTGCTTCATCTAAGCCATAAATTCCACTGTGTTGTCTGGCGGCGTAGAGCTGGAGATTAACTCTGTGTACATTTGATGTTGTTTTGTGCTCCAGTGACCAGAAAGAGATCTACATAGGTGACGATAACCCCCTGACCCTAGAGGTCACAGCAGAGAATGGAGGAGAGGGTGCTTATGAGGCCGACCTTATCGTCACCCTACCATCTCAGGCAGATTTCATTGGGGTCGTGCGTAACAGTGAGGTGAGCAGTGGCCTCTCTATACATGATAAAGTGCACTGTCCCTACTGTGACCTTATGTAAAGAGACAACCAATGCTGTATTAAAAGGCTGTTTTAAAGGGATTTAATAAGAAGTTCAACTCCATGGGCAGTATCTTTGACATGCTGTTGGTTACACGCCACTCTATTCTGTAAACACAAGCAAAAGTTGTTTGGATTAGTTTGGACGGCAGTCAGATCACTTAACGGAAGATCTACGAATGATTTAACAATAATACAGAAAGCATTGCCTTATTGAGGAAAAAGTTGAAATTACGTTGACATATTTGATTATTGATTCATTATTTTCTCTGGCCAACAGCAGCATGTTGATGAAGCAAACATTTTGTTTAAACCAGAGCATTTCTTTTTTCTGCATTAACGTTCAAAGTTTGGGTCAGTAAGATTTTAATTAATACTTTTATTCAGAAAGAATGCATTAAATTGATCAAAAGTGACAGTAAAGGCATTTATAATGTTATAAAAGTTGTCTGTTTCAAATAAACGGTGTTCTTTTGAAATGTCTATTCATAAAAAAAATCCTGAAAAAAGTGTACAAGTTTCCCCAAAAATATTAAGCAGCACAACAGTTTTCAACATTGATAATAATAAAAAAATGTTTCACCAAATCAGCATATTTAAATGATTTCCGACAGGAGTAATGATGCTGAAAATGATGCTGAGCTTTTCCATCACAGAAATAAATTACATTTTAAAATGTATTCAAATAGAAAACAGTTCTTTTAAATTTCAATAATATTTTCACAATATTACTGTTTTTTTTTTTTATCAAATGCAGCCTGCGTGAGAGATTTCTTTCAAAAACATGAAAAATATCTTGCCGACCCCAAACTTTTGAGTGTGTGTATAGTGAAGTCGATCAAGATAGTTTTGAGGGTTCATCTGTTATTTATGTGTCTCAGACATTGTCTAGACTGTCCTGTGCGTTCAAGAAAGAGAATCAGACCAGAGTGGTTGTGTGTGATCTTGGGAACCCAATGAAAGGAGGAACTAAGGTGAGTAACAGCCTTTCTGATCTAAAATATCTGCATATTTCTTTGTACCAAACATTATTTTATTTTATTTTTTATTATATCGTTGCATACTGTAACATATAAATTTGCCATTTTAATTCATTTGAAGTTTTTCTGTAAAATTTTGTTGTGTAGATAATAGCAGGCTTGCGCTTTAGCGTGCACCAGCTCTCAGAACAGGACACAGAAGTCAAGTTTGACTTGCAGATACAGAGGTATTACAATTAATGCTTGCTATTACAATAGTATAGTTGATAGAGAATCTTTGCTTTGTCCAATACTAATTAAAAAGGTTTTGGTGGGCCTTCTGTAACCCAAGGAGGGCCATTAGAAACAAATGTAAAGCAAAGGTTTTCTAAACATTCAAGTATTTCCACTTCCTGTCTTTTTTATATTTAAATCAATAAAACTTCAAACAGTTTTCGCTAATCCTACAGTTCCCTGCTTACTGCCAGTGACTTTTTTTAACATGTTAATTACAGGGAACTGCTGTCTTTGTCTCTCTGTGAAAACATCCTACTTTGCTTCCTGTCTCTCACTCTTTCTTCACACCCTCACATCTTACATCTACCTTAATTATCTACCTTAATTATTTACAATGCATTTTTGAAGTGTAAAGACTAGTCCATTGTAATATTTAATGGATTTTTTGTCTCTAAATGAATGACATGTCTATCAGTTTTTGAAACAACAGCACCACCTTCTGCTCATTGTGAAAGTGAATATTTCCCTTTTTGCTTTCAGCTCAAATCAGTTCAACAAAACCAGCAATCTGGTCTCTGTTGTCACAAAGCTTGCTGTGCTGACCAAAGTGGAATTAAGAGGGTATGTTTCTTTATATCCTATCTCTGTTACATTTATGTGACACATTATATGAACTCTTTTTATTTTGTCAATTTATTTGTCAATTTTTTTCAATGTAAAAAGCCACTCAAAAAAAAACAACACATTTTACTTTGAAGTTGAAACAAGTTATTACCATTAGATCAAATATTAAGAAGGCAAATGTTTTATTTCTGAATGACGAGCACAATAAGACCAGGAATGTGTATTTGGAAAGAAAAAAAAATTCTGTATAGATGGAATATTAAATTTTTTTACTTGTAATAGATTTCTTCACAATCTTTATTGTGTGTTTATCTGCTCTATCCTGTGTAGGGTGTCTGCACCAGAGCAGGTGTTTTTACCCATCGCTAACTGGCACCCAAAAGACAAGCCTGTTCTGGAGGATGACATTGGACCTCTTGTACAGCACATCTATGAGGTAATAAATGCTGTGAATATTATTGGTTAAAGACATTATACATCTAGTAAACTCCTGCAGTGAATAGTTTACGATTTTGTTCCTATCTGCTGTAATCACTGATCTTCCCAGCTAAGGAACAAAGGACCCAGTACATTCAGTAAGGGCATTTTGGATGTGCAGTGGCCCTACAGATTCAACAACGGCTCTCTGCTCTACATCACCAAGTTTGAAGTGGACGGAAACATGAATTGCAGCTCAAACAGGGAGCTCAACCCTCTTAATGTCACTGTATGTATCCCACAATCGAATCATGAAAGTCATTTTTTTTTTATATGTAATACTGTAGTTAATTAACTGGATCTATAATCCCACTCCAGAGTTGTATATTAAAGGGATAGTTCATCCAAAAAAGAAAATTCTTTCATCATTTACTCACCCCTCAAGTTGTTCCAAACCTGTATGAATTTCTTCTGCTGAACACAAAAGAAGATACTTTGAAAAATGTTTGGTAACCAAACAGTTGATGGGCCACTGACTTCTATGGTATGGGAAAACATATATAAATATAATGTCAATGGGGCCCATCAACTATTTGGTTATCAACATTCTTCAAAATATCTTCTTTTGTGTTTAGCAGAAGAAAGAAATTCATACAGGTTTTGAAACAACTTGAAAGTGAGTAAATGATGACAGAATTTTCATTTTTGGGTGAACTATCACTTTAAATACACAGTATTTTAACAGTGTGAAGAGACGAAACTTTGTTTGTTCACAAATGGATTGTACTCAGGATCTTGTCTAAAATCCAGGGATATGCTTTTACCTAGAATCCCAAAATAACTGACAAAAATGAGACCTCTGCCAGTGGAGCAGAGGGGAGGAACAGACACAACGTCCACCGCAGAGACCTGGAGGAAAAACAAGGGGAAGAAAACCTGGAGATTCTGGTATTGTCACAACTTTAACAGTTGCCGCAGTCTGTGAAGAATTTGCAGCAGTTTTATACTGAATTTAAATGTGTATAATATATATGTATGATAATATATAATATCATACAGTTCAAAAGTATGGGGTCAGTTTGTTTTTTTTCAGCAAGGATGCAATAACATTAACAGTGATAGTAAAGATATTTATAATGTTACAAAGTATTTCTATTTCAAATAAATACTGTTCTTTTGAACTTTCTATTCATCAGAAAATCCTGAAAAATATTTATTACTGTTTACACAAAAATTACAGGAATAAATTACATTTTAAAATATATTCAAATAGAATTTTTTTTTTTTTTTTGATTTTTTTTTTTAAATTTTCACTTTTTTTAATCAAATGCAGACTAGGTGAGAGTTTTTTTTTCTTAAAAACATTAAAAAAATTGTACTGACCCCAAACTTTTGAATAGTAGTGTATATTTAAATGTAATTGTGTATTAAAATTTTCTTATGGTTGTTATACCATCAAACTAATTTTGTTTACTTTGTTTCACCCTACTATACATGTGTACCTTTGGCACTGTCAGATATGCCATTGAACTGTCCTTCACATCAATATGCATGAATGCAAGTCCAATTGTTTGTGTGTACCCAACAGGATTGTGGGAATGCAGGGTGTCAGGAGATTAAGTGTTGGGTTGGCCGTCTGGAGAAAGGCCAGAGTGCTATTCTATTTATTTACTACAGACTCGCCGTGAACACATTTCTCAAGGTAAAAACATCCTTCATTTGACTGAAAAATTCCTATTCCTTCCCCCACTGCAAAGCCTTTAGGATCTAAAACATCTTGTTTTCATTACCCAAATGCTAATATATTAAAACGCAGTGGTGGTTTTCTTTCCTTTTAGGCTGAAAGTCAAAACAAATCATACAATGTTCGATCCTCAGCCTCCTTCATTGTCATAGAGACGCCATATAAAAATATGCCTTCTGAGGTCCCAGCCAGCACAACGTCGGTAAGTTCCTATCACATTTGTGCACTAAATGTATGGTGTTTGTTACTGACTGCACTGTTCATGACTGAAGGTTGTGTGTTGTCAGTGGGACATCAGTATCATTATCTTGCGTCTCTGTCCTGCAGGCTTCTCTGAAGGTGATCTGGAATTCAGAGACCCCTCCACCCGTCCCAGGATGGGTGGTAGCTCTGGCTGTCCTGGCTGGACTGCTGCTGCTGGCTCTGCTCATCTTTGTCATGTATAAGGTAAACAACTATAAACTTTAGTTAAATAACTTAGACTAATTGATTGATGGCTATCTCGTCACAATCACAACAATCTCTGTGGGGATGACAAATACACTACCGGTAAGATTTCAACGGTTCTGTGTATCACTAAAACACCCTTAACAACCACTCTTAGCAATGTAAACTGTTTGTTCTCAGTTGATTATTTAAGCAATAACGTACTCAAGGCTGTGCTGTATCGTGAATAAGTCACGGCTGAAGGGCGTTGTTAGGCATGACGCAAAGCGGAGTCCCTGCAACCCCTTCAGCCATGACTTAGTCACGATACAACACTAGCCTTGAGTGTCTTATTGCTTTTATAAAACGGTTACCACACAATACAAATATTAAAGCCAAAAAATATGTATCAATGCAACTATCATGAAGTAAACTTTCACCAAAAGCCTTCCTTCCGCCGGAAAAAATAGTCCCTGACCGTGACCAGCAACAGAAGTTACATTATTACGCCATTAGATGGCGGCAAAGACTGTCTTTATGAGTGTGTCAGTCAGTAGCGAAGACTTTTATATTGAAAAAAACTGAATTGTTGTGAACACGGAACAAGATGCAACAGACAAATGCTTTGACTAGCGCTGTCAGTCACGGGAAAACCCCTTAACTGTTAAAAGGACAAGATAATACATCGGACATTTAAACAGATTTTTTATTATGAACAAAGAACTGACCTGAAGGAAAATGCTAAATCTGAATGCAGGTAATAAACTCGCTCAATCGATTTCTTTCTCACAATACTCTTCTACATAATACAGTAAGTTTCAGTGAACAATATCAATGAGAACAACAGTTTATGTTGCTAAGAGTGGTTGCTAAGGGTGTTGTGTAATGATACACAGAACCGTTGGGTGAAGCGATCATAGCCGTGTTTTATTGTGAATAAAACACAGCTATTGACCAGTCAGAATCAAAGACAGGAACTAACTGTTTTATAAGGTTCATTTAAGCTTACTGTATTATGTAGAAGAGTATTGTGAGAGAGAGATTGAGTGAGCGAGTTTATTACCTGCATTCAGATTTAGCATTTTCCTAACAACGCCCTTCAGCCGTGACTTATTCATGATACAGCACAGCCTCTCGTACCTTATTGCTTTTTATATATATTTATATATACTGCCCTCCAAAAGTTTGGAAACGCCCTAGAAAAGTGGGGTTTTGAACAATATTGGCATGAATCCTTTTTAATTTGTGATAATATTGCACTGATAAGGGACAACACAGACTACGAAAACATATATTATATATACAGTTTATAGAAAAAAAACAGCTATCTGACCTAAACTGGGTTCTAATTGGTTCATTGTATTCTAAACTTAATTGACAATCAATTGTTGAAGCTATTAAGGTGTGCTGACCCAAAAATCTTTTACAAACCAGGGCCAAGTTTAAACCAGTAACCAGGCATCACAGCGGCAAAGGGGCATGTCTGACTTTGACACGTATATATTGCCATTATTATGTAATCAAAATGAAAATTATTATTGCTGGTCTTCAATGATAATGTCAAGTTTTTGTAATGTATTTGCACCAGAAGTAAGGATTTATGCTGATATCGTCCAAAACCACTCTTTGCCTGGGATGTTTCCAAACTTTTGGAGTGCAGTGTATATTTTTTATATATATATATATATATNAAAAAGGTTTTAAGCCAGTTATTTATATCTTTTGCTGTAGTGTGTCAATAGGAAATATCCGTTCACATTTCCAAACATTCATTTTGCCATTAATTGTAATAATCCAGTGAGATTTTTGAATACACAATAAGACTGATAACAGCCGGTGCTCCACATGGAGATCAGAGCTCACCATCATCAAATCCGTCTGTGATTACATGAAGAAACATATGAAACTGAGACAAACCAAATCCAGAAGAACTGTGGCCGTGTCTCCAAGAGATTTTAAGAAACCTGCCTCCAAAGCTACCTGAAAAATGATGCCCAAGTGTACCTGGACAAGAGCTGTTTTAAATGCAAAGGGTGGTCACACAAAATATTGTTTTGATTTAGTTAATATAAGTTAATTGATAAATAAAATCTATTTATAACAGTATTTTGTAAAAAATCCTCACTTTACAGCATTTTTACACAAGTGCCTAAAACTCTTCACAGTACTGTATCTTTGCAGGCAGGTTTCTTCAAGCATCTTAGAGACACGGCCACAGTTCTCCTGTATTTAGTTTGTCTCGGTTTCATCTGTTTCTTCATGTAATCACAGACGGATCCGATGATGGTGAGATCAGATCACTGTGTGGAGCACCGGCTGTTGTCAGACTCCTTGTGTATTAAAAAATCTCACTGGATTATTACAATTAATGGCAAAATGAATGTTTGGAAATGTGTAATGTTTAAAGTTTGATCAGAGGTATTTGTATCAAAGTTTTGGTAGTTTTGAACCATGCATACAGATATCAGTGAACAGATAGTGGTTGTTTGCTTGCTTGGGATGTCTCATCTTGATTTCTCTCCACCTCAGCTGGGCTTCTTTAAACGTGTGCGGCCACCACATGACGATAGTATTGAGAAAGAGCAGCTTCAGCCTCAGGAGAACGGAGACACAAACACAGAAGCCTGAGATCTTCACCAGTCTCTCGCAGTGCTAACACAATAATGCCATTCACAGGAGTGTGCCTGATCCACAGCAACTCTTTCATCTTTATCAGAAGGTCAGCATTTAAATGCACACATCAGAGTGTTCATCCAGACTGCCCAGATGAGTGAGATGACTGTTGTCATTTGAATGGTACACGACCATGATGTTCTGGTAATAAGACTAAAGTCCTGTGCCAGTCCCTTTCCCCTGTGCTCCTATCCTCCTTTAACTGCACTGAGTCTTAAAACAAGATTTGATTTTCAGTTGGGCATAAAGATTAACCATTTAAATTGTAATACATTTCAAATTGTTTACAAGTAACAATAATAAAGGTAATGAACCTTAAATAATATAAAATGAGATCTTGATTTTTGCCTTTTTATTTTGAGGAAAGACGTGACGTAGTTTGGTGCATCATTAGATTGCTGGTTCTGCTTCTTCTGTTAGAGAAACATTTACGTTACATTGTTTAGTGGTGCTCGGTTTCTGCTGTTTGGGGGCTTTTCTGCAATACTTTTGGTTCTTATCTGTTTTCTTACAGTTTCAACTGGTGGGATTTGGACTCTGATTTCTTATTTGGGCATAAGGTGTATTATTTTGAGAAAATATTCTTGTTTATCTACTGTAAACACATTTTAGAGCAGGGTTACATTTGTGCATTTAGAGCATTTGGTTGAATTTGTATTATAAAAAGAGAAAATAATCAACATCTTTGCACAACTGAGCAATAAAATAGTAGCATTTTTGTATTTTGAAAACTACCGCTTATGAACGGAGCACCTTTATAATGTATTAATTCACCTTTAGTTTTAAGATTCAGAAGTATTTTTTTATAGATTTAAACTTTTTTAAAGGTACATGTTTGATTAGAATAGAATAAAAATGCATTTAGTGTGATGCACCCCAAGTGATATTAATTGATAAGAATGAAACGGTTTGATGGTACGGGGGAAAAAACTAAATTGTTAAATTTGGAAAATTGAGGCTGGAATCCTTAGGAGCAGTATTGGCCTTTTGAATTTTATATATTAAAAAGTTATTTGGCTGATGTTAATTTGATTTTGTGGTTTAAAGGTTGCTGTTCATAGTTTTTGGTCTTAATTTTTGAAAACAACCCATAACACTGAAAACACCTGGATTTCTTACGTTGCTGTATTATAGTAATGCTGCTGCCCATATGAATTTACCCATATTGGGTTGCCATAAGTATGTCTAAATGAAAATTTGTATACTTCAATCAAAATTATGCATTTTAAAAGGATCCAGATTATATTCTCTTGTTTGTAAAGTTTGTAAAAATAATTATAATAATAGAACATGATCATAGCAACAAAAATATGTATTTTTGAGAATCTAAGTTTAAAAAGATAGATCACTGACTCTTGACTTTATTTTTGACTTTTCTTTTCTTTTTTTCCCCTTGATTTTGTTCAGCAGTATGTTGTTAATGCTTCTGTAATTCAAATAAACACATATACTGATGTAGTTGGATTTTTGTTTTTGTCTTATTTATGAATAACTGTTGCTCATACTTAGCCCTTGACATGAATGTAGTACCTATTTTTTAGTGTGTAAAGTTCTTGTTATCGTAACACCATTTTTTTAATCTACAGTGATGAACTTGACTTCACAGGATTTCTGTAACTGTTAACACTTATCTGGTTGATGAATGACCTACTGCAGACTTTAAATTCAAGAAAAATCATCTTTAGAATCTAAATGCTTTTATAGCTTTTGTCCTAATGTACTCAAAGCAAAACAGTTGTAAATAAGTTGAAAAAATTAAGAAATGTACAATTGACTGTGGATTTGAGTATTTATTGTAAAAAAAAAAAAAAAATTGCATTGTACATGATGTCGCAACTCATTGTACATCTGTCAGTAAGAAGCTGAGATCACTTCCCGGTTCATACTCCGTGGTTTGCTTCCCTCTGAGAAAGAAAACAATCATTTTACTTGCTGTGCCCATTTTGTTATGTTTCATGTGCATGAGCAGGAGTCTCTACATTACCTCTGGAATAGTCGTGCTTTGGTGGACCCAAGTAAGTTGGCTTTGTTTCCCTCCACTAAGAGCATTGAGCCTTCCCGAAGACCCTGCCATCAACAGCATATGGTGTGTGTTAGTGCTGCTAACAACAACTGATATGAGAATACGAAAAAGTTTGGGGTCTGTTTTTTTTTTGTGAATTAAATTCATATTTTTATTATTTCTCTATTTAAAAAAAAAGGGTGTTCTTTTGAACTTTTTATTCATTGAAGAATCCCCCCAAAAAATGTACCATGGTTTCCACAAGAATATTAAGCAGCACAACTGTTTTCAACATTGATAATACATGTTTCTTGTGCAGCAAATCAGCATATTGAATGATTTCTGAAGGATCATGTGACACTGAAGATTTGAGTAATGATGCTGAAAATTCAGCTTTGACATCACAGGAATTACATTTGAAATATATTCAAATAGAAAACAGTTATTTTAAATTGCAGTAATATTTCACAACATTACTGCATTTTAAAAATGCAGCCTTGGTAAGCATAGAAATAAAAAATCTAACCGACCCCAAACTTTTAAACAGTAGTGCATGTTATCTTGACGTACCAGCACACGTGGTGTGTCCGGCTCCTCGTGGTACTGGGTGATTCTCTGTTCACGTGTTTCCTGTAAAATGCACAGTCAAATCTATGTTCATGAAACCTAAAAGATACCTTAAAAGTTTGGTTTATTATATTTTATATATTCATATTATATTTATTATAGATATTGTTTTATCTCGTGGCAATCAATTTCAGCACAATACAGCATGCTTTTTGGATTTTTATAAGAGGGGAAAAAAAAGGTAATTGCTTATCAAGTATCTACAGCATCTGTACGTACCCCCATATGTCTGCTGTTGGTATCAGGATCCAGATAGTGAGGGTTAATATTGAAGGGCACTAAACCAATGGCAGCAAAAGTGGGTGGATAGACGATGGGCATGTCATTGGTGGTGTTGATGCTGATGGTGGAGACGTTGGTGCCTGCACTTGATCCCATGTAAGGTATTCCATCCTGTGAGATCAAAACCACACCATTACTGTTACAGGTAATTGTAGTATATTTCAGATTTTGATTAAACAAGACACTAATTCACCTGTAAAACTCTCTTCCTAATCTCAGTTACCAGCTTGTTGTCATAGAGAGCCTTCAGCAGGCGGAACGTGTTACCGCCACCTAATGGACACAAAAACAGCCATTATGTCTTTCTGAATACAGTATTAAATCAGATGAGTAATGGAGAAGCATTCAACAGAAATGAGTACAGTGTAGTAGCAACTATATTGAAAATCTGCTAATTTAAAGCTTTAGGATTTTGAAAAATGTTGATAAAAAACAAAGGTTTTGCACACAATTTATGGTTTACTGATTAAATGTAAGCAAATTAGTGACATTGATCATGCAAAGGTCTTTAAAGAAACCATAAGGGGACACATCTATCTATATCTATATAACGAGTTTTGTATCATATTTAGACATATTTAAGTATATTAGTTTATCTATTTATTTTAAATCCTTCATACCAATGAATATTCCTTCAGCTTTCCTAACAGCATCCACAGGGTCTGGTGTCTCATGGACACTGTCCACTTCATAGCCTAAAAAGAAGAGCAGAGAAGAAGGGCAATGTGGCAGTGACTGTCTGTGTGCTCAGCATGTTCAAATCAATAAAGACACAAACCCAATGTCTTCAACTTGTCTCTGGCAGTCTCGGTATAGGCATCTCGATCATGCAGTGCATACGGGACAAACAGGATCCTCTTTACATCCCTGTTAAACAAATAACAGTTATTCACACTGTTATTAAGGGGGTTCAATGTAGGGCAGATTCATTTGATTCCAACAACTCCTCATACAAACACATTTAAAAATGGCATAACTGGTGTTTATGCCCAGAGAATGGACTTGGACTTTGCACTTATCCAGAAACAAGCCTGCATACAGATATAAAATCAGGAAACTACATCAGAATATTAATATAAAGGGCTTTATGACTGTATTGCAACAATACTCTTAGGACTGTAGCATTCCTAAACTTTTATTTCTACATTCCTGGTTAAGTTGCAGGCAACTTACTTTCCAAAAAAGTCTTGGATGTTCTGCTGACAGTGCTGAAGATATCCTCCTCCATGAAGTGTAGAGTTGGATACCAGCAGAAGTCTTCTCTTCATGATCTTTCTCAAAATGTGCTGCCCCCTAAGATTTGTGGAAGTTGATCAGAGGACAGACAGCTCAGCAGTCAGCACGTGACCAGCGCTTTTTTTTCTGCTTACACCACATATTCTCAGATAAGTGTGATCGTAATCTTCAATACATTACCTTTGGTCAGAGAGTATATCACTCTGATTATTCCACGGATGATAAACATTCACAGGAACAAGCCTTGATAAGAAACGTTATACTGGAATCATGTGATTAAAGTAAAACATTACAAAATCACAGAAACTAAAGACATTTTACTGATTACAAGTTTACGGACCGTTTAAAACATATGAAACCTATAGGGTTTTTTTGTGCTTAATCTTTTTATTTGTATTTATTTTTTGTAGTTACTCAGCATTGTTTTCAAAATAAAAGCCCGTGAGCTAGCCCTTAGATTAAAGAGCGCGCCAATGAACAGTTTTTATTAGAATATTTATTTTCTTTTTATATCTATAGGCCTATATTAATCATTATTTTAAATGTATGGCCTCTGTTCATTTAAATGAAAACGTAATATTTTATTTTTGCTACTTCTCAAATGTCTATGTATAGATTAGTCTGAAAATAAACCCTTTGTGTAATTTCCACCATAACAAACATTCTTACCATTTAATTAAGTTTTATAAAACACTAATTCGTTATCGAAAAGACATAGTTTTTGGTCTATATGTATATGATAGGTCAATATAATTTCTGAACAGAATAGTTTAGATTTACAATCAAGCTGTAATTTTGTCAAATTTGGCAAAACGTGTGTAGGATGTGTAAAACGCTAGATATGCAGTAAACATTAGCAAGGAGTCTGATTAAATAACCTATTGTGAAAATGTTTTGAAAAAGTTTTCTTTCTCTCTTTAAAAGTCAATAGAGCCGAAGCTGCAATGCTTTTATTTTGTCGAGTATTCTCAGACATCCAACAGTGTTGCCAAATCCGCTGTTTTCAGTTGTTGCGGTGGGTAAAAATGTTTTCCGCGGGTTGATTTCCACCTCCATACGTACGGTTTCGGCGCTCCAACACCCCCAGGCGTACAAATTAAGAGAAGAATTCGTCCATCCGATGGAGAAAAGCGCATTGGGCTATCTTTGGGCTATCTTTGGGCTACTTTTGACTGGCCATTGGGCTACGTTTGTTGCACTGACCTGGCAACCCTGTTGAATTATCACGAGTGGGTTGAGTCTCACAGAAGCAGCAATCGCTACTAACCTCACTGATTTTACCCTGGTTAGCTGAACATAACTCATCAAACTGAAATGGATGACACTAGTCTAAATAGTTTAATCCTGAAACTACACGACATCCAAGCCGTCAAGTTCGGGACTTTTAAGCTTAAAAGTGGACTCACTTCGCCCATCTATTTTGATCTTAGAGTAATAGTGTCCCATCCAGCGCTGATGAACGAGGTAAACACGTGCTCACTTTGAGTAATGATAATGTATTTTCCTACCAAAAGTATTTTAGAAAACAAGTCCTTCAAATCCTTTAATTTCTTTGATCATATGTTAATATCAGATGTTAATCATATTTGTTTGTGAACAGGTGGCAAACCTTCTTCATAAGCGTGCTGAGGATGCAGGAGTTGAGTTTGATAGTGTGTGTGGTGTCCCTTACACAGCTCTTCCTCTGGCCACAATCATCTGCTCTACCAAACAATACCCCATGCTTATGCGACGAAAGGAGGCCAAGGACTATGGTATAATAGTGCAAATTTTACTCAGCTCCATCAGTAATCTATTTATTATATTTAATTATCTCTACCCCAAAACTGTTTAGACACTGAAGACACACTTGATGTCTTCAGTGAAAATGTGTTTGGTAGCAACATATCAAACCAAGCACCATTTATTAAAAACTTTTTTTTTTAAAGAAGTACAATCATAAAAGTATAAAGCAGTAGATTTGATGTTCACAACTAGAACTGGTAGAAATACAATGTAAGTTGCTTTGCATAAAAGCATCTGCCAAATGCAAAAATGTAAAATTAATACAAAATTGATTTTAGACTTTCTGGTTGACAAGGTGGAATGTTATGTGGTTAAATTGTGCCTTTGGTATCCAAATAGTTCTTGAGTTGTGGTCTCTATTATTCAAAAAATAATTTTTACAAATAGTGTATTTATATATTTCATGGTACGATTTGCAGTGTCAATCTGTATTAAAATAGTTTACTAAAATTCATTTTAAAAAAAGACATCTTTAAAAAAGAAATCGAGAACTGAAATAAACTATAAAAATGTTGTTTTATATATATATACATACATTATTTATATATATATATACATTATATATGTATGTGTGTAATGTTATAAACTGAAATAAAACATTAAAAAAAATTATTTCGGCTTGTTGCAAAGGCAGCACATCTCATTTTCATTTAGTTTAAACTGATGTACTTAAATATAATCTGTATATTTGTTGTTGTTTACAATTAGTTTTTAGCACCTTATGGTGCTTGTTATCTTGATGTTTGGACTTTCTATGTATGTTGTGACAATTTAAATGTTGCACCATGAAATGGCATTTCACCCCATCTGTGTATGGAGTGAATGCATTAACGTCACTTTCCTGCTGGAGCACACCCCCTCAGCCAGACTGAGTGGCAGAAGAGCTGCTGCATGACTGGATTTAATAGGGGAAACTGCGAAAACACGAGTAAAACAAACTTCAGTTTCAATTATCAGTTTAAACTAAAGGTTGGACGCGATATAGTGTTCCTTACAACTTACCAAAGATACAGTAAACCATGGATATTGATATGCAGCGAGGAATCGTGTTTCCTGACATTTATATGTGCTTGTTTTCGACGCTGGGGAAATATATAAAGCAAATTTGCCTGTGAACTCTTTATATAAATACGATATAGGTAGGTTTAAATCGGAGTAATCACTTATATATATCGTCATATTGTCCAGCCCTAAAACTTGTAAAGTTTTTGTCAGTTTATTTAAAAACATCCAATTATGCAGAATTTTAGATGCTAAATATTTAATTGATGAGTTGTCGGTATAATACATAATACAATATATAGGATATGATTGTACCTCAAAATTCAAAATATTGACACAAAATGATAACTGCAAATCCATGTGTATATCTGTATATTGCTGGTGTGACAATAAAGCTCTCTTGAATAACATTATTTTGTTTGTCTTAATGATACTAAAATAACACTGATCTTGATTTGTGTTTTGAAATCCCCCAGGAACAAAACGTCTCATCGAGGGAACCATCCACCCTGGTGACAGATGCCTAATAGTAGAGGATGTAGTGACCAGTGGCAGCAGTGTTCTAGAAACCGCTGAGGTACTTGAGAATGAAGGCCTGAAGATCACAGATGCCGTGGTGTTAATGGACAGAGAGCAGGGAGGCAGTGCCAGGCTAGCTGACCGTGGCATCACTCTACATTCAGTCATTTCTGTCTCCAGACTTCTGGACGTGTTACTTAAAGCTGGCCGAATAGAGACAGCCACATCTGAGAACGTTGAGAGATTTGTTCAAGAAAATAACACCTACGTATCAGCAAAGAAGAATGGCTGCTCAGCTACTAAAAAGAGCTGTAAGGAGCTCAGCTATGGGGCTCGTGCCGGGTTGTCAGACACTCACCCTCTCGCTGCCCGCCTGCTAAAGATCATGGAGGACAAGAAGAGCAATCTGTGCCTGTCTGCAGATGTGACTCGTTCTGAGGAGCTGCTGGAGATCGCTCTTACGTTAGGGCCACTGATTTGCGTGTTAAAGACTCATGTGGACATCTTGCAGGACTTCACTTCAGATGTCGCCAGCAATCTGAAAGAGTTGGCTACAAAGCACAACTTCCTGATTTTTGAGGATCGCAAGTTTGCAGATATTGGGAACACAGTCAAGCATCAGTATGAGGGTAGGTGTTTGTTTCACATGGTGGTGGAGCTCTTGGAATTGACTAGTCTTAAAACTTTTACTTGTAGACCTTATGTGCCCGAGAAACAAGCATGCAGCCATCTTTAGAATTTTGTGTTTGAACTTCTGTTTTGCGGTATACCTCTGTATATTTTTATGGCATCGCTGTCGAAGAGTAATTAGCTGGTGTTGTAGAAAGTTACCATGAGCATTGTAATGCCTGAAGCGGATGTCAGTAGACCAGGAAGATTTTAAATCAAGCGGTTCATCCATAAATCTGTAAGATCTTACCTTCATGCTGTGGAAATACAAACTGGAAGACAAAACCAAAGTGCAGCGCTGAAAAGGGGCGGGGCTACACAAGGTCTATAGTCTGCAGGAGATTTCCATAGACCAAAGTGTTGGAATTCGATGTTTTTATTTATTTTTTTATTTTTTTTATCCATATGATTCAATTGAATGTTAGACACAGGAATTATCTTTAATTTCTCTATACCAGTGGTCCCTCATTGTCCACAAAAATGCGGCAAGGCTCCATGAATTTTTCCAGTTGTTTGTGATTTCCTGGATAAGGTTTGGGTCTTAAAAATATTAATTAATAGGCCTTAAAAAGGTTTTAAATCAAATTAGTAAATAAAAATATAATTTAAGTTTAGTTAAAATAAATATCTTGGTTTTTAGTTTTTTTGCTCTACACAATGCATGTTTGTATATATCCGTATTCTTAAAGGGGCAGTTCACCCAAAAATGAACGTTATGTCATCATTTACTCTCACCCTCATGTCGTTCCAAACCTGTATGACTTCCTTTCTTCTGTAGAACAATCTTCATGCAGCAGTTCTCCATGCAAGGATATTTTATAGTGTCAGTATCTGGCAAGATAGTCAAGAAAGGTTTAACAAATTTACAAAAAAATTTAAAAGTAGACATTTATTGTGTTTATAATAGTGCTTAGCTCCCTAAGCTGATCATGGTGGTAGGCCTTAATCAGGCCTCCTCCTAAGATTCAGCCCCAGGCTGGTTTGTGCTCCTCTTTATCAGGGTTCTCTAGCGCACAGCCTCCTCAGTGCGTTAATTAAGCACTGGGTAGATCCTAGGATGAGTGGATTATCTCCCCTCGATATGAGGGTTCATAGCACTCAGCTGAGTTCTGCTCTCCAGGATGCCCGTCTCTACGCGTGGGTTTGAGTTGGTTTCTGCCTCATTGCAGAACTTACTATCTTCTTGAAGATTGCGTTTTAGAGGCTCTGTATTCAGACAGGGTTGGCCTGAACTAAGTCTGTTCCTTAACAAGACCAGGTCGGCCTCCCTGGTGGCATTAGGGGTGACTTCGTTCCCCTCTAAGTGACTGGCCGAGGTTCCCTTTGGTTCCTTGGCCACATTCCCTTAAAGGGACCACTTTCTCTTCAGAAAAGCTGGTTCCAGATGCCTTAGCAGCTTCTGTAGGCCCTCTGAGGAAGGCCTTCTTGAAGTTCAGCTTGGGCTGTTGGCCAAAGGGAATGCTGTCACTGAAAGCCTGGTGTGACCCGAGGGGGAGTTGCCAAGCAGTTCGCGAACTGCTTTTGGGCCTTTGTCTCAAGCCATTTTTCTTGGCAGGCACTCTCCTCAAGCATGGCGGCGTGGGTATATCGTTCCCCAAAGCGTTTCAAACGCAGAGTGGAGTTCCCTTCGAAAGGGAACGTCTCAGGTTACGTATGTAACCATAGTTCCCTGAGAACAGGGAACGAGACTCTGCGTTTCCTTGCCATGCTTCGGGTTGCCTGCCTGCAGAACAGTCCCTCAAGACGATAGATGCTGGCTGTCTCTCCAGGCGCTCCTTTATACTTCCGGGTCGTGCCGTATGACGTCATAGGCTGTCGCCGGCCAATAGGAATTGGAGTTATTGGATAGTGCTTTCAGACACCTGGGTCACGTGGCGTTCAGATTCCTTTTATTGGTCCAGTTTCACAGACAAGGCTTAGATTAAGCCAGGATTAATCCTTTGTTCAATAAGGACATTTAAGTAGCTTTTAAAAACATGCCTTTGAAAAAAACACTACTGGTGTGCATCATGGGACAAAACAATGGCTCTGACATATACGATATGTCAGTGCAAGTTGCTCTCAGTTAAATCAGCTCAAACATGCATTTTAGTCTGGGACTAGCTTAAGCCTTGTCTGTGAAACCAGGGGATAGTGTTCCATAGGAAAAATAAAGTCATACTGTTCTGGAATGAAATGAGGGTTATTGAATGACAGAAATTTCTTTTTTGAATGAACAATTTCTCTTAATGTTATTTTAATTTCTGCACAAATGTTCTTATTTTAAAATATTCTTGGCTTTAAAGGTGGTCTCTATCGGATCTCCTCATGGGCGCACATCATTAATGCCCACGCATTGCCGGGTCCGGGTGTGCTGCAGGGTCTCGGTGCAGTTGGCAAGCCTCTGGGTCACGGCTGTTTGCTCATTGCTCAGATGAGCTCCCAGGGTTCCCTAGCAACAGGGGATTACACTCAAGCAGTGGTACGTCATCTTCTCTCTGTGAATAACTAGATGCAAATGCTTCCTCACTTCCAATAATACTTGTTTATTATTTTGTATCAATAATATTCTTTGATTGATATAAGAGCTTAAAAAAGACACCACCTTACAATATTGAAACATTTAAGGGAGCAAAAAGAAGTTAAAGGGATAATTGACCCAAAAATGAAAATTGTCATCATTTACTCACCCTCAAGTTGTTCCAAACCTGTATTAATTGCTTTCTTCCACTGAACACAAAAGAAGATATTTTGAAGAAAGTTGGTTACCAAACAGTTGATGAACCCCATTGACTTCCATAGTATGGAAAAAAAAATCAATGGGGTTCATCAACTGTTTGGTTACTGACATTCAACTTTTGTGTTCAGTAGAAGAAAGAAATTTATACAGGTTTGGAACAACTTGAGGGTGAGTAAATGATGACAATTTTCATTTTTGGGTGAATTATCCCTTTAACTTCTTTTTGCTCCCTTAAATGTTTCAATATTGTAAGTATTGTAAACTATTTAATTTAGTTTATTCCTAGCTTAGTCCTTCAAAGTCGGCATGAAATCGAAGTTGCAATAGTCTTTTCTTCCCTATTGTGATTGTATATCTGAGTGAAATGGCTTCTCAAACAAGAAAAAATGTAGGGCAGGACTTTTTGTCCATCGGGAATTGATTGGATCATTGTGCTTTGCTATTGGTCAGTCTCATGTGAGTGACAGGTTGTCCCGTCCTTGCACCAGTAAACTCATCATCAGAGATAAGATGTCAGTGCAAGAGGGAGGAGAGAAGTTACTTTGATTAAAGATTACGAGAGCACATGATCTAAAAAAATAAGAATTGTCAATTTTGGTTTCATGGTGACTTTAAGGACTTTCTGTCTCACTTATGACCTCTTATTTGAGTTGATTGAATGTCTTTTTAGGTCAAGATGGCTGAAGATCATTCTGATTTTGTGTTTGGATTTATAAGTGGATCAAAGATCAGTGACAAGCCTGGGCTGGTTCACATGACTCCAGGAGTCCAAATGCAGACAGGAGGTAAATTTTACTACTGTATACACATTGTGTTGGCATTAGCTTTCCTTTCCTTTTTTTTTTTTTTCTCCTCAGAAATATTGTCTACACCATACTGTCCAGAACAATGTAGTATTTTGTTTTTATTTGCCTGTTTTTACCAATCAAATACCTGTGGTGTTTTTTAATGTAGTTATCTTTTATTCTCCAGGGGATGGACTTGGACAGCAGTATTCAAGTCCAGAAGATGTGATCTGCACTAAAGGCTCTGATATCATCATTGTGGGACGAGGTATTCTTGCCAGCCCAGATCAGCTCAGAGCTGCAGAAGAATACAGAACGGCAGGCTGGGAGTCATATCTGAAAAGACACTCGCAGGCCAGCTAACGAAACCCCTCAGGAAAGAGAAAGAAAAATTTTGGGCCAGTCAAATCATGTCTGGTCTTTATAGCTCAATCATTCCATCCACTTTTATACTAACCTGGTTCAGATTACTGCCTCCTTGTTTTTGTACACTTTGTAATAAAAGTGTTGTTTAAACGTCATTCAAATCTCATCTTTTAATAATTTAATGCAACATTGAACAGGGGAGCTTTGATTATATTTTAAAATGTAATGTATTCCTGTGATGGCCAAGCGGAATTCTCAGCATCATTACTCCAGTCTTCAGTGTCACATGATCCTTCAGAAATCATTCTAATATGCTGATTTGGTGCTCAAGAAACTTTTATTATTATTATCAATGCTGAAAACAGTTGTGGTGCTAAATAGTTTTGTAAAAGATGTGATTTTTTTTTTCTGGATTCTTTGATGAATAGAAAGCATTTATTTGATATAGAAATCTTTTGTAACATTACAAATGTTTTATAGTCACTTTTGACCAATTTAATGCATCCTAGCTGAATAAAAGTATTAATTTAAAAATAAATAAATACTGACCCCAAATGGCAATGGCAGTGTGCCTACACAAAAATTGACTTTTAAAAATAAACCCCTAGAAATGACAAGTAAAAAGTGTGACAACTTGCCCCCATTTCTCTTCTGCCCTACAGACAAGGTATTGCCGCCTTTGTCAAAGCTGAAAATGCATCTCGTGTGAAATCCAGTAGGGGGCAGACGGACACCAGCTGTTTTATGATTGTTTTGTTTTTTTTGCCAGTCAAGTGTTTTGATAGCCTACAAAAGAAAAGTGTTTGCACAATGATGTTATAATTGAATGACAACCTGTATCATTGAAAATATGGCCTTTAATTTTTATTTCGATTAGTCATTTCCCCATTCTTTTCATTGATAAATGGGCAGTTACGGTTTAATGTCATTAACAGCAGTGAAGCTGTAGGCTACCCCATCCAAAACAATTAGCAAAAACATTTACCTAATTCTTGTAATTATACCTTAATAATCCTAATTTTAGTTTTAAAAACAGAAGTATAATATGCTATAAAATTATTTTGTCACTCCGAAAGACAGTTTCAGTTAACGAACAGCAAATTGCTACGGTGATTAAAATGACTGAAAAAGAAAAATTGCCTGTACTTAGCATCATAGGTTTATTTTTAAAGCTTGTTGCTTCCCTTTTCTTGTCGTAAAAAGAGCGGAAATATGTACAGAAATTCAAATGAACTGAGCAATATTCACAATATTAGCAAAGTTATACCATTAAATCTCCCGTTTATATTTATGAAATCAACATTAAGCATTCACCTGCAATACAGCGTATTTCTTTTAAGTTTAAGAGGTAATCTTTGTAGGTCCTCGCGCCTTGACCTCACGCGCCCATCCGCTCCAGATGTCTCAACGCGTTTTATCTCGACAAAACGCGAGGTTGGTTTGCACAGAGCGACATGATTGACATAATAGAGAGAAGTAATCTACTGTGGACCTCCCATTTGACTCCCTGTGTCAATATTGGATGAGAGGAAAGTGCCGTGTGACAGGTGTCCAGGACAGAGTTGCGCGCGCTGAAGACAGAGAGCAGATCAATGCATTTACTCTCGTGCACACTAAACAACTATATAAAGCTGAAGGCCTGTGTGCATTATCAGTCTCTATTATAACTCTTCTGAATAACACGGTAAGTTTTGTCTACTCAAGTTTTTGGTAACACTTAAGTTAAAGTACATTGAAGTAGGCTAGTTTAAAATGTCATGAACTGTATAGGCCATTCATTTTTCATGTAGCCTACACGAACTATTGATCATTATATATTGTGTATAGCCTATTGTTAATGAAAGTTAGGCTATTACTCGAGAAAATCATTGCTCACATGATCTGTTGTTCTTCTTACTGGTTGTCTTCAAGGAAAGAGGACAAATCATCATCAGAAACCGAATGAATGGACGTCAGAATGGATGTTGTGTGCTTTCTGTACTTGTATCACGTTGAGCCACACGCACAATACCTGCAGATGAAATGGTTTTGTTCGTTCGGCTCGCGTTACGCAGATGCAGACACGCGTCAGTAAAACGCCAGAGCAGCGGGACGCATCGACTGACATTTTTCACTGCTGTCACAGTCTGTTCAACCAAACTTTACCATTTTGAAAAATGAGTAAAACGCGTATAATGTGCTGACTAACTATAACTAATGATTAGCCTATGAAATAGCTGTCGATATAAGATACAAATGTCTTATTTTCATGTTATTTTGTTGGATATTTATTTGGTATTTAGACAAAAGGAAAACTGCTTGTTAAGGCCTATTTTTTTCCAGTAGGCTACCACTTGTAGCCTAATAATTAAACCTTTATTTTTCGTCTTATATGACCATGTGATTGTATTTTAAGAACAATATAAATATAATAATCAGTATTGATAATAAAATATTTCCATTAAGCTGAGTTACAGAAATATTTTCTAGTCAGATAATTGAGAGAAGACTCATTGTTGAAGAACCAAGTGTATATGGGAAAATATCTTAAAGGGATAGTTCACCCAAAAACTGTCATCATTTACTCACCCTCAAGTTGTTCCAAACCTGTATGAATTTCTTTCTTCTGCTGAACACGTATTTTGAAGAATGTCGGAAACCAAACAGTTGATGAACCCCATTGACTTCCATAGTATTTATTTATTTTTTTTCCATAGCATGGATGTCAGTGGGGCCATCAACTGTTTGGTTACCCATATTTTTTTTATATATCTTCTTTTGTGTTCAGCAGAAGAAAGAAATTCATACAGGTTTGGAACAACTTGAGGGTGACTATCCCTTTAACTAAATATATCATTGTCTTTCTTTTCCTAATGGAGGCAGCAGGTAATATCATATATAATCTCTATAAGGTTATTCAATGTATGTTATTCTGATTTGTTAAATTATTTTAATAAAACAGAAACAAAAAAAAATGCTTTCTCAATTTGTATTTTTATTATTATTATTTAATTATTTGATACGTTTACCGCTCTGCAACAGACACAATACAATTGAATGAAGCATATATTATATTATTCCATAAAGTACTTGGCAAACAGCTATACCTGCTGGACAGGAGTTGCCTGTTGGCTATGTGGCAGTTAAAAGGGTTACTGTTGAAAATGCAAATTGTGTTTTTTTTCTTGCCGTTGGCAGTAGATTAGATGGAAATGTCTGTCTACCATGGCCATGTTCGGCAGAAGCGGCCAGCTTGTGTGCTCAAACACATAAAGGACATTATCTGAGCAGATGTCACCTGCACTATAGTTGTCTGGACCTGTCCACATTTGCCCTTAGAAGGATTAGTTTCCATGGCACCCTAAAGAAAACATCATCCAGCACTAACTATTCAAATAGCACCGACCAGTTTCACTGCACCTTCACACCTGTTTGAAAACTGGCAAAGTAAATGAATGACAATCAGGAAAAACAATATGCACACCTATGGTTTGATGGTGCTGTACACCACACACATTAATAAACCTTTAACATTTAGTTTATCTTCACAGCTAAATGAAATGTGGCCATTATACAGTTCAATTCATTTTTAGACTTTGATCCTTTTTTTTAGATATTCATCAAACTTAGACTTTCATTTTGCTCAAATGAAGTGTAATATAATATGTCAAATCCTGCTTTTCTGAGCAATGACACATATATTCCTGCAGTGAGACGGAAGCATCACACTTTCTGATTTGCAAAGGATTATTTGCATGTCAAATCACTCTGACAGTTACACCTAGTTTTTTCATTTGCAATTTTTACATTGAACACACAGTGCATCATCATCTCTTATGCTCATTAAAGCTGTATTTATTTGAAAAAATACAATACCAAAAGTACAGTAAAACCAGTAATATTGTAAATTATTATTACAATTTACAAATATCTGTATTCTATTTGAATATATTTTAAAATGTAATTTATTCCTATGATGGCAAAGCTGAATTTTCAGCATCATTACTCCAGTTTTCAGTGTCACATGATCCTTCAGAAATCATTCTAATATGCTGATTTGCTGCTCAAGAAATATTTAATATTATGAATGTTGAAAACAGTTGTGCTGCTTTAAGGTGCAATAGGTGATTCTCTACAGAACATTTTTTGTTATAGGCCTAGTGGTTGAAAGTCTCCTCATCCTGATAGCAATCACTTTATTAACGGTCTATGTATTTTTATAAATATATATCGTCTGTGGAAGGCGTAGGACCATAAAATGTTCATCCAATTATTATATGATGTCCGAATGAAATAATACGATGTCCTACCTGCCTGTCAACGTACGTTTTTACATAGGGCCTACCCTCGCGCACCCTGTTCGCACAGATACCATACGTCATCATCAGCGCATTTTTACAGTCTATGGTTTTTATGTTATGCAGAGTTTATACAGACAGACCTCAATCATGGAGCACCGCAAACAAACAGCAGCCACATTTTACAATTCCTAACGAATCAAAACAACGAGCTGCATTCACGCATAACTACTGCAATTAAGAAATATGTTCTAACCGGAGCTGTTCAGTCAGACTCGGAATTATGTGTAGGCCTATCCATTTCAACAGTATCAACACCAAAATGAATCTGCAGCAGTCAGGTACAAGCTCTCTATTAGTTGTTCTATCAGTAGTTTTATGCCGTATCTTGTGACGCGTAGGCTATATATATAATATATAATAATATCTGTATGATTTCATTGAATATATGGGTCAATGACGTGACGGGTAATTTTTTTGTCCATAGGCCTTAATAATAATAAAAAACATAGATATGATATCCAAAGTATTCCATCCTTTTATTGAATCCAAAAGGTTTTAATTATATTTTGCTACAGGCATTTTAAAGATTTTGAAGTGTCAAAAGGTCATTCGGTTTAACCATCCAAAGGCCAATACAGCCATTTCATTTGTGATTAAAATATCTTAAAATGCAATAAATGTATATATTTTTTTTATTCTGGCATGATTTTCATTGATGTCATTCGGAGTAACCAATATAAAGGGACCATTTTGGATCCAGTCATGCGGTCAATATCATGTGACAGGATGTGTCATCATTCAGACACCTGCAAAGGACCACAGGGTCGTTAAGCAAAGTAACTAACCCTGCGTTCCATTCGGAAGGGCTCATCCCTATGCCCTAATCCCTTGAAAGGGTTTATCCTCCGGAGTGAGAGCTTCGAAGGGATGAAGGGTGTAGGGGTAAAAAAAACTCTTCTTTTGGAACGCACTTCTGCGTCATCTTAAAGAGACAATCAAAGAGGAGTAAATTGTGCAAGCTGCGCCCTTTATTTAATGTTAGTTTATTTATTTATTTATTTTAGGTGTATCGCATGTAGGCTATATTGTATTTATGTATTTTAAACATTTGAATGGACTGATAAAGGGAGCTGTAAAGTTTTTTTGTTGAAGTACAATGTCGTTTTGACCATAATAATCAACCAAATCTAACTCGTATAAAATATTACAGTAGTACAGAAAAATATTATACATACCTTTATAGTTAAAATTTGAACTCTGAGCCTCCTGTACCCATTCTGTGACGTCAAAATACCCTGTGCAAAGGATCATGGGGGCCCGAAGTGTCCATCAGTTGTTCCCTTCGAAATCCTTAATTCTGAAGGGCCCTTTGAAGTGGCCAGTTTTGAGCACTTCGGTTTGGAACGACCCTTCAATATGGCGGCCATGATTATTTTCACTCCGAAGTGCCCTTCGGAGGGCAATATATCCCGTTTGGAACGCACCGTAATTCTCTCTTAACTATTTGAAAAATTAATGTTTTCACTTGCTCATACGCATGTCCCGAAACATCAGGTCATTTGGTACAACCACTATAAAACATGGAAAATGTACTAATTATAAAATCTTTGATTGTCCTTTTGCTAGCTAGCCAGCAAGCTAACTAGCTACCTAGCTAGATATCAGCCTGTTAGCATTGTTTGAAAATATTGTCATTTGGTAACCAAAAGTGTCAATCGGTAAAACCAAAATTTTGGTTAAACCGAATGACTTTTTTGGTGAAAAATTTTGTCCATCTTGTAAGAAATGACAACAGCAGTGTTAATCGATTATAAAAACCAAATAATCTCATTGTTAACACTTAATAAAACTTCAAAATGTATTACATCTCCATTATGTTTTTTACACTTTTAAAAACTTTATTCGTCAATGACCCATATACATATATATATATATTAGTCTGAATGCATGTCATAATTACTCTGTGCTAGTGTGTGTGTTATTTCCATTATGAAATTAAAGTATTGATGCAACTTAATTATAATTATTTCTCTCTCTTTTTTGTATCAGGGTGTGTGGGATGTAACTGGTTATCCTGAGAAAATGAGGGTGAGCTGAGATCTGTCAAATCAGGATAACAGCAACAGCCATGCGCCCTGCATCTCTACAGCACCTGTTCTTATGCAAACAACACCTAACAGGTGAGAAAAATCACATATGCATGCACAGACACACAAGTTATTCATGCCTTGGCTTATTAGAATATTTTATAGGGTTTTGCTTCCAATATAATTGTAATAAATGTATGTCTATAAAGTCTATGAATAATACAACTTAATACTCTATTCATAAAGGTCGTAAAAATGGACAGAAATCCAGACCTACTGGTCATGCAATAAAGCATCACACCACAAGATGTCATCAAAAGGGCTGACCACTGGACTAATGTTTAGTTTACATTTTAAAATAATAATTGTAAACTGTCTGTTTTTTTATTGATATGATCATGTTCTAAAATAAATTACACTTGCTTGACATGATCAATCTGACCATGCTTATCACATTTCAAACATTACTTTTATGATGTATTATTTATTTAAAGTTGTTATTTATTGTACAAAACCAGCTGTATATGCCCAATTGATCTGAACAGCAGCAATTAAAAAGGATTTAAAAGGATATATCTGTTGTGAATAATGTGAATTATACTATAGTGATTTTTTTTCATAGCATGCATATATATTGTGAGTCAAATGATCTCAGAAACAAAAAGAAAATATTTGTGACATGTATTCTGATATGATTATTTTTCAGAAAAATAAGAGTATGAGAGAAGCCCTCCTATAGGTCAACAGCAGCCAGTTCTGCCCAGGGAGAGCATCCACAAGCAGGCACCAGAGAGTGACCATGGCTCAGTCTAATCTCCAACAATTCTGCTATTATCTGCTCTATCCAATCAAAGTCTCGTGTCAAAGCATCGCCATTGTGAATAGCCAAGGGTCCAGCGTGGGGGCAGAGAGTGGCGTTTTGATGAGTCAGTGGGTCTAAGACCTCCACAATAGGCCGCACAGGGCTCCACAATAGTCAAGGCTAATGCGGTTTTTCTGTTGGCTGCTGCTGAGTATGCAGGCCTGATGCGCATTCTGCACTAAATGAGGGGCCCTGTGCTATAAAAACACTGGACAAGGGCTTGGCCACCACATTGATTATACTGGATCTGTCCCACCTCAGTACGTGAGTATGACACTGTCTTAGCCCTCAAAGTGAAACATCGTATTCCTGTACAATGATAAAGAGCACAGACAGAGAGAGAAAGGGATCTTATTGACCAAAAAAAGATCATGCTAGCAGGAAACAAATATTGTCAAAACTTTATCCAGGAATCGATTTTCACTTAATCTACCCTGGAATGTTTCACATGGGTGCATGAATTCACGTTTGGTCTTGGTTATGCCCCTCTCCTCTCCTCGTTTTTCCTGGTAGAGAGCGCGGTGATCGACAGCAGCCATGAATCCGCAGCAGGAATTGGAGCAGAGGGGGAAGTTTAGGATGACCGTGTTCGAGGAGGAGTTCTTCCAGGGCAAGAGCTGTGAATTCATGTTTGAGTGCCAGAACATTCTGGACAGAGACTTCAGAAAGATTCGCTCCATTAAGGTGGAGAACGGCCCGTAAGTGTAACCTCTGGATGTTTCAATGTGCAAAGGGTGATGCAGAGAGGATAGATGATGACTGTCATGTTTAATATTAGAGATATATTTTGATTGATTAATACAGTGAGATATTTGTAAAATTAGAAGCAATGTGCACAGATATAAAGTATATATACAAAACTTTATGCATTAAATTGATCAAAATTGGCAGTAAAGACATTTAAAATGTTACAAAAGATTTCTATTTTAAATCAAATCAAGCAAATCAAATTGATAATGATAAAAAAAAAAATGTTTCTTGTGGAGCAAATCAGCATATCAGAATGATTTCTGAAGGATCATGTGACACTGAAGACTGGAGTAATGATGCTGAAAATTCAGTTTTGCCATCACAGGAATAAATTAATATATTTAAAATATATTCAAATAGAAAACAGTTGTTTTAAAATGTAATATTATCTCACCATATATTTTTGTTTTACTGTATTTTTGATCAGAAGAGACTTCTTTCAAAAAATCTTACTGACCTCAAACTTTTAAATGATAGTATGTATATATATATATATATACACACACAGATTTTGTAAGCATATTGCATAGTTGTTTTTATTTGTGATATTGCAATGAAAAATGCAAAATTGTCCCAAGATAATTTTTAGCCAAGCTGTCATACAAAGAAATTATGAACAAAAACAAGAGAGAACCAACACAATATGCTTACAATTGATGCTATTTTCCCCATATTTTGATGCTTTAATTGAACTTGTAGGGTAATTAAAAACAAAAACAAATATCCCCTCCGGAAATCACTTTTGGCCACTACTATATATATATGTATATGAATTAAAGTTACTATTTACAACTTACCATGCATTTTGCAACATACTTGATGTTATGCCATCTGCACAATGTCCCACAAAACCACCAATTTAATAGTCATAAACAGTTTTTCCATTTGTAACCCGAATGCTGTTTTTATATATATTTATCCAAACTGGAACAATGACAGAGAGATAGCAGAGATAGTGTGTGTGTCTGGCAGCTGCCGCTGTGTTGTGGCTGTCTGTGATGACAGATGAGCTGATAAAAGAACACAGAGCCGCTCATTCATTCCAAACCATCGTGTTTGCTTTTGCCTTTGTGTCCTGATCAGGAGCGATCACTGCCATGTAAAATGATGTTGCTTCATGGTTTGTGTTGACTATGACATTCTGTCTCTCTCAGCTGGGTGGGGTACGAGTATCCCGAGTTCCAGGGCCAGCAGTTTATCCTAGAGAAAGGAGACTATCCCTGTTACCAGGCCTGGAGTGGCAACAGCAGTTACAGAACAGAGCACATGCTCTCTTTCAGACCTATTAAATGTGCTGTAAGTTTATCCCATTACATCAAATCTGCAAAGACTTTCTCCAGCGCTTCTTTTATCATTTCAGCAATCTCTTTGTTAAAACAGCACATTAGGTTTACTTCATAACAAATATCGTACTAATCATCACCTCCATGATCTCATTTCCCATACTCACCCTTTCTCTGACAGAACCACAGTGACAGTAAGATTACCCTCTATGAGTGTGAAGACTTCATGGGACATAAATTTGAGATGTGTGAGGACTATCCCTCCCTCCAAGCCATGGGTTGGTGCAGCAAGGAAGTTCCCTCAATCAAAGTCAACTCTGGAGCGTAAGTCACCTCACGACCAAACAACATCACTCTTAGAAGAAAAGTTCTATATAGAACCCTAGAGTTCTTGACTCAGTTGTAAAGAACCTTTTAAGCCAAAAAGGTTCTATACAGAGAGAAATGCCTTAAATGATTGCATAATACTTTCATGTTTAACATATTATTTAAAAAAAAATGTATAGTGATAAAGTATGTTTACAAGCTGTTTAAGTCATACAATTTAATTAAAATTTAAAATTAATTAAAACAAAATTAATTCATTAAAATTAAATCCATGAAATGAGGGATCAAAGGTTTTATATTACCAGATAGAACCCTATAAATATTACTATAATAATTTAGTTTTTTAAATGTTCATAACAAAAGCCATATATATATATATATATATACACACACACATACATTTGATTATATTTGATTATCAGTAAATGTCTTCCAAATGTATTTCTTACAGAGTGTGGATCCTTTGTGGATCTCCATTTCTTTGTTACAAATAATGTATTACTTACGTAATGTAGCACCTCCCTGCACACATTATTATATACACATTATTGGTGTGCGGTGCAATAAATGAGATTTGCCCTTTTCTCTGGCAGCTGGGTAGGCTATCAGTTTCCTGGTTACCGTGGATATCAGTACATCTTTGAGAGAGACAGACGCCAAGGAGAGTACAGATGCTACAACGAGTTCGGCACCCAGGCACACACCAATCAGATCCAGTCTATGCGCAGAATTCAGCAATAAGACCCGACACCATTATGTACCCACCATGTCATGCCGTGTCATTACTATAGGCAATAAAGACATTATTTAAACTATGGTAAAAGAGTGCTTGTGGCAATTCCTTGCTTTTTTAAATAAAATAACTTCTCTGCTCAAATCATGGATCTGCTAAGTGGTAATTCTTGATGTAAAAAACAAGCAGGTCTGATGCTTTTTAAAGCTATTTGTAATTAGAGAAGGCCTCCCACATTTCAAGGTAAATGAAATCATGCAGAAAAATTGGCAAGATTTTTTTCTGAGATAGACTACACTTTCAATGGAGGAATCAGCCACTTCGTTATATTTAAGAGTTAGGATGTTTTACACCAGCTGAACAACAACATAAGTCTTGCTTAATGACGTCCCACACCATCTATATGATGGAGGATGTGAGACTGTGATATTTCTAATAAACAAGAGCATGAGTACATTCATGTTAGTGCCTCATTATTTGTTCTTTGTGGACCTGTTTTGGGGGATTTCATCTACATTTACAAATACATTTATTC
>RJVU01016332.1:1863641-1936425 GCA_003731715.1 Anabarilius grahami | reverse complement strand
ATATATATATATATATATATGAAGACTTCAGATGCAAAAGCCTCTAAGTGTCGTCTGAAATTTTCTTCTAAAATGAGCATTTTTATTAAGCTTGTATGTTTATGTCCAGTTATTTCACGTTAATGGCAATGAAAATGACCTATTAATTGCCATTAAAGTAAAATTACTGAACCCAAACATACAAGCTTGATAAAAATGCTNTTTTTTGAAGTCTACACTCTTAGAAAAAAAAAGGTTAAATGGGGTTCTAAATAGAATTCTAGGGTTCTTAACTCAGTTTTAAAGAATCTTTTATGCCAAAAAGGTTCTATACTATAAGGAGAAAATTATTGCATGGGTTATTTCTTTCTTTTTTTTGTGTGATGAAGTATGTTTAGTAGAAAACAATTATTTAAAAAAAACTATTCAAAGTAATCAATAAAATGATCCTATGATGGGAGCCTCTGAACCTCTAAAAGGTTATATATGAAGCCTCTAAGCGCCTCTTCTCTTCCAAGAGTAATAACAGAATGTTGTGTCATGTTCATAAATAAAAAAAAACATTTTAGTTTAATAACACCAATGCATTCTGTAACAGTATAACTGAACCGTTCATAAAGCAGGGCACAGGTTTTACAGTACCATCTATTGCGTATTAAAGCAACATACGTTTGGGATAAAATGTTCTTGTTTACCATTACGCACTGAGGCATGGTTAAAAGGTAAATATTCTCAACCAACATGGAACAGGCCTTTCTGTTTGCAAAGAGGTAAAAAGGCGGAAAAGAAAGAGGATCTGAACCGGTTTCCATGTCAAACACTTCAATTCTCCATAGAAACTCTGATCTTAACGCAGAAACTTTATTAAACCTTGATGGTGGATTGATAAGGCCGAATTTCTATCGGTTCCTTTTTATTGTGGAGAAGGGGAGGGATGACAGAGGTAAATTGCTCTTTTAATTAAACCAATGCACCGAAGGAAATTGCTGTCTGAATATTGTCTCAGAGATGGGGCTTGTGACAGTTGCCTGGAAACTTCAATCTGTCTCACATTTATTCCAGATCACAGTTTTGAGATAAAGTTTAATAAAAATCTTTGCGCCAATGAAAGCCTACCCTTTCACGTCCACCACCACCACCACAATGCGACAGAACTGCGGAGGAAGCCTTATGTTTAACATGTATCTCTCAGGTACACAGTCTTTTTGTGCGTAAAATGAGAAAAATTGCTGAAATGACTGAAAAGAAAAGGGCGATGCTAGGGGTCTGCGGGTGCATGCTGCGCACCATCGCCGGTGTCTCTGACTCCTCCATNCTTTCACGTCCACCACCACCACCACAATGCGACAGAACTGCGGAGGAAGCCTTATGTTTAACATGTATCTCTCAGGTACACAGTCTTTTTGTGCGTAAAATGAGAAAAATTGCTGAAATGACTGAAAAGAAAAGGGCGATGCTAGGGGTCTGCGGGTGCATGCTGCGCACCATCGCCGATGTCTCTGACTTCTCCATCTGGAACGCATGTCCTCTTTTGTCGGAAATCGGATATCCTTTTTCCTGGACGCGTTTCCTGACCTCAGCGCCGAAGTCTGGGCAAATACAGAGAGCTGAAACACGACGATACTCATACTATTTAACCTCTTTTATTGCGAATTGTTATTTATAGATATGTGACATTACGTATTTTTTTCTAAAAATTATTACAAATATACACAAACGGGGAAATAGCTATGTTTAATGCGTCTCACTCATGTTATTCCAAAATCTTCAAAATACATTTAGAACATGAATTCTAATTGTGAGACGTCTTTTTAAACGTTTTCTTTCAGATCCCACAGAAAATCTTCTGAAGGAAAGCAAAAGCTCCTCTTGGACCCCCATCAACACAGGCGTGCAAAAAGGTGAGTGCATGCGATGAATTGTTGACAGACGAATTTTCTCACTTTTGCGCAAAAAAGGGGTTCTTGCATAATTTTAAAAATACAGTATACTATTGTGTATATTACGCAAAATTGTTAGGTATCATTTATCATTTTATTTTATGATTAGGCCTACAATAAAACGTACCTAATTAGTAGGCTATATAATAGGCTGCAATAGAACAATTTTGCTCCCAAAAGAACCTTTCAGAGAACCCTTTTTAGTGTGAAAAACACTTAAAGAACTTTACAAAGAACCTCCAAAAGAAAGATTCCATGGATGTTTAAAGGTTCTTCATGGAACCATATGCCAATAAAGAACCTTTATTTTTAAGACTGCAGAACCAAAAAACCAATGGAATATATAATTAAATATCAAATATAACCATAACCATATAGCCAACTGTTATTTTAATAAGTAACTTTAAAAAAAACCTATTTTCAAGAGTGTCCTCTATTTATTCTCACTCATCACAGAATATTGATAACAAAAGTTCGGTCTCCTTGGTTTAACTTAAAGTAAGTTACCTGGTTGCCTTAAAATTTTGAGTTCATTAAAACTAAAAATTTGAGTTAATACAATAAAGGCGATTGGTTTAATCAACAGAAACTCAAATATAATGTTATCTGAACCACATTAATCAGGTTGATTTGACAAAATAAAAAAAATGCTGTGATAACAATACATGAAAAGAAGTTTTACAGTGTACATAGGCTACATGTAAGCCTACTTTCCTTCCATTTTAGGAAGTGGACAAATCCAGCTATGGCAATTTCTCCTGGAGCTGTTGTCTGACAGCGCCAATATGACATGCATCGCCTGGGAGGGGACCAATGGAGAGTTTAAACTGATAGACCCGGACGAGGTGGCCAGACGGTGGGGGGAACGCAAGAGTAAACCGAACATGAACTATGACAAACTGAGCCGAGCTCTGCGCTATTACTACGACAAAAACATCATGACCAAGGTGCACGGAAAGCGCTACGCGTACAAATTTGACTTTAACGGCCTGGCGCAAGTGTGCCAGCCCTCTTCAACTGAACAGGCTATTTATAAGTTCCAGAGCAACTTCGCTCCCCTCCAGTTTTCAGGCATTTCCAAACTCAATCTGGTTGCTCCAGGTGTTGGTCCGTCGGGGTTCTCCTACTGGCCCGGATCTCCTCCCACCCTCTACCACAGCCACAACCTGCAACCGCCAGGACCCTTCGGTGCCGTTTCTGCGTCACATTTAAGTTGCGTTAACAATATCAATAGTTTAAACAACCTGAACAATATCAATAATCACTATAACTGATTTTTAAAATTGGGATCAGAAGTGCGCGTCGATACACTAGGTTAATATTAAAAAGCGCAACTAACTGATTTCAGTAGCTAACATTGCATTCACACCCCGAGAAAGACCGTTTAATAATTCACAATAGGCCTTAAAATCCTTAGACGATTGAAATGATAATTCGGCATAACATTTGGAGGACTGTTAATGTTGATCACTTTAAGATAAGAAAACAATTTAGCGCCATCTTATGGATAACAAATAACATGGCTAATTCATCATCAATATCAGCTGGGTTGATCAGTTAAAATCAGTTTTGCCTTACAATATTAACGTAATGTTGGCGAAAAGACTATATGGCACGAGAACAAATGGTAAGAAGCTAAACGTGTTCGCTACTACACTTGTGTAATCGAGCATATAGTTCACACTTAGCCTATAAAGCGCTTTGATATTTCGTAAATAATTTACGACAGAGACTCATGTATGCCCAATGTAGGTCTGAACATTGGGCATACTTTTTTAAAAATCGTATGTCTTAATAAATCGTAAAGAATAGGCTAATTATAGATATTTTTTCATATGGGTCCATTTAAGCACGAGAGGACTGATCACTAGTCTGTGTACTTCCCTTCTTTTCGCTCTGTTGATTATTTGGTCATAATGTATTTTGCTTGTGATAATACATTAAAATGGTTAAAAAGTCTGATCTGTTATAGGGTTATTCTTTGTGTGTGTTTCTAACCTGGCTAAAGTAGTAACCTCATTTTGGGTAGCCTACTTTTATTTCATTAATTCTGAAAAATTCAAGATTTCCTTATAAATGATTTTGTATAAGGGTAGAAATCTTTGCTATAAATATGCTTACGACGTTAGCCTTATTAAGAGTGAAATGCGTTATCACTATTGTTTTTATTATTATTTATTTATTTATTTTTAAACTCAAAGTTTCATTTTAAGCTATGGTCACTAATCAAAATAATAAATTTAGCAATTAAAAAGTAAAACAAGCTTTATATAAAAAGTCTTTATAGCATTATTTTATAGGCTATTAATGGGAAGTGTTTTGCCGTATTGTCTATGCTATTTGATTAAATGTCATCACAAGCAAAACCTAAAAATGGGCTAAGCTGTGGGTGTCAGCCATGCGCTAAGAAACAGCATAATAGACGTTAACAGAAGTTTAAGTTTAGAGAATAGAAAATATTATCACACTGTAAAAAAAAAAATAAAAAAAAATCGAGTCAGTAGCTATGTTTGGATCCAGAGTTGCGAATTTTACTTATTCGCAAAATTGGAATATCGCATAAAACATTTGCGAATAAAGCACATTTTCATCCAGAAGAGAACAAAATCGTCACTTTCTAAAAAACTGGCGCTAAATATCACTAAGAAAAATGAAGGTTGCTGCAGTAGTAGAAGCTACTCCCTGCATAATAAATTACTTGCGCCTCAGAGCGCGCGGCGAAACGCACTAAAGTTGTCTTGATTTCGGAGGCGGGTGCCTGGTGTTGTGGGAACACAATCGAAGACAATTCTGGGAGGTAGCCTACTAAACCACTTGGACAACAGACTTTGCTCAGGCATTTCAGAATGACCAAAACAGCATTTCAGATGCTGGGCAACGAGATTTCGCTGGTTGGTCCAGTTATGCCGTCCAATCGCAAAGTCACATGTTTGATGCGCATCGAGCAATAAATGTGTTTCCATCGTAGTTTATGTTTTCTTATCGGATAAAAAGTTTATCCAACTCAATTGTGCGCATAAGTTTTTTTTAATGTGCATTTTTCGAATTTATGCGCATCTTGGCGTTTCCATCCAGAGTTTTTTTATGCGGTGTCCCAAAATGTGCATACAAATAAGTGGAATTTAGCTAGTGTAAAGCATCCACCATGATAAACGTGTGCGAACATTTCTTTCCACAACACGCAATCAGAACACAAGAGGGCGCCATGTAGCTTTATTCCACAATATCTACTACTTGTGAGAGAGACAGCGCCACAGTGCATTCTTTCATCTTAATATATCAAAATACCACAAGATATAAACTGGGGAAAGTAAGAAAGAAATCCAAACCTTTTTACTGTAATGTATCGAGACTAACTAAGATATATACCATGGCAATGCATTTCAGTAATTTGTGACAAATGGCTTTCTTGTTTAATTGGCTAGTTGCTTATTGATGTCATGATGAGGAATTTCTCCAGCATTGCTGTATATTGTGAGAAGAACCATAAGTCCCGTCAGTGTGATCTGCATGTCAATAGCAGCTCTACTGGGGTCCGCCATTTATAGCAAGATTAGTTTGCACTGACACACTGGATTTATTTTAAATAGGCTCTAGTCTGGCCAACAGATTCTAGTTAAGAGAAAGGGTTTGTGCAGGGACAGATGTTTCCTTTCAACCAAAGCTATATCTGTATGTATGTGAGTGTAGCTGAGAAATATATATATATATATATGTTTTGCTCACTGTAGGGGAGATGGGGGTTAATCGTCACACTTTTTACTCCAGTGAATATTTTTCGGGCTGTTTATTTTTATTTAGTTTTTGTGTAGACCTTGTTCAAAACTTGTAATTTCCATCGTTATTGGCCAGAGAAGGATACAGCTTATTTAACAACACATAATCTGCCCCAATAGTAGACACACTAAATGGGGTAAGTTGTCACAATAGAACCTGCTTGTCTATGCTAAATTGAAACAGTACAACAATTATGAAACACTTATGAAACTCAATAATACGAAGGTACTACATAGCATATGTTTTTATTTGGTTTTAACTTTTTGTGACCTATGATTTTTGTTTATATATAAAACCCTAAAGATATAATTGTTACACCCAATTAAAGTAAACTAGTAACTAAATGCACAATTGTTGTTGTTATTATTACTTAACATTAGTAATATTTTTTATTCAAGAGATAGGGAAAGTAAAAATGTAAACCAATAACAGCAAAGAGCGTTTAATCTATAATATACAAGGTCTGCTTCCATAGGTCTCCTCTGTATTCTCTGAGCTAAGTCACTTTTATAATAAGCTCTTTTGACCTGCAGGGTGTCACTGAGTAGGTGAATGTACAAGAGTTAATCTGGACATTATCTGTGCTTAGTCCAGTGCAGCAGCTTTTGCATAACACACAGATGGGAGGAGAACATTTCCAATCTCTAAACAAGTATGTATATAATCCAGCATTTAAAAACACTTCTTATTTTTCCTTCCTTGTAAACTCAATCACTAAGGCACTTAAAAATACCCAATGCTTTAGTTTCTTATATAGTAACTTGTGTTTACAAGCATGGTGCCAACCTCAAAAAAATCTTTGCTGTCACAGTCGGTCGAGGACAATTGCTATCATTGAAGCAAGTAAAGAGCAATCAGTCTAATTCAAGTTTGTTAAGGGTTATCAGCCCCCTAAATGGCTGCTGAAGTCATTGTGAGGCAGTCTTTCTGGTAAACACAAGGCTCTGTGACAGGAGAGGAGTGTTGGCTGGTTGCCCCTGGAGAAAGCTTAATGAGCAGTACTGCTTTGAGTCTGTCTGTGTGATCTAGTGACTAACTCCCAGCCAGTGGGTGGCACTGAATGTATCATCCATTCAAGTCAGTCACGTAACACCCACTCTGAGTCTATATATAGTCAACATCCTCCTTATCACTCTCCCCCAGAGAGACTGAGAAAAAGTGAAATCACCTCTGTGGCACATTATTATACACGGAGTACTTAAATTAAAAAGTTCAGACAAATATGTTTGCAACATTCTATGCAGTGGCAAGAAAAAGTATGTGAACCACTTGCAGAATCTGTGAAAATGTGAATAATTTTTAATAAAATAAGAGGGATCATACAAAATGCATGTTATTTTTTATTGTTTGTTTACATTTAGTTCACAAGACAAAACAATAGCTGAATTTATTAAAATAACCACATTCATAAGTATGTGAACCATTGATTCTCAATACTGTGTGTGGTTACCTGGATGATCTATGACTGTTTTTTTGTTTTATGATGGTTGTTCATGAGTCCCTTGTTTGTTCTGAGCAGTTAAACTGAGCTCTGTTCTTCAGAAAAATCCTCCAGGTCTTGCCAAATCTTCATTTTTCAAGCATTTTTGCATATTTGAACCCTTTCCAGCAGTGACTGAATGATTTTGAGATCTGTGTTTTCACACTGAGGACAATTGAGGGACTCAAACTCAACTATTATAAAAGGTTCAAACATCCACTGATGCTCCAGAAGGAAACACGATGCATTAAGAGTTGGGGGGTGAAAACTTTTGAACAGGATGAAGATGTCACAATTTTTCTTATTTTGTTTAAATATTGCTGTTTTTCTTTTATTACTGCCCTTCGTAAGCAACAGAAGATGCTTGCATGTTTCCCGGAAAAAAAATTAAGTACAATTTACCTTGATATTTTAATTCAAAAGTTTTCACCCCCCGGCTCTTAATGCATCGTGTTTCCTCGTGTTGCATCAGTGAATGTTTGAACCTTTTTTAATAGTTGAGTTTGAGTCCCTCAACCGTCCTCAGTGTGAAAAGACGGATCGCAAAAGCATTCAGTCACTGCTGGAAAGGGTTCAAATATGCAAAAAATGCTTGAAAACTGAAATTTCTGCAAGACCTGGAGGATTTTTCTGAAGAACAGAGTTCCGTTTAACTGCTCAGAACAAACAAGGGACTCATGAAGAACCATCACAAAACAAAAAAACAGTCGTGGATCATCCAGGTAACCACACACAGTATTAAGAACCAATGGTTTACATACTTTTGAATGGGGCCATTTTTAATAAATTCAGCTATTTTTTTGTCTTGTGAACTAAATGCAAACATCTTTTATGTAAAATATCTTACTCAGGACACTAAATAAAAAATAACATGCATTTTGTATGAGCTCTCTTATTTTATTAAAATTATTCACATTTTCACAGATTCTGCAAGTGGTTCACATACTTTTTCTTGCCACTGTATTATGTCAAAATTGTTTTACAATGGATTTCTGTTATCATTTATTCACCTTCATGTCATTCCAAATCTGTATGAATCATATGGACAGTTTCTTTATTCTATTTGGAGCTTGACAGTCACTGGTCACTATATGCTTTTATTGTATGATGAAGAGCAGCATGAACATTCTTTAGAATTTCTCCTTTTGTGTTCTACAGAAGAAAGACAATCATATTGGTTTGGAACTACATGAGGGTCAGAAAAGTTTAGCATTTTTAAATTTTAGGTGAACTATTCCTTAAAGCAAAAGAAATATATTCTTTGCAAAAAAGTAGTATAACTTTAAGATTTCTAAGCCGTCTGCTTGAAGATGAGAGCTTCCTTTGGTTTTTCTTGACGTGCTCATGGGAAAGATGTTTATTCACTGACCCGTCAACAGAGTATTACCACGGACACTTTGATTTTCAACCTGCTATAACCCATTTCCACTAATCTGGGATTAGTTAGTGGAAAGCCTTAGGTAAGATCTCTTATACAGTATATATAGCCAGGGCACAGTATCAAAAGGTCAAATTGACGGTGAAGAAAGCCTCCTGACAGATTAAGGAACCATTTTAACAAGTATAAAAAAAGAACTAATCATCCTTTGGTTGGGGTCTCTTGGGGTAAACACTTGTTTACTAAGGATCCAGTAGGTGCAACTAATAATAAGAAACATACATACGCCAGACAGAACATATTAGTGTCCAGTGATATTGTTTTGGAATATTATGAATGTATCACTTGTCCACCACTCAGAATTGAATTTAGAATTCCTAAATTTGAATTAGCATTTAATTAAATTGAAAGAAGTAGAACTAAAATTAACTGAAATTCATACAACTGCAATAAGTGTTATTTTAAAACAAAGTGTGACGAACACCGAATTGGATGGATGGATGGATTGGTATAGATGTACCATTAAAGGGTTAGTTCTCCCAAAAATAAAAATGTGTCATTAATTACTCACCCTCATGTCGTTCCACATCCGTAAAACCTTCGTTCATCTTCAGAACACAAATTCAGATATTTTTGATCAAATCTGATGGCTCAGTGAGCTCTCCATTGACAGCAAGTCAATTTACACTTTCAGATGCCCAGAAAGCTACTAAAGACGTATTTAAAACAGTTCATGTGACTACAGTGGTTCAACCTTAATGTTATGAAGCGACGAGAATACTTTTTTGTGCACCAAGAAAACAAAATAACGACTTTATTCAACAATATCTAGTGATGGGCGATTTCAAAACACTGCTTCATGAAGCTTCGAAGCTTTACGAATCTTTTGTTTCGAATTAGTGGTTCAGAGGGTGTATCAAACTGCCAAAGTCACGTGAATCATTGAAATTTCGAAACACTTATGACGTAACGAAGCCTTGTTTACTGAAATCGCATGACTTTGATGCTCCGAACCACTGATTCGAAACAAAAGATTCGTAAAGCTTCTAAGCTTTATGAAGCAGTGTTTTGAAATCGTCCATCACTAGATATTGTTGAATAAAGTCGTTATTTTGTTTTCTTGGTGCACAAAAAGTATTCTCGTCGCTTCATAACATTAAGGTTGAACCACTTTAGTCACATGAACTGTTTTAAATATGACTTTAGTACCTTTCTGGGCGTTTGAAAGTGTAAATTAACTTTAAGTTAAGTAATGACAGAATTTTCATTTTTGGGTGAACTAAACCTTTAAATATAGACCTATATTAAAAGGCCTGGGAGCTGTAAAAATATGGAAGCTTGAGGTGGCCTCATGTTGCTTACATCAGAAGCTTTAAAAATAGAAGCTTCAAAACTGGGACATGTGTTGATTGCGAGCTAATTTCCTACTCGAAAACTACTTGAGGACATAGCATTCTTGACGTATTTATAGTGTGCATGTGGCCACGCGCTGCTTAAAGACAAAGCGCGTGAGGTTCTGCAGTGCTGTGAATGAGCGATCCTGCGGTTACTATAGAGACCGACTGAAGAGACGAAGCCCCAGTTCACATGTATTCCGCTGACCCAGAGAAACCCCTCTCTCAGACTGCAGCAAATTCCGGCCAATGAACTCGAAGATCATTCATGTCCAGCGTTTTATTCACAATTCCGCGAGACTCGCTCATTCTTGCTTTCAGATGAACGGGATTGGCGGATGATCAAAAAGTCCCTAAAAAAAATAAAGACATAGCCTGGATTCATCCATCTGTAAATTAATTGTAGACTAATAATTAATACAAACCCCCCTCCACTTTCCTTTTTCTAAAACTATCATTAGGAATCAAAGGGGAAGAGATTAAAAATGCTAAAATAACCAACACGTAAAGCATAGGCTACTTAGAAAAATAAATAGATATTGTAGCTGTTAGTTTTCACGAAAAGTAATCACAAATTTAAGAGTTTTCGAGTTTTAGTACACAGTGTAGAGATGGTGGAGAGATGCCTTGTCCCAAAGTTAGAGTACAAAGCTTAAATGGAAGCTATATGAGCTTATATATGGCAATACGTATTTAACGAGATGGCTATAATTAGTACGAATTCGTACGTTTTTTGTTAAAGCGTACTTTATGAGTTGCTAAATTCGTATGAATTCTAATGACCTACCCCTAACCCCGCCCCTAAACCTACCCATCACTGGGGTTTAGACAAATCGTATGAATTCGTAGGAGTGAGGTCGTACGAATTAGCCACCTCATAAAATACGTACGAATTGGTCGTGAGATAGCGTTGAATATTTAGTCAGATGGCACGTGGTCAGTGCATTAATGAGCTCGATGCATGCATTATTGATCAACAAAACCAGTCAGACTGGGTTTTATTTCATTCAAGCAAGATCATGTCAAAATATAAAATAATCTCAAAGCAAGATCTGCCCATTTTCCCTCAAACCATTGTGAATAAAAAACGCATTTTCCTATGATCACACATGGATTGGCACATAGAACATCTCAGTGAAGAGAAAACACTTTCAAGTTTCACATCCAGAATGGCTGGAGACAGGCGTCAGTCAATAGAGCAACATGAGCACATATAATTCAGGTCAGCACCTTGGATAGTTCCATTCACATCTCTTCAAATGTAGCTTTATCCTCCTGAGACCCAGCCAGTCTTGTCCACTGTAATATATACTGTAGCAACGTCCAATCTTTAATAATGTGGCCAATAATAACATAAATTGTAGAGCTAAAAATATGAATACTATGTTTGTTATACACCAAACATTTATGTAAAACAAAAGTAATGCATAGCCTAAAAAAATAAAACTTTTCTTTGGGTCTCAGGAGGATAGTGACCTAGATAACACAGTAATGACAGCTGAGACGGACAATTATATAGAATAAACGTTTGTACTTTCCCTTTTTATGTAAGAATGTGAATCACATCAACAGATACAAATCTATACGACATGCATTTAGCACCGGTGAAGCCATGTTGGCTAGTATAAATCACCACACCGGGGCTATTTAATACTGTTAAAACAAAGCCAGCAAAACACTGTCATAAATAGGCTATTATATTGATAAATCGGCTCGTGGTGCAACGCAACAGTCACTCAAGCGGAGCAGATTACAATTAGCCTACATCCAATAAATCAGAAGTAATTGATATCTGCTCAGATTTTGATCACATTTAGCGGTCCAGTTCGCTTCCATCCTTCTTATCTCCTTCGTTTTTTAAGTCTTGGAAAACCTCTGTGAAAAAGTGCGGATCCATGTTAATCTGCAGCATTTTACCGCTCAGTTTATCAATGACATCTAACGAACGTTCCCAGAACACGTCCGCGTTGGTGTCGACCATGAAGGGCTTGAGAGGGTACGAGATCTCGTTTCCGATGTAGGAATACGCCAGATAGAGGCAGGTCAGAAAGGTCCCGTGGAGCTCACGTGGATTGTCAACATCGTTGGTAACAGTTTCCCTAACGAGCAGATAGACGAACACGAGGTTAGCAGGCGTGATGAACCCGTGGTCCTGCCAGCCCTGCAGCAGCAGAGTCCTGTCCACGTTGCGGAACCAAAGGATGACCTCACTTGAGGTTATTTCCTTGACTTTGCAGCACCGTTTGCACACGAATTCACCAAGGCAACGGAGCAGCTCCCCGGTGGAGGCCTGGACGATCACGCGCCTTGGCGAGAGGAGCGACCGGCTGCTGGGCTGCTTCTGAACCGACACCAGTTGCTTCGCCACTGGAGTGAGCTGGTCCTTATCCTGAGCCAGATGAAGTGGAACCGTGGGGATGGGCACCGCAAGAGGTCCATTTTTCGTTTTCCGCTCGGTGTTGGTCGATTGTTGCGATTTCCTGAAGTTCTCCTGGTTCAGATGCTCGACCTGGCCGTCGCTGCTCTCCGGCAGCGGAGGAGGATTCGGGTTTACTTTCTTGGTACTTTTTTTCTTACCCGATGAAGTCACTAGCCGCTTAAATGTGAGCATGGACACGACCATTGACTGCTTTTTAAGGCTTTTCTCGATTTTTCCATTGGCTTCGTCTCCATCTTCCAGAATGGTCCCTTTAGTTACTATAGGGGATACAGATAGCACGGTCCCCATTTCGCAAGCGACAAAAACGTTAAGATACGGCCCTGCGCGCGCGGAGACGTCGCAATAGAGCTTGAGCGTATCAAATCAAGTGCAGCTCCATTTGGTTAGTAAAACATGCAGGTTAGCAGGTAAACTGACAGCCCATCAGAAGGGAAATTCCAGAGCAGTCAGACACTCCCTCCACTTCTTCTGCAGTAGTGACTGCAAGCCTGTCGCGCATTGCCTACCTCAACTAGACGGGATTTGTGGTAAGCCAAACCAATCTGACATCAGCTTCTGTTAACCGGGATTATCCTATAGTGTCTGTGTAATTAGCCAACCTCAGGGCTACAGAAGACGAATGACAGTCTAAAGCACCAATAGAAACAAACGCCTGCGTCCACATTATCACTTCAGAAGGTACAATTTTTAGACCGCATGAGCCAAGTATAGTTCTGCTATTCCCAGACAGGGTACAATTCTCTCCTTGGCTACTCTATTTCACCTACTTAGCACTGAAATAGTTCATGTGTTATATATTAGAAAACAATGACAAGAGGTTAACCAAGATAAATGCATTGAGAAATTGCTTGAAAACAATGTAATACAATAATATTATTTGTTTTCAATAATCCTTGGCCTAGACTAGATGGTATTATTTAAATCATATAAATAAATAAATGACAATTTTCCTAACCCACTATGTTTTGATGTTTCAAACAACTAAAGCAAATTAACTGAGTACTCTTTCTTGACAGAAATGTAGGTTACATGAGTAGTCCTTTAAGTTTCCATGAGATTAGGAAAGGAATAACAAAATCATTCCAGGATCAAGCTGCTCTGTCTAACTTAAATCGGGATTAAAGCAGTCAAGATTAACATTTGCTCTATAGTTAGCATAACTATAACTAACTGAAACATTCATTTACTAATATTTGTCAGGATACACAGATGCCGTGTAAGTGCCATACAGAGATTTTACATTGTAATATGATGCAAAAGACTGAATGCAAATGTTACTTAAACGTATTAATTCCCCAACCTTGTTTATGTGTTCCTATGCAATTTAAATGGTAGTGGTTTTGTCTGCTAGCCCCATGCTGGTCTTCCATCTGTGGTCTCCCATCTGTGGTCTCCCATCCGAATGACAAAAAGGCCTGTCTGATCATAACAGCTGACAGGAGAGATACACTTTAATACACTCTGAAGCACCTATGAATTATACAAAAAAAGTCTTATAGATGTTTGCAGTACATGTGTAAAAATGAAAACAAACAATACAATTACTAATAATTGTATGAGTAAAGATAATACTCTCAATATGAGTATTACTCATACAATTATGAGTAACTGTATTATCTTTGAAAATATGGCATGTTCCAGTGCACATAATTTGATAACAAAACATACTCTAGAAAATAGGACACAGGGAATCTGCGAAACCCAGAGGAATATCCCACAATGCAGCGTCACAGTGGTAGAACTGACAGTACTGCAGTCAGAGCAGCATGTCTGTCTAATGAGTATGCAGGAAGAGGGTTATGAATATTCACCTATTGCAGCAACTTTGCACAGTTACTGTGGAAAGCAATGTGTCTGAAAAGAAAATTCCTTCTCTCTCCTTCCCTGTCTGTGAATCCAATACTTTTCTACTAAAGGACAATGAAATGATCTTTAATAATAACAACAAACCATCTGTATAATTGTAGTGGCTCTCTGTTTTTAATCTTTAAGCATCTATTTAGTTTTAATAACATAACTCAAAGTCAGAACCGGCAGTGGCCAAGTTTGTCAATATTACTTAAGATATGAATCAGCATCGTTGTACGGCAACTGTTGTGAGGCAACTATTGTGGATGAAGTAGGCTAATTGATGAGTCAAGAATATGTGAATTATGTCATATATTTACAGCAAAATCAGAACATTCTTTAGTAAAGCCAGATGACTACATATAGCAGTTAAATCAAGGCTGTTTACTGCCACTGTCCTAATGTATTTTTTTTAGTCATTCCCTGCACTCTTTCGCCACCGTGTGGTCAGTTACTAAAAAAACAGTCTACAAATACAATAAAGCAAAATTGGTTTAAAATTGTGAGTGTCCAGATGCATGACCATGTGTTGTTCATATATATATTTGATTGCACATTTTTCTTTAGTTAATCACGTTTAATCGAATCACAACATTAACATTTTTCAGTATATTTTTTATGAATGAAGTCCAGTATCAGCATTCACCAGTACCAATATTACAAATTTAAACCATTAATAATAGCCATTCAACATTACAGTAGGCTATAATTGAAAGCTTTCAACATTTATTAGGCTTTTCAAAAAGCATAACTTTTAATTTAAGTGAGCTTAAAACAATCACATATATCCAACTCTCACATTTTTTACCTGAATGCCCTTTAATATATCAGGACTCAATGCTAAGGATTTTTTTAAATTATTGGCCCAGTAAGATGGGTTCAGATTTTTACTTGCCCTACTATAGCATACAGAAATCGAATAGTTATCAAAAACTCAGTCGTCATTGCATAAATTATAAATTAAAAATAGATTAATCCTTTTTAAAGATACAAAAGTTATTCAGTCAAGTGAGTGATTTTCTCTTTGTCTTTTGTTCGATTTACATTAATGACGCAGTAGCAGGTTTATTAGGCTGCCGTCACTTAAACCTGACACACATTATGTGGATCTGACACACATCCCATTTTCTCACAACTCTTTGCGTTAATTTAAGACTTTATTTAACACATTTAAGACTGATTACAAGGGTAACTCAACAAAATGTGAAAGAGGAGAGGTGGGGTCAGTGGAGCAGAGTTAAGGGTGCTGACACAGGATTCTCCCGACTACTTTTTTAAAATCTTTTTTTAAGTTTTCTAAAAAAAAAGCCTACTGCTTATATATGTTCAGAAGGTCTTCCAGGTTTGTGGAATTGCACACAGACCAGCCACTAGTCATGTGCCTGCCACTGAAAACTGAGACACAGCATTTGGTCCTTGGATTTACAGAAATTATTCTCAACATTGCATATCTAATCATCTTCTGATGAACAGATAAATATTATTTGAATTATTACTCAATGAGCTATTTAATCATGTATTACTGGCTTTTGTCTTTCAAACACATTAAAATGTAAAAAACAACAACAACAACAACAACAAAAAATCCTTTCATTTACATGTAATTCAGGGTGTCACGGCTGGATCAGGCAAGATAATTCACAAAAGCAAAAACATTCGTAACAGTGTGCTAACACAACAAAAACAACACCAGACGATGAAGTTGAACTAAGAGCAATATAAACACAAGGTAATGAACTAAAAGGAAAAAGGTGTGAGTAACTAATCAAAAACCATGGTAACTAATGATGAGCGGGAAAATGGAACAAAGGAAACAGGAAACAATGAAAGACAAACTAAATGTCCATGAAAATGAAACCGAAACAATAACAGAACATGACATTACTCCCCCCTCCTGGAAGGCACATGCTCTCGCCATGACTAAATAACAATTCCAACAGAAGAGGGAGGGTGGGGGCTCTGGAGGAGGACGTTGAGCTGGAGAGCTTTGTGACCAAGGAGGGGCTAACAGAGGAAACCACCATGGAGCAGACGATGGAGAGAGGAGCTGATGGAGGGAGGATCCCATGTCGTATATCCAAGAGCACAGCCAGGAAGAAGGACCACAGTGGAATCGATAGTGGGAGGAGCCAGGGTGTAGTCACATGTCCGACCACCAGTGGTGGAGCCAGGAGAGTTGGAGACCTAGGTGGAGCTGAGGAGACACAGAGACCGGGTGATACTGTAGGTCCTTGAGTCCAAGGCGGAGTCCTGGTGATGAGCTGCCGAGGTGGAGCCAGGGTACCGAAGGACTGAGGCGCAGCCGGTGGGACTGAGGACCAAGGCGGAGCCCAATGGAGCCAAAGGAGTGGAGGGACGATGCGCAGCTGAAGGTCCGGAAGTGGAGCTGGAGGGACGAGGGAGCCCAGTGGAGCCGTGAGGATGACGGTCAGAGGTGGAGCCAACTGGTCGCCGAGCAGAGGTGGAGCAACGACATCAAGGGGCTCACCACACCAAGGCGGAGCTGGAGACCGAAAAGCCTAAGGCTGATCCGAGCAGTCAAGTGGAGCCACCAAAGGAGGAGCCAAAGGGAGCCAGCAGAGGTGGGGCCCGAGGAACTGGATAAGATCGACAGAGGTGGAGGGAGTGGGAGGCTGAGTGGGAGTGGGAGGCTGAGTGGGACCATCAGCGACAAAACAGACTTGGTGCTCGACAATGAAACCAGCGGATGAGGAAGGGCTTGGGAACAGGAAGTCATCAGGAAATAGATCAATCCAGACTGAGATAAACTGAATTTCGCTGCTGGAGGATGTGGGTGACCACTCACTTTATCACCCAGCTCCACCAAAACTCCCACAGGAACGAATGTATGAACCGGCTCACATACCTGATCAGACTGAATGGCAGGCTTGGTCTCTGGGACGGATGAGGCTGCAGGCTCTGGCTCCATTGCGGGCACTGGCTCTGTCTCAGGATCTGTGGCGGGCATTAGCTCTGGCTCTGCGTCTACGGTGTGCTCAGGCTCCATGGTAGGCGTGGGCTCTGGTTCTGCGGTGGTCGTGGGTGATGACATCAACAAGGGGTAAGCAAATTAAAGTAGTCTATTCACTCCCATCCAATAAATAGATTTCAGAGTGTTATTATCCAGACAGGAGCACTGGGCCAACTTACAGAATCATAAAGGTAGATCCTCACAGGTGAGGACAATGAAGGCTGCTGCTAGATACATATTTGAATTCAGTCTGGCGTTATTTCACAGCTGGATCAGGCAAGAATATAAGGCAAGGCGGATCTAATTGCAGAACTTTAATATACAAAAACAAGACTATAATCCAACAAGACAATTTACAAATAAAAAAACACAACACAAACAACACCAGACAATGAACTGAATGAACTTAGGGCAATACATACACAAGGTAATGAACTAAAAGGAAACAGTAACTAATCAAAAACCATGGTAACCAATGATGAGTGGGAAACAAAGGAAATGGGATATTTGATGATTATATGTTTCAGAGAGATCAGAAAGTTAGTAACGTAATCCATTTCATTGCACATATAAGGTAAAAAATTACGAACTTTCCAATTCCTCTGATATACATAAGGGGTTGCACCAATATTACATTTTTTTAAATTATTTTTTCTAAATAAATAATAAAAACAATCACTAACTAAAATCCATTGTTTTAAATGCTACAAGTGAATTTAGGCATCACAACATTGTACAACATACTGTACAGAATAATAAATAAAAAAACATTCATTTTGAGATTTTCTTAGGATTACATTTAAGAGTGTTATAATTACATTATCAGTGTTTTTAAAAATTAACTTTGAGTGTGAGTTGATAGCAAAGGCAATCTAAATGCCAAAATAGGGGAAATTAACATGCACAATTGAATATCCATTATCGGCTGATACCAATAAATATAAACATTCAAATGTCGGCCCATAACAAATATGATACTGACATATCATAAATCCTTAATTATAAAAATATACAGCCTACCCTGGCTTTCTAAAAGTTTCAGAAATGCACATTTCAGTTTAATTTAATCACTACAAGGACAGAAGAGGGCACCATCTACTAAGTGTCAGGGGTGCAAGCATTTGGAAGAAGTGCAAAATCCTGATGATAGGGAGAACTGATGATAGCCCCTGTCAGCAACGCCCTTCAGCACCTCAGGCTAATATTTAATAACCCCAGGCAAGAGCTAGCGAAATTATACACCCTCGGGTCCCTATCTGTCTAATATTCTCACTCATGACAGAATCCTGCTTTCAGCCGAGGCACTGCTGCCAACAGCAAAATCTCTGAACAAATGCTGACTATACCTCCCCAGCTGTTAGCAGAGGAAAAAGCTCTTCATATGAAGGACAACCATTTATTCAATTTGTCCACATTTAGGTGGAAATACTTAGAAAAAAACACCATGAAGGTGTTAAATACATTGCAGTTTATAGAATTATGTAATAATTCAAAGTTTTCACACAATTTAATGTGTGGAGTATAAATATAATCCTACCACAATTAATTATCAAACATGTTTAATGTATCAAACAAGGGATTTATGGGAAAGAACTATATGAGCAATCTGTGCCAATGTTAATAAAGAGAAAAACTCAATGAACTCAACTATGTCATTGTGCACAATAGGCTGTGACCTGTTTCATTTCTCTCTTGCCCTGTAAAGCACAAGAATCTGTCCACCTCTTTGTTGTGGGTCACATCAAAAGCAAACACAGAGATCATGTTGCTGCTCTTATCACAGGGTTGTCTATCAGGACTCCAGAAAGGGCTTAGCGGCACAGCCAGGGGCAGGTGGGCGGCACAACACATCACTGATACTGCAGCTGGACAACACTGAGACGATAAGACAGACACTAAACAGAAACACACACACAGTACAGAGCAAAAAGGTGCTAATGTTCAAACTGATACACTCTTAAAAATAAAGATTCTGTATTAGCTTTGATAGCTCCATTGAAGAACCTTTGAAGTCACCATGCTTTTTTTTTTAAGGAACATTGCAGTATTTATTATAAATGATTTATCCCTGCACATAATTTTTTTTTAATGCATGTATGTGCACCAGTGTTGCCAAGTTGCGGTTTTCCTGCCGGAATTGGGCTACTTTAACACTGTTGCTGCGGGTTGTTTTTCATGACTGCGGGTTGAAGTGACACCAAATAACATGATATTTAGCCCCTGGAAGGTTCATTTTATCAGGGGAACCCCACCAAAGACGTGGATTTTACCCCCCGGAATGCAATCTTTATCGGGGATCCGCCCTGAAATGCTAGTTTTGAGTAGCAGTTGGACGGGTTTTGTTGTGAAAACTTGGCAACCCTGATGTGCCCTGATAGTCTTTAATCAAATAACTTCCGCTCCCTCTTGCAGCGACATCTCTTCTCTGATGTGTTTACTGGCGTAAGGGCGGGACAACCTGTCACTCACATGACATCACAGCAATAGCAAACCACAACCATCCAATCAATTCCTAAGGGACAAAATCAAGTCCCTCACTACATTTTTTCTTGTTTGAGAAGCCGTTTCACTCAGATATAAGTCACAATAGGGAAAAAAAAAAAAAACTATTGTGACTTCTGTTTCATGCTGACTTTAATATCCATGAACCTTTCCATTGCAGTTTGTTTATAGTGGAAAATGGTTCTTTAGATTAATAAAATGCTTATCACACTATAAGAAACTAAAATTTTCTTTTAAGAAATACTCACTGAAAGGTTCTTTGGGGAACCCAAAATTGTTCTTCTATGGCATCACTGAGAAACACCCCTTTTGGGACCTTTATTTTTAGAAGTGTAGAATGAAAACACAAGGTAAAAATGGGATACAGTATAAGCACTATACCCTTACACAGTTAAAGGACTGAAGGTTACCACACTGGCCCTGTCCCAAATGCCACAGCTGAGGTGAGTAAAATGCTGAATAGTTATTAGAAAGAACAAAACTATAGAACATGCTGCAGTTCGTATTTAACAAATAAACAAAAGCTGCCAGCTTTGTTTAACCTTACCGTTCTGAATGAAGATCAAACACTGGTTAATACCAATAAAGGCTCAATATGACTGGCCGAGCTCTCTTGAACACAGACACACCTGCCTTTGATCAAAGCCCACTGCTTGAAAGCCATGCACAGTGCGACGCGACGTAGTCCTGTCATGCAAACAAACCTGACGCTATATTTAACTGGGCAGCTATCACTTGAAAGGCCTGCTTGTTTTTATCTAAAGCTGAAAGACATCAGACGGCATCTGCTGCCTCAGGAAAATAAGAAGAGGAAATCTGTACAACCCGACTTCACCGAAAGTGAGCAATGTAATGTGATGAAACTAGAACTTATAATTATCAAAGCTGTTCACTTATACAATAGCTAGTTCCGGTCTTCAATTTTTATTGTTTTTTTATCAGTTTGTTAGTTGTTGAGGACTTTCTGTAGGATCGTTGGCGACAAGTGACTTTCTTTATGAGTGAATCAGTGAATCATTCATTTAACCGATTCGTTCAAACACACAGATTAATCATCATCATTATACAAAACATGCCTCAAAAAACACAAAACTTGATTCCAATAAATCCAAATAGCAACTACTAGCCTATTAAAATATAAATAAATTAATATAAAGATAAAGATAAAAAACAAAGAAGATGGAGGAATATTAGGCTACACACTGGTTTAATTATTAATACACCTAAAGATACACACGTTTTTGTTGTTATGCATAAGTTATAAGGATTTGAAGATCACCAGTTTCTTCTGAAATGCGAGAGGATGGAAGGATCTGCATTTATTTATTTATTTTAAATCTACATTTATGTTTTAAACAATTGGCCAAAACCACAAAGGAGCGAGTCACGTGACTGTCTTTGAGTGAAACATTGAATCATTCACTGAGTTGAATCAGTGTTTTTGAACCGAACAATTAGGCTACTGCGTATTCCTCGGAGGCGTGCAAGTTTAGCCTAATATACTGTGGCTTTATTTTATAAAAAAAAATTATTTTCTTTGCGAAAAGAAACCGTCGAAAGGACCATTTTCTAAAAGAAACCATCTCTTCAGGGAAATCATTTTGTTGTTTACAGTCATGTGATTCTGGATGGGGGGCTCGAAACTGATACTCGAACTGATCTTGAATTATCCCCCTGGAGTTATTCGGTTTATTAATAATAACACAAGTGGAGGATGACCGCCACAACGAATGAGGTAAGCAGCTGTTTAACTTTACCTGCTACGCTACTAATTGTTTGGAATGCTATTTTTGACTACTATATGGTTACCAAGACGATGGTAGATGCCATAACTACACCATCTGATTGTAAATACATATTTCTACATTTATAGTCAAAGTAGCCATGTATTGTGCATATATTTTAAATATTAATAAGAAACATTTAAAACACTAATATTTCAAAGACTTTCAAAAGAGAGAAATTGACTTTTTGGATATTATTTGCCTTATATAATTGTGTATAGCCTAGCTCATTTTGCACATGACCAAATGGTGCCGCTAGTGGAATAGAAAGTGAACATGTTGATGAATGTCACGTTACCAAATACTGTTCCAGAAGTCCAAGCAAACCGCTTAAATATTTCAGGAGATATAACGTGGGATTTTGTGTATTTAAACTCACAGTAAATCAATATATCTTTCATAGGCTCGGTGCAAATGAGTTGAAGTACACATTAACAAACTGCCTCAATGTCCCACTGATGAGTTCTTGCTGATGGTCTTTTGGGTGATTGGGTGCAGGTGATGCAGAGTGAGACCCCCCAGCTAGTGCTGTATTTAAGTTCATGTCTCATAGTCTAACTACCAACAATGGAAACGTGAACCATAGCATAGTCATATTTTTCACTTGATTCTTCCTAAAGGTCTCTATATAAGCTGTACAGGATGAATAAGTTCAAGAAGCTCAAGAACAGATGTTAGAGGGTTATAGAGGGGTGTTAAAATGTAAACAGTGGTCTTTCCTTCCATCACTCATTTCTGATCTGCACTTTACTCAGTAGAGTGAGGCTAGAACAGGACTCATTCATAGCTCAGAAATCCTCAAACTAATAGTTATAAGTTTATTGTTTTTTCATAATTGTTATATATATTAACAAATTATTTAGACTTGAGGAAGTTTCCATATTCTGTTTTTGTAACCCTCTTTAATCATATATAATATAGATCAATAGTTAATCTACATTCAATATGAATATTTAAGAAATTAAAGGAGTGTTTTAACTACTTATAATAATCTTTTAAGCATTATATAATTTACTAATTATGATTACTGTTGCTAAGGAAGGTTCAATAACTATTTTAGGAATATAGCCATTTTAATTAATTTAAAAGTTTTTATTATAAATAAAAATAATAGTGTAATGTTTGAAACATTATTATTATTAATAATAATCTGTCTCTTCATTATTATTATTTACAATTTTTATGACTTTTAAATATAACAGAATTTTTCTATTTTGGGCTTGTTCCAAAATTCTGCTTTGCACTTTTCACTAATATATATATACAGCTATGGAAAAAATTAAGAGACCACTTAACATTGATTTCTGAACTTGGAGTGGTCTCTTAATTTTTTTATTTGGAGTATGGAGTATGCGTTCACTCTTACTGGAGTAAAATTGGGTTTCACCAGCAGATGGCATCGTTGTCTGTTTATGGCAAGCGTTGAGTGCTATAAATCATTAGACAGCATGGGCCATTGTGTTTGGGGACAGGGTCATGCTGAATGCTGTGCCACTGCCAGAATCAACAAATGGATCCTTGATTCAATCAAAGTAATGCGGCTCATGAAAGGCCAAACCCCTGTGATAAATCCATTACACACAACTCCTGTTGTCATTGTCCCACCTCTCACTAGCCTCCCAAAATAAACCCTAGAATCTTCCTCTCCCAGGGCTGGGAAACTCACTCGGACGTCCGATCAGCCGGAGAAATGTTCAACGCTTCATTTCAGGGCAAATGTATAAATACGTTTATAAGATCATCACTTGGTGTCCTGTGGTCTTTTATGACACCAATGAATGACAAAGTGAGGATGAGAGACACAGTGAGCAGATTCCTGCACCCCAGGCCCATTTATCAGCACGTTTGAAGTACCAGATTGACATGGAACGCACATGAAGCACAACCACGTGTGTCCAGAAGTAGGTCTTCAGCAAGGAATTGTGATAGCGTTCTGATGCAACTCTAATTTACATTTAGGAAATGTAAAGGTGTTATTGAATGCACTCAATTTAAAATAGTGCAATAGTGGGTTGTGCAGCTAATTGGTTAAATACCTGCTAACTGGACGTTTGCAAGTTCAAACCACATCCATAAACTAATAATCCCTTAGAGTAAAACACTTGACCCCAAGTTACTCCTAAGGGATTGTATGTGTAATATGTATACTGTAAATTGCTTTGGATAAAAGCATCAGTGACTGAAATGAAATAAACTAGTCTGCTTGCCTTGTGAAAAAGAAGTGTGCTTAATTGTATTGAATGTGCACTTCAAATCCTAGAAGTATATTTTTAAATAACTGTATTTTTAAATAACTGCAGATATACAGTATCTCACAGAAGTGAGTACACCCCTCACATTTTTGTAAATATTTTATTATATCTTTTCATGTGACAACACTAAAGAAATGACACTACAATGTAAAGTAATGTGTACAGCTTGTATAACAGTGTAAATTTGCTGTCCCCTCAAAATAACTCAACACACAGCCATTAATGTCTAAACCGCTGGCCACAAAAGTGAGAACACCCCTAAGTGAAAATGTCCAAATTGGGCCCAATTAGCCATTTTCTCTCCCCGGTATCATGTGACTTGTTAGTGTTACAAGGTCTCAGGTGTGAATGGGGAGCAGGTGTGTTAAATTTGGTGTTATCGCTCTCACTCTCTCATACTGGTCACTGGAAGTTCAACATGGCACCTCATGGCAAAGAACTCTCTGAGGATCTGAAAAAAAGAATTGTTGCTCTACATAAAGATGGTGTAGGCTATAAGAAGATTGCCAAGACCCTGAAACTGAGCTGCAGCACGGTGGCCAAGACCATACAGTGGTTTAACAGGACAGGTTCCGCTCAGAACAGGCCTCGCCACGGTCGACCAAAGAAGTTGAGTGCACGTGCTCAGCGTCATATCCAGAGGTTCTGTTTGGGAAATAGACGTATGAGTGCTGCCAGCATTGCTGCAGAGGTTGAAGGGGTGGGGGGGTCAGTCTGTCAGTGCTCAGACCATACGCCGCACACTGCATCAAATTGGTCTGCATTGCTGTCGTCCCAGAAGGAAGCCTCTTCTAAAGATGATACAGAAGAATAACGACCCCAAACACACCTCCAAGACGACCACTGCCTTGCTTAAGAAGCTGAAGGTAAAGGTAATGGACTGGCCAAGCATGTCTCCAGACCTAAACCCTATTGAGCCTCTGTGGGGCATCCTCAAACGGAAGGTGGAGGAGCGCAAGGTCTCTAACATCCACCAGCTCCGTGATGTCGTCATGGAGGAGTGGAAGAGGACTCCAGTGGCAACCTGTGAAGCTCTGGTGAACTCCATGCCCAAGAGGGTTAAGGCAGTGCTGGAAAATAATGGTGGCCACACAAAATATTGACACTTTGGGCCCAATTTGGACATTTTCACTTAGGGGTGTTCTCACTTTTGTGGCCAGCGGTTTAGACATTAGGCTGTGTGTTGAGTTATTTTATTTTGAGGGGACAGCAAATTTACACTGTTATACAAGCTGTACACTCACTACTTTACATTGTAGCAAAGTGTCATTTCGTCTGTGTTGTCACATGAAAAGATATAATAAAATATTTACAAAAATGTGAGGGGTGTACTCACTTCTGTGAGATACTGTATTATCAATAAAAATGAAAGGCACCTTTAATGTACTTAAAGAGTTAATTCCCCTAAAATGAAAATTCTGTCATTAAGTACTCACCCTCATGTTGTTCCAAACCCATAAGACTTTCGTTCATCTTCAGAACACAAATTAAGATCTTTTTGATGGCAGAATGCTGACAGATTTCCTTCCATAGACTGCTTTCGCAACTGAAACTTTGACGCTTCAAAAAGTTCATAATGAGATCGGAAAACTAATCCATATGAATCGAGCGGTTTAGTCCAAATTTTCTGAAGAGACTCGATTGATTGTTATGATGAACAGATTTAATTCAGGCTTTTACTCGCATATAAACATTGATCTTTAAAGAGAGTAGAGTTTTATGACTGTTTGTTACAAATAAATACATTTTTAAAGAGTGCAATTTGTAATGTCAAATTATTTACTTTAAAGAACATTTTAGATCATTGTTTCAATAATCTTTTCTCATGCTTTAAAGAAATACATTTATTTTTATGTGCTGACTAACATATTAAAGTACATGTAAAGTACTCAATTATAATTGTAACTGTAGTGTGTTATTCAATGTTGCATTTAAATAAACAACAAAAAAGTTTAAATAGCAATGATATTAAAGTATAGTTTGGTTTACTATAAATGCTTGTCAGTACATTCAGCAACAAAGACAATACAAGTAATAATTATGAAATTACATATATGTTATTAAGTTCTACTTAAGTAAATCAAAACAGCACGCTAAAGTTCAGCAAGTTGCATATAATATAAATGTAATCTATAATACATTTTCATTTAATTGCGTTTAGGTTAATGTTAATTTATATATTATATACTAATACATTTTTAACATTTCACGTTGTATAAATTATTTAAAAGAATAATTCACAAAAAAATTTAAAATCTGTCATTTACACACTCGCATGTTGTTCCAATTCTGTAAGACTTTCTTTTGTGGAACACCAAAGAAGATGTTTTGAATTTTGACAATTGTCAAAAAATTTTTATTGTTTTTTTTGTCTATACATTGAAAGTCAAAGGGGTCCAGTGCTGTTTTGGACCCCACTGACTTAAAAACATTTTTCACAATATCTTTTCCACAGAATAAAGAAATAACAGTGTGTGAGTACAGGTCTGAGATGACATGAGGGTGAGTAAATTATGACAATTTAGTTTGGGGTGAATCTTATTGTTAAGTGTTAACCCATTTTAAGACATCAGTGCAGTCTTAAATACAGTGAACACACCACTTATCATTTCTTCAGATCAACAAGATTCCTGTCGTCAGGTGGTGGAACCGACCTCTAATTCGTTTCTGGCCTCATGCTGGGTTCTCTTACTGCCACAGAGGCAAGGCTCGTTCCCTGGTCTGCAAAGTACTTTAGACACCTGGTCCAAAATCAACAGCACATGTTGAAAAGCACTAACAGCGGCCCGTTGCACGCTGGGTGATGATGTCACCTGAGCCTGCCATACTGCAACACTATGACTTGTCAAATTAAAGAGAAAAAAACCACAGAGATGTGTACCCCTTGGAAGCGACGAGGCCTTTTTCTGCTTTCCTTCTGGGAAATGGAGATTGTGTGTCAGGAGGCCAGTTTCCAGAATCCACCTGCTGCCAAGCTTTAATGGCGTGATAAACAGAGAAATCGTTAGAGCGCATTAAAAACAGCCCCTAACTCGCATGTGACTTCGGTTTATGAGAAAGAGGCAAACGCTCTCCTCTCTAAAAGCTAAGAATAGAGGCTCTTTATACAGTTTATATATCATTTTACAATTTATACAGTGCACTAAAGCAAAGAAATTACAACCTTGTAAACATTTTCATTAAGCATCTTTAAAGCCGCTAGAATTAGAATAAACTTTCACGACGGAGAGCTACACGATACGGTCATAAAACAGCCAGTATAGTGTATGAAATAAGGCTCTGAAAAGTAAATACTAAAAACCGCTTGTGTATTATCAAAAAAACACTCGCTCTTAGCATGGTAGCGTCTATTAGCATGGTTAGCATTCTTAAAGGGATAGTTCACCTAAAAACGAAAATTCTGTCATCATTTATTCCCCCTCAAGTTGTTCCACACCTGTATAATTTTTTTTTGTTAGATATTTGGAAGAGTGTTTGTAACCAAACCGATCTCTCCCCTCATTGACTACCATAGTAGGGAAAAAAAATACTATGATAGTCAATGGGGGGCGAGATCTGCTTGGTTAAACACATTCTTCCAAATATCTTCCTTTGTGTACAGAAGAACAAAGAAATTTATACAGGTTTGGAACAACTTAAGGAGGAGTAAATGATGACAGAATTTTCATTTTTAGGTGAAGTATCCCTTTAATGATTCTCCAACAGAGGGCAACACAGGCTCCCATATCAGAAGGCAGTACACACAACACGGGCATAAACCTGCTTCATAGCCCTATAATTGAGTCTCTATGCTCACATAAAATGACATTTCTTAATTTAACCGCCACCCTTCTGCCCGCAAAAATGATTCATCCAAGATGCATGAATAGCAGCTCAGTATTGGCCAAAATATAATCCATGTCAAGTGTACAATATTAAATAAAGCCAATAATTTCAGCATCTGTTCTCATTATGTGTAAATGGAGAGTAATTGTTTTCAAATTTGAAAAATGTGGTGATGGAGCTCTCAGCTACTGCTAATGTGGCTGTTGTTATTTCAGTGGGACCCAGAGGAGTATTTAGGCAGCTGCTGAGGCCTCCGTCCCAGCCCTGGTATCATCCCCCCATCAGGCACTCCTTGAAGTGGTTTTATAAGACATGACGAGGGAGCCCGGGCCGAAAGTGATCAGCGGGCGACGCACATCTGAAACCCATTTCCCGCAATTAAAGGGGAGAGACTATCAGCTCCAAACATCGCCTGTTTCCACGGTATCCGTTCAAACATTCGCCTCGCGCACACATTCCCATAAACAGTGACAGAACATTTCCAAATATATTTGTTTAGAGAAAAAACACAGTGACCATTCCAGCTGGGCCTGAGGGGGGCTTCTATGGATCAATAAAGGTCTGGTTTTTGACAGTGCTTTGAATGTTTGAGAGCAGTCCCAGCATCCACACCTGTGATGGGACCCTTCCCAGTGTGCAATGGCGTGAGTGTGTGTCCAGTTTGAGAAGTGCTTCCCCCGTCGATCCTTTCACTGGTCGTTTTCTCTCTATTTGGGAGCTCATCAGACTTCAAACACAATAAAACAAATACCAGACATGCAGCTAGTGGTATGGCAGACCTGATTGCAATCAAGCAGAAACTGCAATCAAGCCAATTTAACTTGAAAATGCATTGTTATAATTCCAACACGCAAAGAGATAGTACACAGCTTTGACTTAGCATTGTTTGGTTCACTGCTCCTCATGCTGAAGTCTAAAAATGCTTTGGCTGAGAGCATAACTTCTGATGATGGCTTTGTGAGATAAAGAATCTGTTGGTTTGCTGAAGAAGCACTGCAAGAGACTCTTTAGTACTGTTTCTTTAGTGTGTTTTGATCCATATTAAGGTGTTTATTTGAATGTGAGTGTGATAATGTCATTAGGGAAGGTTTATTATTACATCAGAAATGAAGGGCAAGAACAAAGTGATTCATAAAATGTCTCCACACGCATATCAAAGCAAAACATTGTTAATGGAGATTTGTTCTAGGACCTTTAACCTTTTGTATCTTGGCAGTAGTTGAAAAACAGCCTCATCTTTCCTCAGAAATTTCAAATTTGAAAGAGAAGACTGATATTGATTAAGTGCAGCATTATGGCAAGATCTCAAACTTGTGATTGCTATAGACGAAAAAAAAACATGATTTAATGAGTGCTACAACTAAAAGTATTAAAAATAAATTTGGTAATTGAAATAAAACTGAAATAAAACAAAAATAAATATTAGATGGAAAAAGTTTAAACTAAATAAAGAACTGAAATAAAGTAAGTTTAAGTTGAACTAAAACTGAAATGAAAATAAAATAAAGTAAAATAAAATAAAATAAAAAAACATGAAATTATATAATTAGAAGCTATTCTTCAAAATGTTAATAAACACTATAATAGTATATAAGTATACTAATGTTACATAATATAATAAAATAATACTGGATCTAAACCAGTCTACAAATAAAATTGAATAACATTTTTTATTTTTCCTATTGTATCAGCCCAATTCCGATTTGTTGACTATATTGTTTTTTTTGTTTTTTGTGAAGACTAGCTTACATCTTTTAAAAGTGACCCATATCTGATGTTTGCATTTACACTATGCACTTGGCGAAACAACCCAAAGTAGACATACTGACCCGGAAAATCTTAGGATGAAAAGAAAGAAAAAACAGCATGTTTTGCAATGGACGCAGATGAAATTATACAAGCTTTTGCTTTCCGCACCATCTTTAAAGGTCAGCAAAAGATTGGAGAAAAAACATGGAGAAAAAAAAGAAGAGAGCCCTTGGTTGCAGCCTGGGCATTGAAAAGGGTCATGTGATCGCAGTTGGTGTCCACCTGAGTCTGAGTGGACGTCATTCTCCACTGTTGCTTTTTCAATGACGTACGACTCGCATTGACAGGGGAATATCTGATCTGTCCGCTTACATGGCAGAGGCAAATGCACGTATTCGATTCGTAGCAGATTTATTTCCACATATGAACGAGACCTGAAACTGAACTGAGAAAATTGAAATCCATGTGCTTTTTCCTGCTTATATGTTTGTGGGTCATATCCGATCTGTGCCATATGGGAGGAAAAAATTGGAATTGGGTCACTTGAACCATGTAATGTAAATGCGGCCCAAGAGGCTTTATCTCAGTCATATGAAACAGATTTCCCTGTGGTCAGACATGCTCTCCTCGGTGGTGGGCAGATGTCTCTGTGGACTCAACCACTTGATAGTGAGAGACAGAAATGTCAAAAGCCAAATTGTCATGGGGGGGATGATCCTGGTTCATCTTTGGGCCAAACTTCGGCTAAGCTTATTACAAATATTAGACAGGAGCTGTTCCTTGGCTTCTTAGACTTGTGTCTGAACTAGACAGAAATGCAGAGAGGAATCCTGCATAAGGCCTGACAACTTTTAACTAAACTTTTTTGGTAATGTTGTCATGTATGCTCTGCATCGTGTGGTTTGTTGTCATGAATGTTTAAGTTGAAATAACTAAAGTTGCCCAAAAATTATAACCACTAATAAAAATGTATAAATGACATCAATCCATCCATTCTTCAAACCATACTGGAAAACAATGATAAGCATTTCAGAAGTTTTAAAGGCTTTTATCCAATATATACAAAAAGTCGATATTTACAATGTCGACTCTTTTCTTCATAACCTCTGCAATTCACTCTGGCATGCTGGATATCAGATTCTGGGCCAAATCCTGACAGTGGCGATCCATTCTTTCCTTATTAGTGCTTGGAGTTGATCACAGTTTGCAGACTTCTTCTTTGTCCGCTCGCCTTTTGAGGATTGACCACAGGTCACGGGATTGCGCCAGGGCCAAAAACCAGTGACATTTGTGTTTTTGTGATAAAGTTCATGATTGCAACCCCCAATGTTCTTGGGGGTGTGGCCCGATTTGAGGCTTCTCGCAAAAAAATCCTCAATTGTGTGGTGTCATTCTGATTATTTTACTGCTCCTGATCACGTTGGAGCCTGCACAATCCCAAATCGTAAATATCAAACATGTGTGATATTTATGATTTGGGATTGTGCAGGCTCAGACGCGACTCATCCATTTTTAACATTATAATCCTCTGAATGCACACACTAGAAGATTCGTCAGGACCGCGAGAGCACACACCTGTCGATTGTAGTAACATTTTCACAGTAAGACAAGATCTCACTGTGAAAATGTTACTACAATCGACAGGTGTGTGGTCTCGCGGTCCTGACAAATCTTCTAGTGTGTGCATTCAGAGGATTATAATGTTAAAAATGGGTTGAAACTGCCCTTATGTCTGTGGTCTCCCACAGTTTTAAAATCTGTGAAAATTTGAAAATCGATTTCAAGATTTGAAAATGTCCCAGGCCTAAAGTTTTTTGCAATTATTTAAAATGCATCTGAGCACTCTGCACAATAATCTAAAAACCATGTGAATCAGCGCCACAACAACTAAAGTAACAAACTTTGCGAAACACAATTTGTCACTGCCACTACTTTTAGCCATGACTATAGATAGCGTTCTGTCAGCTCCTTAAAGTCTACATTTCTGTGATTGACACCGAAATGACTCTATAAGACATTGTTGAAATCTTTGGAGGGTAGCAGTATGTGCCAGTGTTAGCCCATAAAATGGCCACCAGTGAGGCCTCTGGTCGCTATAAGGCAATATGAGCATCTCAGCGAGAGCCTGCTTGACTCATCCATCTGGTGTCACCGTCTCTGGGAGAGTCTGCCTGTAGCCCCATAAACATACTAATCATTAACACAACCTGCTTAGCCAAGAGTGCTACATTCCCACAGCTGCTGAGAGCACTAAAGGCGAACATAAATCTGTCCTGGGAGAACCAAGCAGAGGACACGCTCTCTGGTGGGCACTGGGAAAATGGACATTTATTTGGGAGAGTGTTGCCGTTGGGATGGTTGCCGTTGCTGACGGGAACAAAGGTAACCTTTTGGACTATGGAGAGGGTTAGGTACCTCGTTGGGCCATATGGTTTCATGTGTTTATGCTTACATTGAACTTTCCAATGAGTTACCAAGCCTATCTGTTCCAGACCAAAAATTTGGAATGATACATGTCGTTAAAATACACGCAGATGCTCCAGATGTTGATTATTTTTGTGCTGGACTGAACTATGAAAAATGGGTCAAGGGTAATGCAGCATTTTGCCCCACTGAGAATTACTTGACTCTTTCACGTTATTTGATTGTTTTCCGTATTTTCATAACTCAGTGCCATTTTATGCCATGCTTGGTTGGCAGCCAATACTATCATTATGAAGCAGCAATAATTGGAGATGCCCAGAAGGAAAATACAGCTGCATAAAATAGCACAGAGACACGCATATCATCAGATTCTGCTGCAGAAAATTGGACTAATCAGAGGTGATGAGCTTAAATAGTTTGTTTTTGCGGTTTCTGAAGGCACCAGAATGCAAAAAATGTTGCCAGTCTTTGGCACGATATCAGTAGCATGCTTTGTGCCTCTAGGGTTTCTGTGAAGCTCTTGTTATTAAGCAATATATATGTATTTATATATAGTTTATATAACATTCAGACTGCTTAATAACACATTTTTACTCCACTATTTAATGGAGAGTCAGCTAGTGATGCAGTTTCTTCTACTAGGCCAACTGTTTCCAATGCACAGATAAGATGTAATGCTCATTTTGTCCTGTAGAGGGAGCACTTCCTAAAGCTCTGCTGTGAGAACCCTCCAGTGATGCTGAAACCCACCTGCCTGCCAGATGTCATTGTGCTTGTCCTATGTGATTCATAGAGCTTGTGTTTTTCTATTCTCTTTTGCCCTAACCACTGATGGTATTTCTCCTACCCTGGTATATGTTTACAGTAGTGTATTAACCTTGAAGAAGGTGAGGCGAGGTGAAGGAAATTACACCTGATGACAGAACGACTTTGGGGAATCCCAAATACATCACCTTGCTGAGGTTACATGGTTATGGTATATCAAACTCTCCACACTTACATTTACACACCTAAAAGTTATAGGGACACTTATATATCTTTTGGCACATACTTATAACCAGCTGTATGCTGTGATTATTGTGGTTGTCATGGAGATCCAGGTGTGTATAATATCTGCAATATATTTCTGTTGGGATATTAAGCAGCTTTGTTTAAAATCATACCTGGAGGTAATCATACCTTTGGAGGTGATCCAGGTATTTATATTATTTTCTTAAATATGCAAAATATTTAGTATTTTCTCATCAATTGCTCACCTCATAACATTTCATAAGTTACAGGACTTTTTTTTTTTTTGACCGTTTTTTATTTCGTTCATCAACCATCTTCTTGAGAAAAAAAATTCCTTGATAAACATATAATATACAGTGCTCAGCGTAAATGAGTACACCCTCTTTGAAAAGTATCATTTTAAACAATATCTCAATGAACACAAAAACAGTTTCCAAAATGTTGACAAGATTTGACTAAGTTTTATATAACATCTGTTTAACTTATAACATGAAAGTAAGGTTAATAATATAACTTAGAGTACACATTTTCAGTTTTACTCAAATCAGGGTGATGCAAAAAGGAGTACACCCCACAACAAAAACTACTACATCTAGTACTTTGTTTGGCCTCCTAATTTTTAATGACAGCACCAAGTCTTCTAGGCATGGAATGAACATTTTGCAACATCTATCTTTTTCCATTCTTCAAAAATGACCTCTTTTAGAGACTGGATGCTGGATGGAGAGTGAAGCTCAACTTGTCTCTTCAGAATTCCCCCATAGGTGTTCGATTGGGTTCAGGTCAGGAGCCATTGAATCACTTTCACCTTGTTCTTCTTCAGAAATCCAAGTGGGCTTGGATGTGTGTTTAGGATCATTGTCATGTTGGAAAAGTGCATGACGACCAAGGGCACGTAGTGATGGTAGCATCTTCTCTTTCAGTATAGAGCAGTACATCTGTGAATTCATGTGAAAATGGCTGCTCCCATGAGGCGACCCGCTCCATGTAAAGTAAAACGGCTTTTACTAGACTGCTGATATGACTGGATTCTTTATCTCATGCGAGTGTACATCATGTTCAAAGTTTCAAAGTTATGTTCATTATGTGTAAAGTTTTTTTTATTTTTTTTTTTATAAAAAAATAGTGAGTGCACCTTTTAAGAAGTGATGGCAGAATATGTAGGACAGCGGAAACCCCTGCTACTGTCTGGCGGTACAGGTGAAAAACAGTTTTGTTCTAGCTGGTTGAAGCACTCAGCACAGGCTCAGAGTAATTATCTCCTGTTTACTGATTGAAGCAGCTCGCAGTACAGTGACTTGGAAAAGAGGCAGAGTAATCCTCAGAGCGTTTTACAGTAGACTATAATTGCTTGCTTACTGTCAAGGAAACATGCCAAACACAATACTAAGTTGATTACCTGTGGTATGAAGTCACTTAAAGTTTGCTTAAAGGGATAGTTCACCCCAAAATTTTGTCATAATTTACTCAGCCTCATGTTGTTCAAAACCTGTTAAACACAAAAGAAGATATTTTGAAGAATGTTGGTAATCAAACATCAACTGTTTAATTACCGACATTCCTGTTGACAAAATTTTCATTTTTGTGTGAACTAACCCTTTAACTTCTGTATTAAAGGGATAGTTCACCCAAAAATGAAAATTCTAATTACTCACCCTCATTTCGTTCCACACCTGTAAGACCTTCGTTCATCTTCGGAACACAAATTAAGATAATTTTTGATGAAATCCGAGAGGTATATGACTCGTCCATAGACAGCAATATAATCACCACTTTCAAGGTCCAGAAAGGTCGAGTCGGTGTTCGGACGAACACGAAAGCTATGCAATGCCTTCACTGTGCCAACTGCATAACATTTTTGAAAAATTGTTGAATAAAGTCGTTATTTTTGTTTTGTTTTTGGCAGCTAGAAACAAGGGAGCCATGAAGTATCATTCTGACTGACAATTTCCACGTTGCTGTGGAGTCTTTTTGTGCCTAGAATATTAGTACTGAGATACGTTAGTCAGCATGGCATAATTTTAGCACATCCATTTTAGACACCATATGAACAAGTATGCTAATACACATTTTTGTTGTGAGTCAAAAGAGGGGGGAAAAATGAAAAAGCAAAGCAGAGTGTGGCCAGCGAAAGTATTTCTGCAGCTGGTAAACAGAACATGTGCATGTTTTCTTGTGTATTTTGAGATTTCACTAGATTCTCAGATATTAAACGTTTAAATGAATGAGTCCATGGCAGTTTTTATTTACACAACCACAAACTGGCAGGGCTAGAAAGAGCAGCCCTGTCCCTACGAAAGGAACGGTCTTTAATATTTGTCGAGAAAGCCACAGCGAGGGTGTTCCCCCCAGATCGGTGGCCAGCTGTGGTGGCTGGAGCCTATAGGCCGTTTGATCCTCGGTAAAGCTGAACTTCCCTCTGCCTTCCGAGTTCAAATGCTCCGGGTCGCCTGCTAGAAACGTTACTGTTCCGTCAGCAGCAGCGGAACGGCCCAGCTGCTCGCGGGCCACCGCCGCCAGAACCACGCCAGATTCTCGACATGTGTCATAGCCACAATTTACTGAGAGCAGTGTTGTGTAACAGATATATGATACCACAGTACTTATACAGTTATTTTTAACATGGTCAGTCTCCTGCCAGCAGCAATTAGGAACATCACATCTATGGGAAGCCTAAAGAGCCACAGAGGCTGATAGGATTGCTGTCAGCTGAAATAGGATGTTTTCTGCACTGTGGGACAAACAAATGCTTTTCTTGCCATCTCCCTATTAGCCTCAAGCAAACACATGATTGAATTTGATCCAAGTTCCTGTGTTTATCTTTAGCTTTCTTTATCATATTTGAAATTTGCTCTAATGATCCAGATGACAAGCACAGGGTCCGTTTTTAATAATGAAATGTATGTGTGATACACTGGGAAAAAAGGTCCCCGCTGAAATTAAGACAAAACAGGATTAAGCAAAACAGCAATGGAATTAATTAAAGAGATTTAGGAAACAAAATAAGGCTTACATTTTTATGAGAAAAGTTAGGTCTGATGGCAGTATAATAAAGCTTCCTCCGATCGTAAATAGCAAGAAATAATGATATTGCTAATATTAAATCAATGACCCGTGGGTCATTCTGACACAATGCTCAGCTTTTTTGGTCCAAATCTATTAATTTATAAAAAAAAACACACATTTATTTGAGCAATGAGCATGTTTTTAATTTCTGAATTTAAATTAAATTACATTTTTTAAAGTTTTAAAATGAAATGTTTTTACTTTATTTTTGATGGTCACACCAAATTGAAACTTTCAACAAACCAACGTGAATCTAAAGAGTAGATTTTTTTAAGACCTTGTCACATTTGCTTTATACTAGATTTTTAAAATATTTTTCCTTTTTTTTCTCTTTATCGTGGACACTCTCGTTTGTCATTGACCCACATGTTACTATAATACCTCTGTAAATGAAGAGGTTAGTAAAGGAAGCTTGGTCGTCTACACACAGGCTGAGTGGGAAGTGAATCATTGCCTACAGACCACAGAGCATCTCACACTGATGAGTGTGTGCACCGGCTCCTCGTGTTCCCACCGAGTCATTCACACACACTCTCTGCCCATAGACGTGTGTGTGAAGCATCGTGCCACCACATCAGTCCTGCCTACATTCCCCTGACACATACATCTGAATGCTGGATGCCCCACCCAGCTAAAGACCAGAGGCAGTATTCAGACCCAAACAGAACTACAACCTGCTGTCGAAAGAAGTTGTGAAGAACTGCACAAGCATGCAGTCTACTCATTTGATGAAAACATGGCAACAAACTGAGATGCCGTCTAGCATTGAGTTAGGAAGAGCCACCACAGTATGAGATAGTAGACCTCCATCTTGTCGCCAAATTCCACAGGTGATAGTAAACGACAGATCCTGAATCACTATGTTTAGACGTGTTATGATGTGCGTGAGTGCACATCTTCAGAACAGATCAGCTCCGAAAGGAAGGCATTCAGCAATCTGATGATACTTTCCCAGGTGAAAAAAATTTCAATCATTTACTTAAAGTGCTCTATTTTGGCGCACTAATTTTGTACTTAATATACTAAAAATTCTTCTTTAGTACTTCTTAAGATCATCTTAAGAACATCTAAGTGTACTCAACTGTGCTATTTTGAGACACCATGAAATATGAACTAAAATGTGCTTTTAATATACTATCTCTGTATTTAAAAAATATAGTTACCACTTGTAGTACACTATGGGTTCAAATGTACTATAAACAGTATAAATAATTTTTTTAAATACAAAGATAGTATATATCAGCACAACTGTTTTTATTGTTGATAAGAAAAAGAAATGTTTCTTGAACAGCAAATCATATCATAGGATCATGTGACACTGAAGACTGGAGTAATGATGCTGAAAATTCAGCTTTTTCACAATGAGCGAGAATGGTTGACATGGAGCAGGTAAAGCTCGAACCTCTGGGAATATTTTTTTATATATATATATATATTTATATATAATGTAATGTAATGTAATTAAATGTATGTTTTTATTATTATGTAATATTACATATGTAATATTGTTATTTTATAAGGAATAATTGACACCGGGTTATTGAATTCTTAGAAAATAATGTACACCCGAGGTGGTAATGCGGCTGCACAACGAAGCACCTCGGATGTGCATTATTTTGTAAGGAATTCAACGGCCCAGAGTCAATTATTCCGTTTATACTACGGGTACCACACCTCAAGACACTGTTCTGATGTTGTATTTCAAGACATTTGTCAGGTTTTTGTCCTTAAGACACTCTTGTGTGTGGGAGTAGTTTCTTACACATCTCATCCCATGCCTCCGTTGCTAATTCCAAAAAGTAATTTCAGAACTAGTAACTAAGGCTTGAGCCTTGATAGTAGAATAATACCGTTGATACAGTTATTAACGCAGTTGAGAAAGAGAGAGAGAGAGAATAAGTGGCAATAGTGTCTCTACTAATAGCGAAACTATACGTTTATCTACCTCAAGAACCGCACGGTTATTACCTCGCTGGTGAGAAATGTCATGTAGCTTTTAAGTTGTTAAACTATTTTACTGATTAATTCATCAGAGCAGCGCGGACAACACGTTTCTGTGCGAGTGTGTGTCCGTACTATACAGTACATGTGTACATTTGAAAGAAAGAGAGAGAGCATGAGAGAGTATGCGCTTTCAGGACACAATGAAATGTAATTTGTGGCAAAAACCATGACAATAATTTGTTGTTTTCATCCTATTGTTTACTATATTTATTTGCTTGGTCAGTGTCATTGTGGGTTTTGTTTCTTTTGCTGTTGTAGGCTGTAGGACCTTTTGAAATAACTGAAATCATTTGGCGAAGTGATATGGAACTGCAATGCGGTCAAGACCTGCCTAGAACTACTTTAGCCAGTTGTTTCCCTGAAAAAACAACCAATCAGATTTGAGCACTCAACAGCCCTGTAGTATAATTTTTTTATTTTATTTACTTTTATAAATCAAAATTTTCCTTCCCTTAATACAAAAGACCTTTAAGATTATCACAACTAAGATAACAGGAGTGCGTTAGCCTGCTAATCCGACATATAGCATGTCGTCCCCACAAAATGTCCTCACAAAGATGACAAAATCAAAAATCCTTGTGGTGATATGTTTTGGTCCCCATGAGGAAAATGGCTAATAAATCATTCAGTGATGTTTTGTTTTGTTTTTTTAATGTAAAAATGCTGACAGTTTTCTGTGATGGGAGGGTTTATGGGATAGAATATACAGTTTGTACAGCATAAAAAATCATTGTCTATGGAAAGTCCCCATAAAACATGAAAACCCCACATTTGTGTGTGTGTGTTTTGAAAAAGAGTGTCAGTTAAATGAACTTCTGAAGAATGATGAACCTCTCTTGAACTCCATAAGAACAATAGAATTGTTTTTTAAACAGTTGTGGCAGATTTGTAGCTAATAATTAAAGTTATATATTACCAGCTCAGTCCAGCTAAGTGTTAATAGGTATTTTATGAGGCAATAACACGCAGGTGTGCTCTGTGTAGTCAGACACAAAGACACTCTCTAAAAACTTCTCAACTCTCCTTCTGCATGGCGAGCTGCCAGCGATAAGACAGGAAACCCAACTGTAAATTAAAACTTAATTAACATTAACGTGACAGTCAGTTAAATAGAAGAAAACCTCAGACGTAACGCTGAGGCACTGCCATTGTTGGCTTTCTCTGAGTCTCCTGTCCTTCTTGATCTGAGACTTTCCCCCATGCGAACAGGTCTGCCCTTAAATGTCCTGCTCCAAGCACAAAGCGCTGCCTTCATTTGATCTTTCTCCACTTCAGACATGACAAAGGAGCTGTATGGTTGTAATTAGTTTGAGGAGGAGAGGACACACCTCCATCGCTCTCTGCCTCCTCCCCAGCTGCCGTCCAGGAGCTCAGATGAAAGGCTGGCTTTTGTGATTCAGATCTAAGTTCAATTTAAGTGATGTGGTCCAAAGCGGCAGCAACAACAGCAGGTTCACATGCCGGCCCCATAAATTGGCACCAAAGTACACGTGGAGCGTGGCGCTGGCTGATGAGTTATAAAAGACCCCGGCTTATCATCTGGATACAATTCTATCATTACAGCTTTCTGCTGTCTGTGAGTGTGGGCACAGCTAAACATCCAGCTGATAGCGGTTGGAGAATGGCCCTCGTCCACCCGTGCAGACGAGGGGGCGAGATTGCGAAGCCACACAAGATGCGGTTTGGGGGGAAAACGGGTCTGCAAGCGTGAGCCTGTGACGCGACCCCTCCTGACCTCCGGTTCACCTGTAGGTCGGCCGCAAATGACAAAATAATTCACACGTGCGGTTACCGTAAAATCCACTCCCTTGTTTCCATCTTCTGCTAATTGAAAAGAGGGAAGTCATTCAGCTCTAATTATGTTTGGACAGTAATTGAAAGTTGAGCTGCAGACGGATGGCAGCTGGAATCACACAATTAGGCAGGATAATATTTACAAACATATATGACAAATCTATGAGAGAGCGAAAGGACTGATATGCTGCTGTAAAAAAAATTAAAATGTAGGCCTGTTTTAGGCTAAATCAACAGCATTTGTGGCATAATGCTGAAGCACTCACAGTAGAAGTAAAACAGGCCAATTTTTGGAGGATTTAAAAGCATAAATGTGAAGATTGGAAGTTTGTAAAAGCACCTTTTACAAACTTCCAATCTTCACATTTATGCTTGTAAATCCTCCAAAAATTGCCCTGTTTTACTTCTACTGTGAGTGCTTCAGTTTTTAAACTTTTTTTGAGCTGTAAAATTGTTCTCATCATTTTTACAGTAGTTTTAGGCTTTTAGTTTGTAAAATTGTGGCAATACTATTGAAACAGTGCGTATTTTAAAGGTTTTCAAAAAAAATAAATCATCATCATCATTTACTTACCCTCATGTCATTCTAAACCCTTAAGACTTTCGGTCTTCTTCGGAAAACAAATGAAGATATTTTATATGAAATCTGAGCGCTTTCTGTCCCTTCATTGACAGCTAATCAACTACCACTTTGACGCTTCAAAAGGTTCATAAAGAGTTTGTAAACCTTATCCATATGAATTGAGCGGTTTAGTCCAAATTTTCTGAAGAGATACGATCATGATGAATATGATGAAATATGATATGATGAAAAGACTGAATTTAGGCTTTTATTCCCATGTAAACATTGATCAGCGAACATAAACAGAAGCTCATCTGAACCTGCTTGATGCCATAACTGATGTGCGTGTTGATGAATGTTTATATGTGAGTAAAAGCAAGTATCGATACTGAAATATCTGAAACCGTTCCAATACTCCTTTTCTGCAATATCGATACACCGATACCAGCTGCACATTCTCACACTCTCTTTTCTCCGGCAGTGAATTGAGACATACAGTGCCCCTGTAGGGAATTGGTGAAGGGAAAAAAATATGAGGAGGAAAAAATATTTTGTCAAAACTTTTGCGTTCTCTCGCAAATGTTTTGCATTCCGCCGAGAAACTTGGCGTTCACTCACAAAGAGCTCAAAATGTTTTGCGAGACAACACAAATCAATGACTTATTATTTTTTTTTCCACCACCATGTCCCTTTAGGGCAGGGGTGTCAAACATACGGCCCACAAAGGTGTCCGGTCTGGCCCGGGGGATGATTTGAACTATAATAAAAATAGAGATGCCCTAGTCCACTGGCCATAAATCCAAAACAGTGTAAACAGAACGTTAATACAGGCACACGCTGAAACGGACACAAAGAGGAGAACAGACACGCCAGCAGAGAAAATACTGTACCATGCACAAGCTCACTGTTCATGAAAAATAGGAAGAATAATATAAATATTGAATTGGGGTTAATATGAATGTATCTCTGAAGGGAACTGGCTTCAGAAAAGTTTTGATGGCTTTTCCTCGTATCTCTGTATAAAGTAGTAGTAGGCTATTTATCGACTTAGTGCTGCATTGTGTACAGTGGTAACCATTGGAACGCTATATCACTGCTGTTCCATAAGCGCCAACTTCTGTCATGGAGACCTACTGCATTTTCATTCAGTCTGCTGATTTTGTTTTGTGCAACTATCTTATGTAGCATAATTTCACAAAGCTAAAGTCAGACCATGCTGTTTTTGCTTTTAATCTTGAAATTATACAATAATTTAAATTAAAAACAACTGCTCATGCTCATGTGCATAACATTTTTGTTGGGATTGTGATAAAAATGCAGTTTTTGCTTCTAATATCAAAGAGCTACACATATTTTTTGAACAAATAAACAACATTTGGTTTAAAAAAAAAAAAAAAAAAATCTGCAACCAGTATCAGAATTGACCAATTTTCTTCTAAAAAAAAAATTGGAATTGGCCATGAAAAATTTAAATAGGTGCATCACTTATAAAAAATATTAAATAAAGCATTATTTTAAAAATCTAATAGTCTTTTTGCTGTAAAAACAAATGTAGTTTTAAAGATCAGTATACTAGTTTTCTTGCAAATTAATTTGTTGTTTATATGGTTAATATAAATGCAACTATCAGCATTTTTTTCCAATCCGGCCCTGAACCTAAAATGATTTTGACACCCTTGCTTTAGGGGCTCCATAGAACCCACCTCCTCTCATTAACTCGTCTCATTCGCTCCGGTTGAATAGTGCTTCCATTGCGCATAATTTTACTCATTCCCACAGGTTTTGCACTCACACCAAAAGTGTGTGCACCACTGGTCTACATAAATGGCGCCGCTCACATAAAGCCACCTCTCAAACAGCCAGTACCAAAGTTGAACGAACGAGTACCAAATTGACTTCTTTTTCATGGCTTATTCCACTTAAACAGTCAAATACATATAAAATTATCAAAATAAGTTATATTTTAAGTATTCAGGTAAATACAGTCAGTTTTGAAATGTAAATAGTTGAGTGAAAACGCATGTTGACTGCATAAGTGACAGCAGCCTAATAAACCTGCTACTGTTTGTCATGTTAATTAAAGAACAAAAGACAAAGAGAAAATCACTCACTGCTCTTGACTGAGTAACCTTTGTAACTTTAATTGTAAGCATTAATCTGTATTTTATTTTTTCAATGAAAACTGTTATTTAATATATGATTACTTTCATTTCTGTAGCATTTCTAACCTGAATACTGTTAGAGTTTTTAATTTGTCTCTTTATTCTATTGTATTTATTTGTGCTATCGTTTACAATTTGTTTATTTGTTCTCATTTTATAACTGACTGTTTACTTATCTTTTTTTTTTGTAAATGTAATTCAACGATTTAAATAAAGCCTCTCTGTGCTGTGTTTAAACAATTACAACAAAATTACCCAAATTATCAAAAATTATGAGATAATAACAAATTATCTGTATTCCCCCGTGGCATCAAAAATGGTATTGAATATTGATATTTTTCAAGGTATCGTATCAAAGTTGGAAATTCCAGTATCGTGACAACATTAAATTATGCCACAAGCACTGCTGAATAGGCGTAATTTGTAATGAACCTGGAATATTCCTTTGGGCAGGACATCAAATGAATTGAGTTTGTTAGATTTATTGAATATTTAATTCCCTTTTGATCTGGTTAAACAATGCTTTATTTAGTTTAGCTGAGAAATAGTTACGGTCTGAGAAACTCTGACTCGTCTTCAATTAAAAAATTATAATAATAATAATAACTTTTAAAACCAAAGGTGTTTTCCTTTGCCAGCATGTAGCTAAAGTAAGAACCACCCTGTTATTTCAGTCTTTAATGACCTGACAAATTCGAAATAAGATCCAGAACAACGTGATCTTCCTCCCTCAAACATCTCAGGTGCAAACAAGGGTAGAGAGAGAGAGAGAGAGAGAAAAGCATCTGTTTCATTTCTATTTTGCTTGGAAAGATTTCAGTTAACTATTATAGATGTAATCATAGCCACATCACTCTTTACTGTCCTGTGGTTCAGAGTCTCACCTGAGCTCAAGTTTTTGTAGGCATGACTTCATCTCAGAATACTGATACTTTCATCCTAACCTCCGCCAACATGAGTCATTTAGCCACTCATCTTCCCCTGCTACACTGGTTTGAAAACTATTTATTCACTTGTACCCAGACATTTAGACAAGCAAATTGGCTCTCTCTAGACCCGACCTCTGTTTTATCTGATGATGGTTGCGGTAATCGTCTTGCTTTATAATCAAAGGCTTAGGCTATTGCGAACAATTGACCCCCTCTAGTCAAGTGTTTGACATCTTACCTCTGAAAGTCTCAGACTAGTAATTTGCAGTCTTTTTAGTTTATTTCTCTCATAGCACTCTTTTATTTCAGGTCAGAAATTTTAGAGGAAGCATGTGATAGATGCAGGCCTATTAAAGTTTAGTGAGACAGTGATTGTTCAGATTGTGTGGTCTGATTGTCTCTCACTGTCTACTGACCTGTGCTTGCTCATATAAAGATTATGTCTGTGTAACAGCAGTGAGATGTTTAAACAGACCATGTCTTTTCTTCAGGGTGGAGGTATTTTATGTGGACAGACCTGTATAATTCTGCTCTGAACAAACTCAACTATTTTTCGTCCCTTAATGTGCCACGTATTTGCATTTGCGATGATCAGTGCCTTTTATAGAAAGTGATTTACAGTACTCAGAAAGGGTTTTACATTGCTCAAGGTGTTGTACATGCGGGAATTGATCATTTTGATTATCTTTACCAACTACAGTATGCAACACCACCTTATTGCTAGGCTAGCATAATCTTTACACTGCAGTAAAATACAATATAAGGGATAGTTCCCCCAAAACAAAAACCTATATTCTAAAAACAGCATTGGACCCCATTGATTATGGACACATTTTTCAAAATATCTTCTTTTATGTTTTCTTTCAACAATCCCCTTAAAGATTTTTTTTTTTTATTAATAGAAAGTTAAAAAGAGGAGCATTTATTTGAAATAGAAGTCTTTTGTAACATTATAAATGTCTTTATTGTCACTTTTGATCAATTTAATGCATCCTTGCTAAATAAAACTATTAATTTCCTTAAAAAAAGAAAAAAATATATATANCCTTGCTAAATAAAACTATTAATTTCCTTAAAAAAATGAAAAAAATATATATATATAATATAACAAATATTTGTTGTTGTTCTAAATGTTATTCATTTTGAAGTCATTATTTGGGCATTTCCCAATGAGGTATTTGGCTTCAGGCGCATCCCTAATGTACCAGAATTCACATGAACCGAAACCCAGACCACCTTTTCAAGCTGTCGGGTGTGGTTCACTGGTGTGTGCACCCGGGTTCGGAAAACAGCTTTCACACCAACCAAATGAACCAAGCACTGACGTCAGATGGACTCGGTCTGCACCACAAACTCTAGTGTGAAAGCTCTCATAAAGTTTACATTAATAAGTCTTTATTCCATTGCAATTTACTAACTGTGTTGAACTGGTTTGTTTTTGCCACATCGGATCAAAACACATCATATCGGATAACACTGCACTCTAAAAAATGCTGGGTTAAAAAAACCCAAGCTGGGTAAAATATGGACAAACCCAGCAGGTTGGGTTAAAAGGCACCTATCATGCCCTCTTTCACATGATGTAATATAAGTCTCTGGTCTGGTCAAGTTTCAGCTTAAAATACCCTACACATTTCCCCCTATTTGGGGGTGAGCAAAAACACGCCTTTTACTATATTACTATATTGCTGGCTAAAAAAATAAATCCAAAATTGGTTGAAAAAAATGGCTGGGTGAAAACAACCCAATCCCTGGTTTTGTCCATATTTAACCCAGCAGTTTTTAGAGTGTGGCCAGACACTGACTTAAGGTTCAACATACATTGTACGTTAGGATATTAGATTTACATAAAAAGTCTATAAGAAGAGGATTATAACTGCCATTATAAAGTTTATGGTCGTACAGATATCGTTTACAGGTTAGACAAAGCATCACACACTGTTCTAGCCTGTACCATTTAAAACATAAACCATATGTACCGTTCAGATATTAATCAGTATGACCTTTCACAGGTTAATAGCACTGAGAGATCGCTCGACAAGTCATTAGTTGTGTCTTTTTAACTTTTAAATTAGCCTTTACCTCAACCATATCTTCAAATGCACATCAGAACACGTGCTGCTCGCTAATTGGCTTAGAGCGGAGTGAGTCTAAACCTGGCTGAATGTGAGTATGAGACCACATAGGGACCACAGCGCTCTCTCAGAGGCCCGTACATTCATCATCATGGGCTCTCATAATGTGGAGGGATGGGTGACCTCAAGAGCAGATGTGCCGGCAGCCCAGCTGTGGTCACCCATATTGATGAGAGCATCTGTAACCAGGCTTTTATTGCTTTATTTAGACCTGTGTGAATCTAGGATACAGTAGCTACTGAGTCCTGAATCTGATCACATGATGTGACACATGCTTTAAGATCAATGATGGTTAGACATGGCTCCAAGATATGAAAAATTCTCATGTCCAAACTTTTGGAGTCAAATCTTAAGTAATCTTTGTTTATACATTATAAATTAACAACATAATGTTATGGTGTCATAGTCTCTAAAGTCTTAAACCAAGCAAACCTAACTTCACTAATGAATCCTTTTTACTTGTTGAAAAGTGTGTTGAAAAGTAATGAAATATCCAAGAAAGTTTACTGACCAGGGCTCTACAGTGCCCCCATTTCACTCGCATTTGCTCCTAAAAATAACTGCGTGCGACTGTGAAAAAATATTTAGGCGCACTGGTGCGAATGAGCCGATCAATTATCATGAATAGATCTACAATCGGAATTAAAAACTCCCAAAATGCATCTAAACTTAACAACAGTTATGTTTCGTACGGCAATCGGTTGCTTTTAATGCATTAATTCAAAGACTTTGCTTCAGTAAGCAGAGCAGAGCAAGTGCAAAAGACGTGCGCTCCAGACAACACTTCAAAGATCGTTTACAAGGTGCAACCAGTCTGACGCAGCCATGCGCATTGCGCACTTACCAGACCGTCGCACGCTGCTGTTTCTTTGCAGCCAAATTAATTGTAAATACTACATTTGGATTATCATAATCAAGGTCGGAAATTAATGGGGGCTTGGGGCAAATATGCCTCCAAAAATTGATTTACAAAAACACGCCCGTTATGAATGCCCGAGCGCAAATATTACTTTCACTTTTAAAATGGACTCAATTCGAAGGCGGCAATTGCTTGAATGGTGGGTGGGATCATTATTATTCATAATGAAAAACACAACAACAAAACAGCACAATGACAAACTCGCTTAAATATGCGNCTGGCACCATGATGTTAATTTCTCTACCTCATCCAAGTATGCGTTCTCATTATTGTTGTGAATGAGGCCCAGAACCACAGTATCATCAGCAAATTTGATAATGGAAGTGGAGCTGTGGGAAGATACGCAGTCATGTGTGTATCAATGTGTGTATTCAAGTGAATTGAAATCTGACTCCTGCTTTTCACTGAATTGAGCAGATGCGCTCCGTTTTAACTGTCTATTTTCTTACTAAACTAAATTATTATTATTACTATAGAAAAAAAAAATCAAAACGACGATGGGTGGCAGTGCTGCGGTCATGGTGGGCAAGTGAAGTGTTGAAGTGATGTAACCGGTGTTGCAGCTGAACACCGGTAACTCTGTCGATCTCAGCAATATGTAAGTAAAGTAACATCACACGAGTATACTCCTGTTTCTCCGAGTATTGGCATGATTGAAAATGTGATACTTACTGATCTGATTGGAGTCCAATAAACAAGCGGATATTAGGTGATTTAATACTGTCTGTTTTTGCTCTATTTCGTGAAAACAGTTTCAAACAAAGCTACAACAGAACTGTTGCGCATCTCCAAGCAACGGTGATTCCTGAATGAATCTGCGTTTTGAACAAATGATTCGCACATTAAGATTTACCGCCACCTACTGGCTGTTTTATTTTCATATTTACACTTTACATAGATTGTTTTTACTTATAAAGTATTTTTTACATATTTCTAAATTCAAAAAAATATATTTAAAAACAATCATACAACATTATTTACCAGTGAGCTGCATTAAGCAGTCTATGTAAATGTCTAAATAACACCACTTCAGATGGAGCTTCTGTGCCACTTCTGCAGTGCAAAGATGGATTTTTTTGAGGATTTATTTTGATTGGTAACAGTCTGATTGGGTCTTATTGTCTTAACTGAATTTATTGTTTAACATTTTAAAAACAAATTTTATATTTTAATTTAAGAAATTGATTAAATATGATACATACATTTAATAAGATTAGAAAAACTGCTCTTATAATGGTACAAATGCCCCAGGAAATTAATTTAAAGGGGCAAATATCGCCCTGTAATGGGAAAGTTAGTGTCTGTTATTGAACAGAACGTGCTCCTAAATTTTTGACTGTGCTCCTAATTTTTTTTCATTAGGAGCACAAGTGCTCCAAAAGAAAAATGTTACCGTAGAGCCCTGCTGACTACTGTAGCAAGCTAACTAGCCTACGGCACAGAGAAAACCTGTCAAGTAAAAGTCAAAGTAATTTGGACATAAAATTAAAATTAATTAAAAAATATAAATTAGTGTCTATTTACACTAAGTGCCCAAATTACAGAGGATACCAAGCCATGAAAGTAGTGTGGAAAGTAAGTACAGTGGATTTAGTGTTTGACATGACTTACCTGAGTTCAAATCTGCCTTTTTGGAGAGATGTTTATTTTACATAAAAAATGTAGAAAACATTCAAAAAGTGAAAAAAAGTGCCTTACGGGTAATAAGTAGTGAGATTAAAGTGTTTCATAGACCTATACTTGAAATTGTATGTGGTGTCCTCACGTATTGTCACCATGGTCAAAACTATGGCTCCTTCTTGGACCTTTGAGGACACCTCTACCTATCAGCGGGTTCAATATGGTTAGGGTTAGGGGTAGGGACAAGTAAGGTCAAAATATATGGAGCCGGATTAGACTCATAAATAATTCACACAAAAAACATGATGCACACATGCGTAGCCAATTTCACGTGCACGAAACCTAATTCACGTGCTCAAAAAACAAGACATTCACAAAAAGCAATTCACATGCGAATATAATATATAATATATAATTATTTATTCATGAAATACATTTCACAAATGTAAAACACAATTAAATTTTTTGAGACTTCCCTGGCAGCTCTCTCCTCCCACCCAGGTCATTCGTACTCTTTAGCCAATGAAATTGAAGCTTATCAATCGACCAATCATTATCACCTGAGGGCGTGCCTACCTGGGTGTTACGTCATCAGCTTTCGACCAGTTCAAGTCATTGCTGAGCAGATGTATGTGCAGTTTGATCGGTTCATTTCTGTATTTACTAAAAAATTAACGAAGTTAGGGATCAGTTGAGCAATAGTTTATTAACGATTAACAGATATAAGCAACTGCTGTGGTAATCACAGCAGTCCCATATTTTGTCCAAAATGAAGAGGAAATAGAACCATGTTTTTTTGTGAAATAGGTTTCATGCATGTGAAATTGGCTTTGCATGTGTGCATCATGTTTTTTGCGTGAATTATTAATGAGTCTAATCTGGCTCCATACTAATAAGGCAGCATCCATTTATAATTCTAATAAAGATACACTGAATATGTTATTATTATTGTATTATTGAAAATAGTATCTGCTACTATTTGAACTAAGTATAAATGGCATCAACTTGTTTACAAAGAAAATACTTTTGCTATTTGCTAAACTTTTTAAGTATTTGCTAAATGTCACATTTCTTGAAAATTGTCAGATTAAAATTAGCAACACAAAGTCTGTGAAATTAATTTATCACGCAACTCATCTAAGTGTGATATATCAGTGAATGTGAGAGTTTAATGGATACTTATGATTAGTGGAACTGGAAGCATTGAGTGACCACATTTTAATGTGTAATGTAGTGCTGAGTAATAACTGATTACATGTAAACTGGATTATGTAATCAGATTCCAGAAATTAAGTAGACTATTTGTAATTAGATTAAATTACATTTTAGAATACCTGTAATCAGACTGCAGTAACCTTTTTTATTGATTACATGATGATTACATGTTATTCTCACAATGGCAGTAAATTACTTCACTGATTCTTTTTTAAATTTTCCTTTCTAAAACTAAGCCTACAGCTTACATATGTTCAGAAGGTCTTTCAGGTTTGTTGAATTGCACACACAGACCAGCCACTAGTCATGAGCCAGTCACTGAAAACTGAGACACACAGCATTTGATCACTGGATTTACAGAAATCATTTCACTTATAAGTGTTTTCTCAACATTGCATATCTAATCAACTTCTATCGAACACATTAATTATTATTTTAATTATCACTCAGTCAGTCATTTAACCATGTATTATTGTCTTTGGAAGGCTTTTGTCTTTCAAACACATTAAAATATACAAATTCACGTCATTTCATATTTACATGCAATGAAGGGATTCCCCAACTTTTTTGTCAGCTGAACCTCTTTGACCTAATATATTTACTTGAAGTAACCCCTGAGATTTTAAGTTAACAAGTTAGGTCAATAAAAAAAGAAAAATAATAAATAAATAAATAAAAATTAAGTTCACAGTTCTCTGATGTCAGTTAATGCTCACATGACATGCAGGTAAACAAGTAAAATATCTTTATTAAGTGGTTTATTTATTTATTTATTTTTTTTAACCCTAACATATTGTATTTAAAGAGTTAGTTCACCCAAAAATGAAACTTCTGTCATTAATTACTCACCCTCATGTCGTTCCAAATCCGTAAGACTTTCGTTCATCTTCGGAACACAAATGAAGATCTTTTTGATGAAATCTGAGAGCTTTCTGTCCTTCCATAGATTGCCTTCAACTAGAATGGTCCAGTCCAAATTTTCTGAAGAGACACACTCACTTTATATGATGGACAGATTGAATTTAGGCTTTTATTCACATATAAATATTCATCAACGCACACATCAGATATGGTAAACGGAAGCTCAAGCATGTTCGCTTGATGTGCAAAAACCAATGAGGTTCATTCTCGTGTGTTATGCAGCATGTTTGAGCTTCTGGAAGAGGTTCGTTCCCACGCGTCAAGCAGTTTCGGTTGAGCTTCTGTTTATGTTCGCTTTGTTTAAATGTGAATAAAAGCCTAAATTAAATCTGTTCATCATATAAAGCAATCGAGAAAATTTGGACTAAACCACTCAATTCATATGGATTAGTTTTACGATCTCTTTATGAACTTTTCGAAGCTTCAGTGTTTCAGTTGCAAAGGCAGTTATGGAGGGACAGAAAGCTCTCAGATTTCATCAAAAAGATCTTAATTTGTGTTCTGAAGATGAACAAAAAGTCTTACGCGTGTGGAACTACATGAGGGTGAGCAATTGATAACAGAATTTTCATTTTAGGGTGAGCTAACACTTTAATACACCATGTTGTTGATAATAAAGAATGAAATATATTTTCTGTCTCTTTGTATTTTTATGTCAATATGGTAGAAGAATATCCTATTTTTAATCAATGTGATAATAAGGTAAAAAGTGATCTAAAAGTAATCAAAAAGTAGACGGATTTGCTAACTATTTTTTTCATGTAATTTGTAATTAGTAACACTACAATTTGTAAGTAATCTACCTAGCACCGAATGCAAGTCATAAATGAATTCTTGGCCATAAGTCACTTTTGCTTTAAGCCATTGTCATAACCACACTGATGTCTGCGCTTGGTCAGATGGGGAAATCCTTGAGTCACCAACCACCTCGAGACACTGATAAGAATCTAAAAGAGAGAGAGAGATGCTGTCATAGCACATAAACACGCTGAGTGCTTTGTTTATGAGAAAAATTGTGAAACCAAAAAGACTGCTGCGTGCATTATCAGCACACCCTGGTTTGTGTCAACCCAAAATGTGTCATACACAAGTAAAAAATTCTATAGAATTAAACACTGAAATGTACTAATATTACTGCACAGGTCCAATATTGTAGCCATATTGACAAGCGACAGATGCATACCTTAAGGTTCCAAGCATTTTTTGACCTCAGCAACAAAAGATTTTGTAGTTTTTCTGTTCTTTGCAAGTTTAATATTAGCCTGCTCTCCGTGACCCTGTCAAAACAGTCTTGCAGCTTTTGGGTCACAACCCACAGGTTGAGAACCACTGGTTTAGAAGTTCAAACGGACCTCATTTGTGAAACCTTTCTAACAGATGCCAAACAGTATAAGAATGCACATAGCAGACACTGTGCCTGTATGCTCATGTAAATCTTTCAACTAAAAGCGATTACAGGTAACACAGATAATATGCTCTCCGGGGCATTCTCTCTAAGGAGTTTGTCTTGAAAAACCATTGATATGTTTTGATATCTCTCGCACCGACCACCTAACAGCATATTTACACATTGACAGTTTCGCTTATTTTTCAACAACCGTAACTAAACATCATAAAACCAATTTCTTTCAGCATCTAATCAAATTTAATTGTATTTATATACCTCTGTATACACAAAGTATGATCTGCGTAAACTAACAGCGGCATGGCTGCATTCCCCTCCTCTGAGTTATGAGATCTTGGCCTCGGGCGAGAAATGTATGAGTCATTAAACTTGTGAATGCTCCATCGCTGCTATTGTTACATGATACACACCATTTCATAATCACAAAACATTAAATGTACACGGCCAATCAGCTGCCTGTCATACTTCTGCTGTAGAAAGATCATAATTTGTCTCAGTAGCAGTCTCTCATGAGCTGTTGAAATGTCAGCGCGTGTGCTGCGCTGTTCTGTCATGAGATGTGTTTACAATACGCCACTGAAACATAACAGAGCATGTCAGGAGGCCCTCGTTTTTGTTCAAACTGTGATTAAAAGGTTTGCTCTCTCTCTCTCTCTTTCTCTTTCTCTTTCTTTACTGTTTCACAGTTTTTTCTATCCCAACTCTGTGACCTGTCTCTTTCTCTCCTGCTCACAGTTCTGTCTCTCTCTCTCTGGTGGAAAGTCCCATGTGCATTGGGAGTTATGGGGTCAAGGCACGCCACTTGCAGCTGTGTGACCACATGAGAGAGAGCGGAGTGGAGGAGTGAGGAGATAATGAGAACCTCTGTGCTGTCAGATGCAGCCAGCTGCTGCAGCCAGATTAAAGACCAGCTTTACTGCTCTCCACACTGATCCACACTTCACGCTGCTGCTGCCCAGGGTCCACTCACTCACTCACTCACTCACTCACTCACTCACTCACTCACTCACTCACTCACTCACTCACTCACTCACTCACTCACTCACTCACTCACTCACTCATTTATGACTCTCTCCAAAACATTAATTNCTCACTCACTCACTCACTCACTCACTCACTCACTCACTCACTCACTCACTCACTCACTCACTCACTCACTCACTCACTCACTCACTCACTCACTCACTCATTTATGACTCTCTCTCCAAAACATTAATTCATTGCCATTCACTCACTCACTTTACTCATTGACTCATTTATTTATTCATTCATTTACTCCCTCAATGACTCACACCCTTTATGAATGAATGAATGAGTAAATAAGTGAGTGTAAATCAATGAATCTCACCTTCACTCTTTGATTGACTTAACCCCATAACTGTCACCCCCCTTTTTGAGTGTAGATGTGGAAATGCACTATCCAAACTTAAATCATTGTAATTCAAGAATGCTTTGGAATATAGACCTAAGTTTGGTTTTAAATAAGACACTCAGCAGATTGTTGTTGAAGCACTTCAAAAAAATGGAAGTATGAAAAAGTAGTAAATATTTTCCCTGTAACTTGCACTTTATCCAGTTCTGGTAAGAAAACTTTGATTTTCTGTTTATTACAAGCAAAACAGAAGCACGTCATTGGAAAATTAAAGAAAGCCCCAATGGTTACAGGAATTGTCTTATTGTTTGGCTTTGGAAAAACTTACATATATTGTTAAGGGAAAACCTAAAAAATTTTTCAAAGTATGGAATCCTTTTATGGGATTTTTGAAAGAAACCGATCCTAACAATCTGTTTTCTTTGTAACCTGGCTTAATCACATGTTATGATATTAATGTCCCATTGTATTTAATTTTTATTTATATTTTTTTTTTGTGTGTGCGTGTTTTTGTGATTTATGAGGACACAAATTTGTATAATGACATGGGTATTACACTGGTATTACGACGTAAACATGAAATATGAGGACATTTCATGAGTCATACTAAACAATGTTTTATTTAAAATGTAAAAATGCAGAATGCTTTCTGTGATGAGTAGGTTTAGGTGTAGGGGTAGTGTAGGGGGATGGAACGTACAGTTTGTACAGTATAAAAACCATTACGCCCATGGAATGTCCTCACTTTGATAGCAAAACAAACCTGTGTGTGTGCTTTGTTTCTGGTGGTAATGTTTCAAAATCAATAAAGACAGTATTGAAAAAAAAGAAAGTATGAAAAAGTTATAGAGGTTTAAATGTACTGTAAATCAAATGTACTGTACTAAAAAGTTTGTATTTTATATAAAATTTATATTTTACAAAACACTTTTTTACTCTAAAATTGATATAAAATCAAAGCCATATGTCTAACCAAGTCATTGTCCAAATTTAAAGTTGATATCACAAAAATTGAAGTTCCCATGTGATTTTGTTTAGGTCACCGGGTGTCACCCACATTCCATTGAATTTTTTTCCTGTAACAAATTAATACATTTCTATCCAAATATTACTTCTATCACACAACAGATGCCAAATATGGAAGCTTTAGATTCATACCTTGTCAAGATTAGATACGTTTTGACTATAAAGTATTTAATATAAATTTTGTAATATGAAAAATGACAATGCCCACTAGGGGGAGGAGCCTGCTAAAAGGATTTAAAGTACCGTTTCCATGCTTACACAATGTCCAATTTCAAAACGGTTTTCACAGAAGGAATGCTGAGTTTTCAAGCTTTTGAGTGATACCTAATTTATGATGATTACTGAAATATGTGATGTGAAAAAAAAAATGCAATAAATAAAAACAGCAGCAAGCGTCCCGCTAGCGGGACGGTGACAGTTAAAGATAACTAAAATGATAACTATAACATTTTTATAATCTTACTAATTCTATGAAAATAGCGGAGTTCCAACCACAGCTATACTTTCAGAACATTTTTTCCCCAGCTGATGAAAAATAAAAACATTGACAGCCAATCAGACTTTAAAGAGCTTGAGCATTTAAAGGGCGCCTTTAATGCATTTTTTGCCTTTCCTTGAGTGTGTAATATAGCTGTTTGTGCATGTAAACAAGTTCTACGGCAAGTACAAAGCACAAGTTCTACGGCAAAGGGAGTTAATCTTTCCAACAGAAACACCTGCATTAATCATCTTGTTTGTAGTGCTGCCATTATTTCTGTGACTTAGCTTCTATGTTACCATGTTATACATTTGCATAACACCAACTGGATGATTTGGCCTACCCTCAAAGAATAGTTAGGCAAGTGATTTCTCCATGGTGAGGAAATGCTGTTTTTCCAGTGTAAGGGCATAAAACCTTGTATGGACTTAACAATGCCATAGTTACCATAATATAATACTGTTTACAGCTGCTCATGAAGCCTCCAGAGCTGAAACCCAATTATGTTTTATTTCAAACACAAGGTCTAAACGGCTGACCAATCACAACAGACTGGGGCCAGCTAACCAATCAGAGAAGACTGGGCTTTTCCGGAAAGGTGGGCTTTAAAGAGAGAGTAAAACAGAGTGTTGAAAATATATCGTGCTGCAGCAATGTACAGTATGATAAAAATGTGTTTTGAACTTTAAATCATGTAAGTGTATTCTAGTAGACCGCCAAAATAAAATTATGAATTTGTAAATGAGCATAACATGGGCACTTTAAAGCTGCAAACAACATAACTGCAGTGCGAGCTTATAATAAGGTGTTATTGTTGGTGTTGCTGTGGGCACTAATGTTATTGTTATGGTTATTGTTTTTGGTGTGAACAGGCCTTAACTGTCTCACTCCTGCATTCATTCATTGACTCATTTCTTCATTCATTGATTCATTCATACTTTCATTCGCATACAATCCATTCCACTCATTTGAATGGGTGAGTGAGTGCATAAGTGGATGCGTTCACTTAATTCATTCACTTGCCCTCTTTAATGAAGCAGTAATGGGTGAATGAGTGAATAAGTGCATAAATGATTTAAGGTGGTCACATTTCACAGGCGAACAAAGCTGTCTAATGGTTGATGCTGCAAACTTGTGTGTGAGAGTTTAACAAACTTGAACCTGATGTGAAATTCGCATAGGGAGGTCCATCAGGCAAAGTTCTTCATTACCAATGTTGGAGAAAGTTACTTTTAAAAGTAATGCATTACAATATTGCGTTACTCCCTAAAAAAGTGACTAATTGTATTACTTTTTATGAAAAGTAATGCTTTACATTATTTTGCGCCACTTTTTCTCACCTGGGCTGGGCTTGCTTGTTTGTTTTTAATAAAAACAACAAAAGTTATATTTTTGGCAAATGTAAAAGCCCTTTCACACCAAAAGTGAAATGAATAAGCCTCAGGCTGAAGGAAATGCATATTTACGCCTGTACAATAAAGGGCGCAGCTCAAACAAACCTTTCAGCTGCGCTGCCATTCTGGATTAAAGAAGAATAGGATACAGGAGAAGGAAGTTCAACACTCTTACTTCTAAATCTAATCTAAAGTCATTTTTTCTTATTAGTATGGTTGAATTAGATCATTGAAGGTCAGCAGCAAAGACATTGGTTAATAAAGTGAGATTAAATACATAAAGTATATTTGTTTAATGTAATGTAGTTAATTAATACAGGTTTGTGTACAATTCTAAGATTGCATTTTACTGTTTTGTCATTTTGAGGAATACTGAATGTTTCTGTGCAAGTGAGATGTGAGTAAATGTATGTTCACATTTAGTCTACAACTACAATAACCATCATGTTTACACAGCGCACACAACACCTCTGCATTTTATTTCTCTCAACATGGATACAGGAGAGCTGTCAATCAATAAATGTGATTGCATCACTTATTTGAAAAAGTAACTTAGATATTTTGTTGTAAATTTTAAAAAAGTTATGCGTTACTTTACTAGTTACTTGAAAAAGTAATCTGATTATGTAACTCAGGTTACTTGTAATGTGTTACCCCCAACACTATTCATTACGCTGATTCCCATTAAATTGATTTTACTTGTGAAATTTCACTGACCAATGGTAAATTTGGTCACAATTTACCGTTGGTCAGCAAAATTTCAAAAGCAGTTTAGTTTCGTATCGGTAGTTCATACAGTATAGCATGGCGCTGGCAGCGCCAAGGTCATGGGTTCGATTTCCAGGGTAAACATGACAGAATATATGACTTGAGTGCAATGTTAGTCATTTTGGATAAAAGTGTCTGCCAAATACATAAATATAATGGGAGACCGAGAGAGTCTCATTTATTCACGTCTGCAAATATTTACTCACTCAACAACTTTATGAACAGTCACTCACTGTCCCATTTACTCACTCACTTGTTAAGCCGATATAATCCACATTGCTTCATCCACACGTTCTCCATAATTTAGTAATTTCCTCACTGACTCATGCTTTTCTTTCAGTGTGGGAAGCCCCACGCATCCATCACTCGCACTCCTTTACTGCAGCCCCTCACGCTGCTTCCGTTCGCTTCTGGCACACACTTCAAGCTCTCCGTAATTAAACACATTCCTGTCCATGAAACATTTTTCTCTTGCACTAGTGGCAAATTGGGTAAACTGTAATATTCAGAGAGAAACGCTAGAACATGGCGGGCTTTGTGGGATGCCTTACGAGTCATTTTCCAATAAGTTAACCGCTGATTAAAATCTTCAAAGGTTCGTCCCCATTCTCCTCTCCTAATCACGTTTCACACAGCCGCTCCTTGTTTTTTTTTCTTGTTTTGGTTTTTATTACGCTCTCATGCAGGCAGCGTGTCATGTCTGTTTCTTACTGAACATCCAAAGAATGCACAATGACTCACTCGTCTTCATGTTCAACCGCCGAGCTGGCAGAAGAGAACAGAGAGAGAACCTAAAAAGGGAGACTTCCCTCTTAGAAAAAGATTGGACAATTAGCTATCATTGGCAACCACTTGCTCTGTAATGGTTTCGGGGGTGGAGAGGCTTTCCATTTTTTTTTTTTACCACATTATCTGAACAGCTAATAACAGTCATTTCCATGTGTCCAAACCACCAGACAATGAAACCTGCAGAGGTACTGAAGGAGATGTGGGCGGGATTTCTCCACCGTAATAAAATCCCAGAGGTTACTTCACTGCCCAGCCCTCTAGTCAAAATGCAAAAATGTCAATTAAGACTAAGTGTATCCCATCAGTCAAAAGGACACGGGAGGTATCTGCGCTCAGTTGTGGTTGACACCTGAGGATGAAGCGTATACCTGTGTCACAGTCTGTTTGTAACGCCTTCAAGCTAACTTATTCAGCTCCTTTGTGCTCTGTTTGTCTGTGTAAAAGAATACCCTTATGTCATAACCCTGAGAGGTGCAGCTGGCCCTCATACATTGTTTCAAAAGGCACAGATAATCTAGTTGGCACCTATACTGCAAGATAGAAGAAGGCCTGAAACATCTTTTTTACATCTTGTTTATCATGTTAGAATAGCTACACTAAAACACACAATAAACTTCAAACAAACCATAAACCGGCCCCACATACCAACTGAAAAGATCCAAAGGCAAAATTTTAAATTCTGTCATCATTTACTCACCCTCATAATGTTCTAAACCTGCATGACTTTCTATCTTATGTGGAACATAAAAGAAGATATTTCTAAGGAATGTTTTTTGTCCAAAAGAACACTGGACTTTCATTGTATGGACAAAAACACATTTCTCAAAATATCTTCTTTTGTGTTCCACAATGACATAAGGGTGAGTAAATGAAGACAAAATGTTCATTTTTGGTTGAACTATCCCATTAAGTGTAAAAGATCATTGGGTTTCTTCAAATATATAGGTCATTAATAATCATGTACTAATGCTGGTTTTGTTTCTAAAGCCTATGATGGCATTTGTGGCACTTATAGTCTCTATTACTTTTTGATGTAAAGACAAACATTTAAGATCAGGCAGGTTATAACATTAAAGTACAGAGAGGCACTGGCACTCCCCCTAAGACATGTTCCAATTTGCCCTCTCCTCTCTCTTCCTCCTTTTCTCTCTCCATCTTCTTTTATTTTTCTTCTCTCTCGCTCCTTTTTTTTTGTAGCCCAAGCTTATGAAGCTTAAGAAAGGGTTTGATGTGACACACATCGTCATGCAGCTCCACAGTGAATCAGGGTTCAGATGGGCGGCTTGAGTCGGGAGGGAAAGTTAAGAAATTCCATGCTAACCCACCTGTAGGTAATGATAGGACGAGCTAATGTTTGCGGCCGATTTACTTGTGTCAAAGAGACATGAATACATATGTTGTGCTTCAAACATACATTTACTAACCGAGCGATCCTCACTCTCCTTCACTACAGATGTAGTGTACTCTATTTGTTATTGCTGATCTTTCACAGATTGCCAGCTTCCAAAGAATTAATGTTTTTGATTTTAGATATAAAGAAAGTGGTGCACAGTTTTAGACAGATGCAGAAAACAGGAGGACAAATGCCAGGAATGATTCTTATACTCAGAACGGCAGGTCTGTGCACGGCATGCTGAACTTCTGTTTGCGAGCTGAATTAGCCTCGGGCTCTAGCCATTTTTCTTAACAAAGGTGCTGGAAGTAAAACTGATTAGTGTGTATCAAATCTACACTCACTGAGACCAGTGCCTCCACATCCAACAGACTGAGAAAATGTTAATCTAAGCATACATGCATAAGCCTTGAATTAATATTTATTTGCATGTCTAATCTGATGCATTATAGTACTTAAAAATGTCACACTGAACAAAAAAAAGAAGGAAGAAGTTCAGTTGTATTCTTTGGTTTGTTTTTTGTTTCGGAAGGTTTGATGTTTTCAGTCATTTAAGTATCAGGTCATATCATTTCTAAGTCAAACATATCTTTGGGAAACCACATAGAGATGAATGGTCTATTCACTAGATCCCTATAATACCAACCTGTCTTGTTTGATGTGGCATCAGGTGGCCACAAAAAGAGGCACATTCATTTGTATGTAAATATGCCATTTGACTGAAGGGACAAACATTTTCTCTCAAAGACGGCATTGCAAATGAGTTTTGCATTTTGCATCCGTGTTTGCTTAACTTTTGCCACTGCAATGTGTGCATTTAAGATGCAATAGTGATTTTAACAGGTAACTGAGGCTATATTGAGGTTATATATTATACCAGTTATGTTCAATTTTTGAATGTTCAATGTTCAAATTCACTTAGAAATGACTGGTAAATTTCACAAATAATTACAAAGAAATGACAAGCAACATATTGAATTAAATGTGAATTAAAGTAGAAAGACTGAAATAGTATTTTCTTGTAAAACATACTCCAATACCCTGTTGAAGGTATGTTTTGAAGCATGGCAGCTGGTTTGAGCTGGTTTATGCTGGTCCTTAGTTGGTCATGAGCTGGTTATACGCTGGTCCTGAGCTGGAGCTAGTTGCTTAGAACCAGCACTTGAGCAGCTTAAAGCAGCTCATGACCAAATAAAGACCAGCATAAACCAGTTCAAACCAGCTGCCATGCTTCAAAACATACCTAACCAGCATATGCTGTTTTTTATTCAACAGGGTAATCTTATTTACTCCTAAAAAATTTTACAATGTGGATTTGTTCTTTCTTGTCTCCTCCTCTGTTATATCTCAACCTTTGCCCTCATGACTATCAATAAAATGGCTCAAATGCTCTCATCTAATATAGGCCTCCCATTAAACATGGCTTGTGGCTTGTTTGGGTCAGTCACTAAAAAAAAAAAAAAAAATGGACGAGGAGAAGGAAGAGGAAAAAAGCGAAACAATTGTGAAGCATAAGATTAAAGGGTAAGGTTGTTTCTACTTTTTATGTTATTAATGTTGGAATTGCTAATTATACTCTTTAGAAGTTTTGAAGGCTGGTTGATGATGCAGCAATTTAACTCATTTAGTGCAGATAACTTTGATCAAAGCTGTAGAGCCCAGGGTCACTGTGAGAGGGTCGGAGCTTAGAGGTAAATCAAGGGGCATAGACAAGAACACGTGATTTTCAGGATGACCATGCGTAAACATTTTCAAAGACTGTATTTAAATATGTCAGAATGTGGTGAGATGGTGGGAGGCCCTGTTATCCCAGCCTTCTGCATGCTAACCTCTGCAAAACACCAGATAGATGCATGAAAATATGTGGCTGTGCTTGTGATAAAGGCCTGTTTTCTGATATTAGAGCCGTTTGGCACATTATTAGGTATTTTAGGTATTTTAGACATTTTAGAGCAATCAAGGGTGAAATTGCTCCTGAAAGGAACAAAGATAAACCTCCGTACCTTGCGCACTGGCATTACCTTCTTTTTCTTTTCGTTAAGCTTCAAATATGTGGGGATGAAAATCTGGGAAATGGATCATCTGTGTTTATACTCTTCTGAAAGAAAATAGATGCCTTTCTATGACATTTAAGCCTGAGCAGTAACAAGTATATTTAGTTCATTTAGGTCAAAACCAATGATGATCTGCAGCTACCAAACCTGATGTAGCTCATCTCACTTAGGTCATTCACCTGCAAAAATGGAAGCAGATGATCAACGAGGACCTCAAAAACGAGCGTATAGTAGTAAACTGGCAACCACATCTGCTGCATTATATAAAACAGGGCTGGGTAGATTGTAAAACAAGGATTTCTCCAGTCAAGGGACAAAAAATGTTCTTTTCTCCAAGAACATGGACCACTTTTGATTGGCTCCTTTCAGATGAATGCTATTCATGTCATATGCTCCCTGATATCCTGTTGTGTGGGTGTGATAAATATTTGGTCAATGAAAATAAAGCCTTTTGTTGTAGTTCTTACAGAAGAGGAAGTAAACACTTGCAAAATAAACTTAATTGAAGAAATGTGGTTTTGCCTCCGCTAAGCAATATGTTGTTGTGCTGTTACCATTTGGCATTAAAACCTACCGGCTACCATTTTAAAGGGTTAGTTCACCAAAAAATGAAAATTCTGTCATTAATTACTCACCCTCATGTCGTTTCACACCCGTAAGACCTTCATTCATCTTCGGAACACAAATTAAGATATTTTTGATGAAATCCGATAGCTCAGTGAGGCCTACATTGACAGCAAGTTAATTAACACTTTCAAACGGCCAGAAAGCTCCTAAAGACATTTAAAACAGCTCATGTGACTACAGTGGTTCAACCTTAATGTTATGAAGTGATGAGAATACTCTTTGTGCGTCAAAAAAACAAAATAACTTTATTCAACAATATCAGAATTTTCATTTTTGGGTGAACTAACCCTTTAACATATGGGCACACACCAGGCAACATATTCAAAGTTCTGAGTAAGAGACAAAATTCCCGGACCTGGAGGGAGAAAACAGTTTGGGTCTCTGTCAGATCGCAGCTCTCCCGCTGTGCGCCTGAAGAACGTGATGTTCTTTAAGACATGCAACAAGTGACTTAAGGAGCCCATGTGAAACAGAGCTCATGCAGTATTCACTACGGCTCAATACAGAGGGCGCACTTAAATAAAGTCCAGATTTGCTGTAAGGACAGGCAGGGGAACTGAGGAACAGGAGTGGATAGACTGTGAGTTAAAGGTTTTACGCATGGGGGCTGAAGTAGACCGTCGCTCGCTGGCTTAGGTCCATTTATAGCACGAGCGACGGGGAAATATTTAACCCTGTTGATCAATATTTCAAAGAATGGCTTCCAGTGTCGTTCCCCATCTCCGCACTTGTGAGGCAGCTGTCACAGAGCCTAATCTAGAGTAAAGTGGAGCAGTCGCTGGGGAAAGCGCCACTTCACATCTTCCCTTTCTAAAAATGGAAGTGAATTCGCTGGCAGTGTTGCCTAAGGTCACCCCAAACATGTTGCAAATGGTGTTAAAAGCATGTACTTCCTGGCCCAGTCTCAATATTTCATAAAAACTGTGTGCAAATTATCCTTCTCGCTGCCTCAAAAACCCTACCACGCTGATGCGGCCTATTAAAATAATCATAAGGATCAAACTGTGATGTTAGCACAGATCAAGTATTTGTAAAGAAGCTCACAGAATGAGGCATGAAGCCTCTGGGGAAGAGGTGCATGCGGCGCAGATGTATGTATTAAATTATAGTGTGGAGTTTCCTTTCATAGGAATTTAACTCAATTAAAGCTGGAGTGACTATAGCATGGCCTAGAATGGCTCAAAAATGGGTCCGTAAGTTATTGAGGCACCAAGAGAAGGAAAATCAAAATAAACTTTTATAACATGCTATTATTGAGCTTTTTGACTCTTTATTGTACAGACGTGTGGAGTGAGCAATGCAAAAAAAAAAAAACCTGGAGTGGACTAATTACAAAGTGGGGGAAAGAGTTTCTGACAACAGAACTTCATGGAGAAATGAGCAGGTATCTTAGAATTCGAGAAGAAATGCGGATTACGTAGATGCTCAACCAGAAGCGGGATACATGGAACAAAGCACGACTCTAGTCTTCGGGGTGCATTGAAGTGAGATATTACAATATAATCTTGATGTAAATGTCAGGACTTAAGATGATTAAGACTGCTGGTGTGTGTGAGTTCTCTTCTGATCATGCCATGGAGGCTCAATCGGTACTGACTGTGGCTTATCTTAGAGCTCATCCACCAAACCTGAACTCTTCTAATCACCTTCAACTGGATCAGATTCCTGTATTTGCTATATAGTCTGTGACCACCGAGACACTGCCAGCCCTGACTCTTTGTGTATGATTACAGTTATTATTATTATTGCTGTATTTTATGTTTTACCTAAAGTCTACATATACCATTAGTCTTATAAGTGGTTTCCTGCACCAAAAACATAAGGCAGCTGCTATTTGCACTAAGTTCAAATAGCAATAGATGCTATTTACACTGTGCAAATAGCAGTATTTTCTTTGCACTATAGTTTGAATAGTAGTTAGATGCTTTTTAAACAGTGCAAATAGTGGCAGATACTATTTGCACCTCAGTATATTTTAGTATATTATAAAACATTATGCGATAATAAAACATATTCAGTGTATATGTTTATATTTATTAAAATCATAAATGGATGCTGGGACATTACTTGTTCTTGACATTACCTCCCCTTCACCTACTCCTAACCCTACCCGTTAAAGGGTTAGTTCACCCAAAAATGAAAATAATGTCATTTATTACTCACCCTCATGTCATTCTACACCCGTAAGACCTTTGTTCATCTTCGGAACACAAATTAAGATATTTTGATGAAATCCAATGGCTCAGTGAGGCCTGCATTCACAGCAATGGTAAAAAAAAAAACATATTTAAATCAGTTCATGTGAGCTCATTAGTTCAACTTTAATATTATGAAGCGACAAGAATATTTTTTGTGCGCCAAAAAAACAAAATAATGATTTTTTTTAACAATCTATTTCAAAACACTGCTTCATGAAGCTTCGGAGCTTTACAAATCGAATCAGTGGTTCGGAGCACCAAAGTCACGTGATTTCAGCAGTTTGGCGGTTTGATATGCGATCCGAATCACTGATTTGATTCGTAAAGCTCCGAAGCTTCATGAAGCAGTGTTTTGAAATCCTCTATCAAAGTTATACAGGTTGTTTTATTCGTACTGTACTTTTAGGGCATCTTAGGCAAAAAAATTTGGAGAAAAAAGTCATTTTTTATCGTTTTATTGTTATTTTTTGTTCATAAAACAGGAAATATTACAGAAAGGGTCTCTTTAGACTCTCATGACTGCGTGTCATGGACAGTTTTAAAAATATTAGAGTTTACTTTTTTTTTCATATTAAGATTATTTGATATAGTCATTATTTTAAAAAACATTTATTAAAAATACCTGTATATTTATGTGTATGGAAAGTATCTAAAAATTTTTACTTGATCGTTACACCGATTTACTTATTGTTTAAAATGGTATCAGTATTTTTGTTAATGCATGAAACCAACATTAATACAACATGAGTACAATGTGGCACATCATTTTTAAACTAGATTTTTGAAAGATTATTTTTTTTTCTCATTCTCATAGTTATTTTTCATTGACCCTGATATATAAACGTGGGTGGCCATTTGAAGCATGTGTTCATGCTTCTGACGTCATAACCATGACAATTACTGAACGACCCCTTTTCAGCTTTGTTTTCCAAAACAGGGTTTGTTGGAAGAATGGCTTTGTATTGTGAATGTTAGAAAGTATTGCACTCTTATTTCAAAAGAGCAAGGAAAATCCTGTTTTCCATGTAATGTCTTGTCTAGCAAACGTTGAATGAATTGGAATAAATCCATGTAAATAAAAATATTTTATAAAATTACAAGATAATAAGCATTTTCACTTAAGATTACTGTAGAGTGAAGGAAGAAAAGGGAAACTCTTTTACAAAATGTAAAAGATCCATATTTCGTTCTTCTTGCTGTTGCTTTCTGTTTGCATCATGACCTTTCTAGTGTCTGTGTGGAGAATTCCCTGCTTTCTGTCTTCTTGCTGTCTAGCTGTGCGTCATGCTCTAATCCTTGTGAGGCCTTTTGCAAATCAAAGGACCTTCTCTCTGACTGAAGCATTTTTTTTTTTTTGCCTTTGTTTATGGTTTCACTGTTTTACAGATTTCCAAAATCTTTGAGTGCCATCATCAGAGAGCTGAGGAATCTTTACTGACATTAAGATGTACTTTGTGACACTGAGATCAGTTAAATAACATACTAATGACAAATAGCAAATATTGTTGAGAACTGAATGAGCGTATAATAGACCAAAACTGGATGGTGGGTGTGCTTTACAATAAGGAAAAATCTTAAAACAAGCTCAATCCTGCCTGTTCATTCTGAATGTTCACAAAATCACACGCATCGCAGAACCACAGAATTTCAGGGGGCAGCTGTTGCATGCAGAGTCTGACGTTCAAACAAAGGGTGTTACCAAAAATTTTTACAATGCACGATCACAAAAAACCCTTTGATTGATAGCATTGATAAAAGAGGAATGTGGTTAATTTCCTCTGAATTATGACGTCAATATTTATTATAGACAAAGCAATAATCTAATCGTGTTGACAACAACAAGGGACGATGACAAAAGAGTGACAACGATAAAGAAAAATCTAGTTTAAAACACAGAAATGCACTCATGTTAATCTCATATGATTTTAAATGTCATGTGGTGCAACTTTTGTGGGTAACACTTATAATAGCATAATAAATGTAACTTCTGTTGCTGTTCACAGTCAAGGACTATTTATAGTGCCTGCCTGTGTTCCCTAGTTTGCTCCCTTGGTTCCTGATTATCACCTGTCAATCGTTATGTCTCCCCATGTAGTTAAAATCACCATGAAATCAAATTTTTTTTTGTTTTGTTTTTAGTATGCTTTAAGCACTTCAGCTGGCCTTTAAACCCTGATTTTTCGTAGTTTTTCATTTTTTTCCAGTATCGTTTTTGATTTACGTGGTTGTGGATTATTGTAGCTCCTGAGATTTCCTACATGTTTCTGTTGGATTTATTAAAAGACTGTTTACTGCTCTGTTTCTCCAGTGTTGTGCGCTCATTACAGCCTGTACGTTCAGTTCAATGAATAGATAAGTATTATAATGTATCATAACTGTGGTTACAACTATTCATGAGAACATAAAATGCAAGGTGCATTACAAGGCATTAAAATACTTTATAAAACGGTTAGTTTGTGTCCTTGATTCTGATTGATCAATAGCTGTGTTTTATTCACAATAAAACACGGCTATGACCGCTTTACCTAATGGTTCTGTGTATCATTACACAATACCTTTAGCAACTACTCTTAGCAACATAAACTGTTGTTCTCAATTGATTGTTCATTGAAGCTTACTGTATTATGTAGAAGAGTATCGTGAGAAAGAGATCGAGTGAGCGAGTTTATTACCTGCATTCAGATTTAGCATTTTCCTTCAGGTCAGTCCTATGTTCATAATAAAAAATCTGTTTAAATGTCCGATGTATTATCTTGTCCTTTTAACAGTTAAGGGGTTTTCCCGTGACTGACAGTGCTAGTCAAAGCAATTGTCAGTTGCGTCTTGTTCCGTGTTCACAACAATTCAGAGTTTTCAATGTAAAAGTCTTCGCTACTGACTGGCACACTCATAAAGACAGTCTTTGCCGCCATCCAATGGCGTTATAATGTAACTTCTGTTGCTGTTCACGGTCAGGGACTATTTTTTTTCTGGAAGAAGGAAGAATATTAAAATACTTTATAAAACGGATAGTTCCGGCCCTTGATTCTGTTTGGTTGAGCCGTGTTCAAAGCCGTTGTAAAATTCCCGAAAACATACAGCTGACTACATTACATAAGTATCGCTGCGTCTGTCTTAGCAACCACTCTTAGCAACGTAAACATATGTTTGTTCTCTATTGATTTTGTTCATTGAAGCTTACTGCATTATGTAGAAGAATATTGTGAGAGAGATATCAAGTGACCGAGTTTATTACCTGCATTCAAATTTAGCATTTTCCTTCAGGTCAGTCCTATGTTTCATAATAAAAATCTGTTTGTCTGAATGTCCACTGCGATCTTTTCCTTTTAACATTTAATGGGGTTTCCCGTGCCCTGCCGACACTGACAGCGCTAGTCAAAGCATTTGTCATTTGCTTCTTGTTCCGTGTTCACAACAAATTTCAATATAAAAGTCTTTGCGACTGAGTGACTCGCTCATAAAGAAAATCTTTGCTGCCATCTAATGTAACTTCTGTTGATGTTCACGGTCAGGGACTATTTATAAAACCAATAAGCTCCATGAAGTCGTGGTTTACAGTGAATTTATAACAGCTAAGGGGATTTTAGGCACTCCGCTCCACATCGTGCCTAACAACGCTCCTTAGCTGTTATAAATTCACTGTAAACCACGGCTTCTTGGGGCTTAATGCTTAATGCTCATAAAGAAAATCTTTGCTGCCATCTAATGTAACTTCTGTTGCTGTTCACGGTCAGGGACTATTTATGAAACCAATAAGCTCCATGAAGCCGTGGTTTACAGTGAAATATAACAGCTAAGGGGGTTTTAGGCACTCCGCTCCACATCGTGCCTAACAACGCTCCTTAGCTGTTATAAATTCACTGTAAACCACGGCTTTATATATATAAAAGCTTTAAGTAAATTGTTCCCCTTTTGTGTTTTTAAAAAGTTGTTTAAATATATATTTTTAAACATAGACTACAGTGGGGTCGGTATGTTTTTGAAAGAAGTCTCATATGCCCACCAAAACTGCATTTATTTGATAAATTAGTTATTGTCATTTTCTTTGTAAATTCACCAGTTGAAGGAAAGACAGTCATTTTCCAGCTGATAAACTGCAGGTAAACGACCACCCATGGCCTATTAGCACTGTAAGCTTCTCTACGTGCGCAGGGTCTTTTTGTGCTGAATTCCTCATGTATCTGCAAACCAATACCTGCTCAAACACTCATGTGTGGTCTCTGAGCATGTAGGCAGGTCAAAGTTCATCTGTGTTTGCAAACAGATAATTAAATGAGCCTTCGACTCTCAAGATCGTAATTCCTTTAGCATGGTCAAACAACCATGGCCAAATGGTGTACAGGTTTCAATACACACGGCATGGTCTCTGCCTCTCGCATGTCATGCTTTTGATTCAGCTAAAAAAATAATAATGACTTATCTCTGGCTACAATAAAAACTGTGTCATTCTGAGCTTTGCGTGGTGTGTACAGTCTCTCTGTCTGTTCTGTCCTGTGCTTGTAGAGACTGGCCCATCACATCAGCTTGACGTGATCCACCCTTGGGGAAAAACGCAGAACATTTATTTCACATCAGGCATTGGCACTGAGGTGCTTGTTTTCCATCGGCTGCTTTCCCCAGCTGTCCTCTTTTCTTTCTTTTTTTTTCTCAAAGTCTTTTCAAACTTCTGTACATGTCCCCGAGTGTCAACTTCCTGCACAAAATGCATTGATCAACACCACAGAAAACAACTCTTTACTGACTCTTAAATGACACTAAATATGCAAATGAGCTCTTTCTGAGAAGTCACATGAAGGTGTCTGCCAAGAACCTGACAGCACAATACAGTAAATACAGTACCATAAATCATGTTTGTAAAAAAAAATATAAACTAAGTTGAATCTCAAACATAAAACAGCAGTCTGTAGAATTTTGTTTTGCCTGTAACAAATCAATGCAACAATGTTTGATTTCATCTAATACTTGTGCATATTTTTTGTAAACAACAAAAATTGTGCACGCAGTCATATGACATCAAAATTAAAAGGCAAGGATCAAACTGACGTCATTAGTGTTCTTATGCTGCCATCCAAAATTCAGATGCTTATTGAAATCAACAGCATTTTCTCATAAAGGCTCCTTCCAGCAGAGCTGTTTGTTTTAGCATTCATGTTCTGTTTGATGTCATAGATAGATAGATAGATAGATAGATAGATAGATAGATAGATAGATAGATAGATAGATAGATAGATAGATAGATAGATAGATAGATAGATAGATAAAACTAGATAGATTAATCTCAACAGAACATACAGATTTTCTCTGTATTTTGTGTAATACAATCAGTTGAGATGTATTGTTTGGCCAGATATTAATGTGTGCTTATCTGCCTTTTAGAGTTATGTTTGTACAGCATAGATTATCCTGTACACTTTTATTTTTATGGAGCTGGGATTTATTATGTTCTTTACAACAATATGTGTTGGGTGTAATGCATTACTAAGTAATTAATTAAAGGGTAAGTTCACCCAAAAATGAAATTTCTGTCATTAAGTACTCAGCGTTATGTCGTCCCAAACCGTAAGACCTTCGTTCATCTTTGAACACAAATTAAGATATTTTTTGTTGAAATCCGAGGGTTTCTGAACCACACATAGGCAACAACGTCATTTTTGATGTCCAGAAAGGTAGTAAAGAGATTGTTAAAATAGTCCATGTGACTACAGTGGTTCAACCTTAATGTTATGAAGCAACAAGAATACTTTTTGTGTGCAAAAACAAAACAAAAATAATGACTTTATTCAACATTTTTCCTCTTCCCTGTCAGTTTCCTACACAGTGCAGCGCTTCTGTGTTTATTTCCGAACGGCTCAGTATTGACCGACTCTGTACATGTGAGCAGCACGACGCAGGAGCCGGCCAATAATTAGGTGTTCTGACGTAAACACAGAAGCGCTGTGTATATTTTGTTTTTGTGCACAAAAAGTATTCTCGTCGCTTCATAACATTAAGGTTGAACCACTGTAGTCACATGGACTATTTTAACAATCTCTTTACTACCTTTCTGGACCTCAAAATGTGCAATGACGTTGCTGCCTTTGTGTGGTTCAAAAACCCTCGAATTTCATCAAAAATATCTTCATTTGTGTTCCAAAGATGAACGAGAGTCTTACAGGTTTGGAACAACATTAGGGTGAGTAATTAATGACAGAAATTTCATTTTTGGGTGAACTAACCCATTAATGTAATTTAATTCCTTTTCCCTTGATACATTAAATTAAGGGATTACTGTTAATTTTTCTGTAATTTAATTGCAGTTACTTCTGATTTGCATTAAATACTGTAGACTTTAGAACAATTCTAAATAAATCAATAGTAGATTTAAAGTGCCCCTATTATGGATTTTTGAAAATTACCTTACATGTAGTGTGTAACATAGCTCTAAGTGAATGAAAACACCCTGCAAAGTTTTAAATCTGAAAGTGCACCATAAAAAGTTATTGTCTCTCAAATGTATGAGTTGACTCTGAGTCAATTAAACGAGTCGTTTGTAAAAACGAATCCCAAGCCGTTTCGTTGTGAAGTCACAACGAAACATTAGCATATTGCCACTTATTACACGCGCAGGCACCTGGGAAAATAATTTTTTTCAACAATACCACAGCAGTACAATCTTTTGTTGTGTTCCCGTCATTTTACTGACGACTGCTTCTCAAACCTCGGGGAGTTTGACGCAGGATTCACAAAACGCTTGGTCTTAAAATATAGATCAATGACCAATTTAATTTGGACCAGCTTGCTCCTCTGAATCTCAACCTGTAAGTATGATTAATAATTGATGTTTATATTTTCTAGCGATTGTTCAAAATTCATAGTTTTGTTATGTTGTGTAACGTACACCCAGTCTGTATATCTCCTGCTAACCGTAGTTCTGCTATTCAGATGTGGGTCTAAAAATGTGTAATGATCAAGGATGGAGCACAACTTTTGTTAACAAAGTGTAATACATTATCAGCTATTTACGTTTATGCTTGGCTAACGTGGGAGTTTTCAACATTTTTTTACTTAGTCTGTGTGCACATCTGGCCTAAATTTTATCTTATGTTAGAGGTTTTCAGCTTCACTTGGCATTCTGATACAGTTCCCACAGGTGCACCTACATAAAGTATAACAATGACGCTATTATCACGTCTTATAAAAAACGCAGACGAAGGTGACACTTACCTTAGAGAAACGTCCTACTCCAGTCGTGATTGTGAATCAGTTTCTGGATGACCGACTACGTTTCATTGTCGGACTCTGGCTCGAATTGATACGGTAAAATCGATGCTATCTTTTCTGTCCATACATTGTATACAAATGTCTTGCGAATTGATAGCTGTCATACAGTTATGGGAATGGGTGCGCGCAGTAGACCAATGACAAAGGATTGGGCCATCTGACCAATCAGAGCAGTGTAGGCTCATGGAAAGGAGGGGTTTAGAGAGACTGATTCTTCTAACTGCTTCTAACGAATCGTTTACGAATAATTGAGAACTGATGTGAAATTAAATGTATATTATGAGAAAACAAAGTGTTTTTTGACCTTGCATGCATGTAAACCTGTTGTAGGAGACTCCCAAAACAATATTAAGAACCTTTAAAAAGGCATAATAGGGGCACTTTAACATAAATTGACCAGATGTCTAATTTAAAATGTATATTTTTAATATAACCTTCTTCCTTTAAATACTTTGGTCAGTTCAAGAATAATCTATGCAATTTTATATTATTTATCAAAGAATTAAGAGAGCAGTTTCATGTTGTATTGTTCAATTGGTCGAGGTTGACTTGGAAAGTAATTAATAATAAATAATGCTATCCTTTTGAGAGATAGTAATCTAATTATTACACTGTTGAAGATGTAATTAGTAGCTAGTATTTAATTCCTTTTTAGAGTAACTTAAGACTGATGACAATTAATGATTAAAAGGGTTACTTGCCTAATTTATGTTGCAACATGTTTATATAAAGGCAGAGACGATCAGTTTTGCTACTCTATAAATGGCTGTCGACTAACTGAAGGCCCGAGGGCGTCTCTCTGCAGGCTGCAACAACGTGCTTGTCCTCACTCTTCATGCAGTTTGCAATGGAAAAATAGTTTACTTTTGCCAGAGAACAGAAAAGAAAAAAAAAATTCCCGCTTTCCAGAAATTAAAAGATATATGCGTGATACAATATATTGGTCTGCATGATGCTGACCAACACATCAGTCCTGTGTACTGTGTGCTTTTCTTTCTTCCTGCTGCACATGCAAAACAGGTGAATGTGAAAGCTGGTATGTAGGAATGTCTACATCACTCTTCAACCTCTTCTATAATTAAGTTCTTTATTGTTTTACAAATATTAAGTTATCCACAAAATAAAATAACTTATATACTCAAACTTAAAAAATTATACCATTTTAAAATTATACCATTTAAAATAAAAATGCATATTATCGCGTTTACCCCGCACAGTATTTCATGTCAGTCATTTCTCCAGGATAATTGTTCTAAATGTGCAAACAATCAAATTTAATTAAACGTTAACCAGAACTCAGTTAACTGACAACTCAAAATTCAACTGACTCAATATTTTTTTTTTTTTTACAAATGCATTTTTGATGTTTTGGCATATATTTTAACATGAGAAAAATCACACAAATAAATAAATACAACAACAAAGCAAAACAGAAGAACAGAACAAAATTGGAAGACTAAAATAAACAAAAAAGGAATGATTCTTCTTTCACTTTGGGAAAAATTTTAAAATTACTAAATGAAAAGGTTGGTTGGAGTTCCCTTTGAAAAGTATTGCATAATTATGAGTAGTTATGTTTGGTTTTTTTCATCAGATAGATGGTTTAGATGGCCAAAAGTGTTCAAAAGCTTATTCTATGTTTAGTTATTATTGATCGAAGTGATGATTTTTGCAGAAACATCATGATTCAATGACAAAAATCTGAAACTTACAAGTTTCTTACACTGGCCATGAACAGTTATTTTCATAAAATATCCAGTTATAATTTACAACTTTATATAAGACATTATGAGACAATGAGCAATCTGAAAAGAGAATAAAACAGCTCTGAATGTTGAATATCATGTTTGAACTGTTGTGTTACCAAAGAATGAGCTGGCAGAAATTGATTTTTTATATATATATATATATATATATATAAAATTATTTATATAAAGTT
>RJVU01016332.1:1769748-1863625 GCA_003731715.1 Anabarilius grahami | reverse complement strand
AAGTTTGGTGAGTTCAGGGGGCCTAAAGCTACCACATTATGGGTGTGGTGATTAGGATGTGATTATACATTTGTCTAAATATCTACTGACTGACATTAAAAGCTCTGGTGAATATGTTCCTGTTACAGTGAACAGAGGCACAGCCAACAGTTTGCAGGGAAACATCATTCACACAAGCATCTGTAGAGGTCCAGCTTCTTCCATACATTTAGACTCCTCAGATCCTTTTTATGATGTGCTTTTTATGCCTTTGTCCATAACAAATGTCCATATCCATGTAACAGTGTTGTCCTTTCTACTGGTCTCCAGGACTGATCCACAGCTTGCACATGAGTGAAATCCATTCATCTGACTGTGCTTAAAAAGTGTCACTTGACAAGGCAAACAAGCCTTTTAAGACCAGTCTACACTTTTACCAGCATCAAAGTGGTTATATGTAAAATCACTGGGAATTTAAACAGACATGCTGGCCTTTTGGATTGATATTAACTGGTATATGATACCGTTTTTAAACTCAGAGTTTATTTGTTAAACTCTTCTGACAAATGGCTCTGTGCAAAGGTATATTAAACATCATGGATGTACTAACTATACACACACAGTCCTAGGCAAAAAATGGGCCAAGCCCAAAATGGCTAAATACTAAGCTTTTAATTGTCTTAACCACAAATTATTGGTCAGGAAATTAGTAAGATTTAAGCAAATGCGCTACGTAAAAGGCCATTGCTGTCTCAGAAAAACATCAAAGACAGAATCATGTTTTTGGCAGAATATGGGAAGTTGTGTGTGAAGAATCACAATGAAACACGAGTTGCATGGTGATGCTCCAGAGTGGTATCTTCAACAATCAGATGTTATTTTTCAACAAGACAATGGTCCTGCCCAAATTGCAGATAACTAAGAAGTGGTTTGAGAAAAAATCCATCAGATTCATGTTTTGGCCTGGTCAGAGTCCCGATTTGAACCCTATAGCAAATATTTTTTCTCACATTAAACTCAAATGAACTGGTTTATGAATAAAAAGGTTAAGACCATTAAAAGACCACTAAATACTTCACCTTTTTTGGCTTGTTTTTTTTTTTTTCTCAGGAGNCTCAGGAGTGTATAAATATAATATATATGTTTCTCTTCTTTAAGTACCGGAATCCCATGCGGCTGCTTGGTGCTATATTACAGGACTACGAGCCATTTTTTTTTCTTTGAAAACCGAAATAAAACGAACACAACGCCGTGTCGATGAGTGCTCTGTTGGCAATATACTCCACAATATATTCATATTCTTAATTTATTTAAATTAAAAATACTTTCTGAAATTATATGCAGTGCAAGTCCAAAATCAGTCTGAAATCTTGTGCTTGGACCCATGCAGTGTGCAAACATGTGCACACTTCTCTAGCACTCAATTCATCTCAGTCTGCTTTTGTGCTTTCCATTCAAATCATGGAAATGGCAGTCCATTGCAAAAGGGAGAGATTTCTTAGTCTTTCCCTATGTTTAATGTCTGTTTTTGTACATTTAGTAGATGATTGCTCATTTCATTTGCAGACGCTGACCCACTCTGTTATCCTGCACTCCTCGCACACCACGTAACAGCACCAGTGGAACTTGCAATTGCAGCGTTCGCTGCGAGTCTGCTGTAAGATGTTGTGCCCCCGTCCACAGCACAAGCTCTCACAGTTGTCCATGCCCTGGCTGGTCTTGTTACAGATCCGGCCCTGCGTCCCAGCAGAGTCCGAGCCGGGGTCCCTCTCACAGAAATCCGGAGACTTCTCAAAGTAGACCAGATCGTTCACGTTGGCTCTTCGTCGGTGCGTGGGGTGGGCGTGCTCCACCTGACCCGTGTTTCTGTTGTGGGCTTTGATTAGCGTGGCGATGTTGAAGCGTTCTTTCAGCAGCGAGCCCACCGTTCTGAACTCTGGAGTCACCTGCCAGCAGGTCTTGAGCTGACAGCTTCCTGATGTACCGTGGCATTTGCATTTCCTCCTCATGTGGTCCACCACAACCTGCACACAAGCAAAACAGATGAGGAAGTGTTAATATCTGGAAACCACAGCGCATCTGGACCATAGCTGGCGATCTAGACCTTGCAATGCTTTGACTAAAGCTGCAAAATTTGTGAAAAATGATCTTAAAAAAAATTATAATAAAAGATTATGCAAAAAGTTTTAAACTTTACTTATTTTAAACTTTTATATGTAAAATCAGGAAAGTTGACAACCTTGGTGTTTTTGACTTTATGCCCCTCCAAAAAATATCTAAATAAATTTTAATTCTAAAGTTAAAATCCTGCTCGTAGAAGGTGTATTCATGACATGTCAGAGACTGGTTGGAGATGAGGATGCCCTACTCACAAGTTCAGACCTCCCATTCTCTCAACAATGCATTCATCTGTCATCCCTGGCTATAAACTTTTAGATCCAATTACCAAGAGGAAGAGGGGCCACCCTCACTACTGACAGATGCCCCAGCACCCACCCATATCAACAACACAAGCACAAACATTAAGGCTTAGCAGTCCCACATTTCACACTGTCTCAGGCTTTCTAGCGCTTAGCGTGGGACAAAACACAGTTTGAACATCTTTAGAGATAAGTCGAATTTTGTCTGTCAAAACTCGTTGGATTAGGTTTCACTGTACAATATAAAGCTGTGCTATTTCACGTCACTCAGCCATGGTTTGTGTTTTTTTTTTCTTCTGTCTTCCTCTTCCTATGAAGTGGCATCATGATCCAGAACATATATATGTTTTTTTTTTTTCCCTTCATTTTATGAAAAGACTCAAAACAACTTTTCAATCCTCCAGGGCCGCAGTCTTCTAAAACCGTATGTTCTGATAATCGGCAGACATCTGTTGCCATTCACCTCAAGTCGCAGGTCTCTTTAGCAGTTGTCAAAAGCAGACATCTCCCATCCCTAAAGATCGTCAATTCTCCAGGCTATGCGGTTTGCATGCCGGTGGTTTCTATTTCAAGCTCTTAGCCACCATAGGTGCGCATGCAAATGGAGTAGGTCTGTTTTATATGAATGGGCACAAACAGTAGAGAGACAGATATGAAACAGATATCACACCCTTATTAAGGCCAAAGATAACAACCATCAATCACAACAATACGCCCACAATGGCAAATCAGGTACTACAAAACCTGTTTTCGCTCAACATAGATACAAAAATTTTAGGCTGATTTCATTATGTCTGAGGTAAACATCCCATTGATACTCAAATTAACCCTTAGTGATGGGGAAAACAAGGATTAACCCTTTCCGGCACCAGCATTTTCATGGTCGGTATCGTTTCGAGTGACTGCAGCCTTGCAAAAGGAAGCTAAATCAGTCCCCTGAGGGCCGACGCAATGCGGGTACAGACAAATAAGGATATTCAAATCCTTTCGCTTTGAGTGCTGAGGACCTGATGGAAATTAAATGTCTCACCTCCAGCAGTTAGGAAGTGAACCTGCCTGCTCTTGCCATGTGCGGCCCATGGTGAGGGAGCTACAGGGAAGGGATGATAGATCGCAGGGTCTGATTGCTCTTCTTCCTCCTCAGCCTGGACAAGGCACCTAAGGGCAGGAGTGGCGTGGGTGCGCGGCAGTGGAGGAAGCAAGGAAGAGACAGGAAGTGCTCTTGGAAGTTGCCGCCCTGCTTAAGTGACAACAGGATAATCTATTGGGTGTGTTGAGAGGTGGAGCATCTGACTGAAGCCTGGCAGGCCGTCTAGCCCGAGGAGCTACAGATGAAGTGCAGGAAGCGTAGCTCATTCCTCTGTCTGCCATGAACAGATTAACATCCTTAAAGCGAAGCCTCTCAAGCCTCTGCATTGCCCTGCTGGCACAGAATGAGACTTGTGAAACAATGGGCTTTATTGGCAGATTCGTTTTATTCACTGTATCCTACAGTTTCTATAGGGATACAGGGCTTTATAAGCAAAAAAAAAAAAAAAACGTACATTTACAGTTTCATTTACAGGCATATTTCAACCTTGAAAAAAGCAAATTTTTCAGTCTGACACGTCTTTGGCAAGAGCAGATGTGCAGTGGAAGAAGAGTTGCAGTTATTCATCAGGATTTGATGTGTACAGCAACATGTGCTGCTCCAAAAGCTACAGTAACACAGCAGAAGCCACTATAAATGGATCTGCAAGCAAAACATATTAGGGCCTATAAATTTGCACATTTTCTTTTCCGACATGCAGTGGATGTGGATGTTTTGAAGGGTGTGCTGTAATTTCATTGGTGCAGAGCAAATTGAAAGCCACATCTGGGCCACTTTAATTGAAGAAAAAGTGAGACAGGCTCGCCCATAAACTGGCACCAGACTGAGATCAAGTAAAACACATTGGTAGCACATTTGGACCACAGGCAGTATACAGCAAAACAGTTGTAAATGCACAACCCCTCAAGTCAGATGATTTTCCCTTCACACTAAATCAACAATATAAAACTTATATTTAAATAAAGCAGCTTTACATGTACATTCAATAATTGAGGATCAATCAAACAAATATTGATACTAATTAGCCATTAATACAACTGAAGTCCTTCAAGAATACTATTAAAAACAACTGAAACATCATTTGCAACACATTTGGCTTTCCGGATGTGCTATATTTCTGAGTGGGACTATTTTCTCCATTCGGATTTCATTTGGGTGATATTATACTGACATACAATGATATTATTGGTTAAAATTACTTTTCTCGGCAATGCAGTCTTTTAAGAAATCATTTAACGAGTGGAGAAAGTTATTAGATTTTAATGAAAGAAAAATTTATACTTTTTAAGAAAAACTAGTTTGCCTATTACAATTTTCCATTACAGAGTTTCCATATGGAAACATTTACCCAAAATTTACCCCCCCCAAAAAATCTCTTTTTCAACATGACTCGTATCATAGAAGGACAAACGCCCCTTGTCTTATTGTGCACAATTCATTATCATTGTGTTATTTATGCACATCTAAATAAATATGTTTCATTAATTAATTGCAGTATGCAACTATCTATAAAAATTCATTAACAATTCCACTATTGCCATATGGCAACATGGCTTCCTTTCTAATAAAAAGTTTCCACATAACATTGCTCATATTCCTTCAATTTACTGTAAAACTATTCCAGATAAAGTTGATCTGTGAACAAAAGCATCTATGTAACATATCAATGATTCAGAAATCCAGATGTAGAAAGAAATGTGCAGAGAACAGCACAGTTTGAGGAGCACTGCAACAAGCACCCCATGTATGGGTGACCACAGGAAAAGCTGTTGAGAAAATGACATGTATTGTGGCTTAATGCAATTTCTTATAATTCTTTTCTGAATAGTGAGAATGTGAAGGAATGTGTTGCCATTAAATTGTAAATTGAGTCAATTTTCGTTTCATAATGTCTTTAACACTCACAACAGCAACATTAATGTCTAAAATATTTGTATGCCAATCCAAAAAGCATCATCACAGTCAGAGGTGATTATTTGTGGAGCACTTTCCTATTCAGGGTGCTGCAGTCGCAGTAAGACACTGTTAGGAATAAACTGGATAGTCCACTTAAGATCTAGGACAAAATGATGACAGGGTGCCCGACAACATGATCCTCCATCTAATGGCTCTTGATGAATTGCTGAATGAGAATTGCTTGGTTCCTTTGATGTTTCAGAGGAGGCGTTCCACCAAAACCTCAATGTCCTGACACACATCTTCAGTAAAGTCTCGGATAGATGCGTGACCAGACTGTGATGTATTTCTTCAGTTAAACGTGTTTACGTTTAAATCATGTGTGGTGTATATAGCAAAGAAATGTAGAGGAAATGTCACTAATACTTCTAGGTCAAAACATTGTTCTTCTAAACTGTGTTTCTGTACCGTCTCCTGCCCTTTGCTTGCTTTGCTCTAAAAGTAGAAACTTTGCCTGGCTTTCCAACCGGTCTTCATTGAGTGGAAGGAGCTCCAATGAAAACATGCAAAAAATAATTTACAACCCCACTAGACGTTGCCATGTAATCGGCAACTACTGCAAACATAAAAACATGCCCTGTTCTTTTCGACCCGCCGGTCCACATGATGTTGCCAGAAGCAGTGAATGGCAAATACTAAAACAATACAATTAAATTGATTCTCTTCATGCAGTTTCATTTTCTCTCTCCCTCTCCCTCTCTCTCTCTCTCTCTCTCTCTCTTTGTGTTGCCCTGGCCAGTGACAGACTGTTTAAAAGTTGTATTTGGGGAAGGAAGGGCGAATGTCTTTCTACTTCCCGCTGTGTTTGATGTCTAAAATCTTTTGCTAGCTTTAAACATCTGTTTCCAAATAGCCAGCAGCCACTAATTAGAGCTTTTAACAAGACTGAACGTCGTGAGAACCAGAGGGTGGGCATGAGGCGACATGTACATCCCAGTAAAGTCACTACATTCCTCGACAAGCGACTACCTTTCCCGGGGAGGGAGGTTGGGGAATATTGGGTCGCAAACCTTGCAAATGAAAATGTCCACCCCAACTTGGGACCCCTACATCACGTCACCCATCTCCCAAAATAATGGGACCCAATTGCCAAAGACAATGGGCTAAGCATAAAAAAAAACATCATTTTCATTTTGAAATCACATTTCTTTTATCAAGAATATTAGTTTAATTAAAGTCAGAAGATGAAGGATTTCTGATTTTTCTTTTTCATCTTTCTGACACTGACTTGATAAAACCTGCCAACAGTAACATATTTCGGTAGCAGCAAAGTTTCTTGTCTTTTTTTTCTGACAATCAGGTTCGGATGCCAAATAGGCTTACTGGCAGAAGCAGAAGAAATGTTCCTGAGCAATGGCGTCTCTCTGTACATCACACCCTCGCTGGCAGCTTGATCAAACACCACACCTCCTAAATGAGCTTCTCAGACAGAAATCCTGAACTTCCAGCATCCTTTATAGATCATCCAATGTAAATAACAATTAATCAGTTCAGAAACTGATAACAATAAAGATCCTTTGAAGTGTCATCTCTTAAGTCCGCAAATGGGTGGCTTTTGCCAATGAACTAATGAGCCAATGATCATAATAATTACAATAATAAATCATGAAACTTTGACAGAATTCATCAATAACAAAGACTCTAGAAATATCCTAAATTTACAGTCTACAAAACAATGCGTCAAAGTGTATAAAGCGAGACACAAAATTGGACATGAGAATTATCAAGTACTTTAGGTGGCAAACACAACTAAAAATAAAAATCACGGTTCATTATTGGCATTTATGGTTCCATGAGTAACCTTTAACATTCATGGAACCTTTCTATTGCACAAAAGGTTCTTTATAGAGAAAAAAGGTTCTTTAGATTTCTTTAGTTCTTTAGAAGTGTTCTTCACACTAAGACAAAAAAAATGGTTATTTTGAGAATTGTTCACTGAAAGGTTCTTTGAGGAAGTTAAAACAGTTCTTCTATGGCATCACTGTAAAAAACCCTGTTTTGAAGCTTTATTTTTAAGAGTGTATCTGTTACTTTATTTGGGACTGACCTAGTATGTTTTGTCTGAATAATCAAGAGAACCAGAAAACTGATGGAACGATACAGAGACAAATTGGAGAAGAGGAAGCAGCAAACAATGAACAATCTGCAACTCTGTCTGTGTGAACCTGCCAGTGATGGCCCATCAGAGCTTATCATGGTCATTTACTGTACACTTCAGTTCTGTACCATCCTGATAAAGAGTGACAACAGATTAATCCATGATGATATCTTACCTCCCACATCTAGAACGCACAGCTGATAAGCTGTTGTTTGTTGCAACACCAAAATAAGTTGGACAGTATTGGAGTTACAAGCAATAGTGAAGCTCTTAAGATAGTAATAATGATAATAGTTAAGCCAGGTTCACACTGTGCAATTTTGACAACGATTTGGTCATCAGAGACAAATTTTGAGAATCCTAACAGATTCCTGTAATCCTAGGCTAAAATCTGTAGTCTTTTATCGCTAGTTTGACATGTTCACCGACAGCCGATTAATGACCGTTGCGATCAGATTTTACCTGCAATGAAATTCTGGCAGTGTCAGAAGATTTGGCACACAGTCCTGCAGTGTGACTTCTCCTACGACAAACGTCAAATTGTCTTTGTTTTTCAAGACGAGCCGTGATCAAAATTAACGCTAGAGATGTCTTTGTTAACTATTTCAATCCCGTGTGTAACGCAGCTCACTGTCACCGAATGTGTATGGGTTGATGATGTAAAACTCCGGACGAGTTTTCATGCGCGTGTCCATTTTTAACGTGTCTTGGCTGTCATACAGTCTGACATTAATGACAGCTGAGATCCCACAGTGTGACATGAGGATAATGTTCGTACAGTCTGACAAGCAACGATCCTAAAGGACTATTATAAATCGCACAGTGTGCACCCGGCTTTAGGCTTAGAGTACTAGCAATGCCAAGGTCATGGGTTCGATTCCCAGAGAATGCATGAACTTGTAAAAATCTGTTGTGAATTTACAACTGTTTTGATGTATATTGGCTGTGGTTCAGTATACACTGTGCTATCCAATGTGTTTTACTTGATCTCAGCCTGGTGCCAGTTTATGGGTGAGCCTTTTCAGTCATATATGACACAATGCTTCCCCACCATTGATATGGTATATGGTAGGGGGCACTATTAAAGGATTAGTCCACTTTTAAATAAACTTTTCCTGATAATTTACTCACCCCCATGTCATCCAAGATGTCCATGTCTTTCTTTTGTCAGTCGAAAAGAAATTAAGGTTTTTGATGAAAACATTCCAGGATTATTCTCCTTATAGTGGACTTCAATGGCCTCCAGACGGTTGAAGGTCAAAATTACAGTTTTATTGCAGCTTCAAAGGGCTTTAAACGATACCAGATGAGTAATAAGGGTCTTATCTAGCGAAACGATCGGTCATTTTCTAAAGAAATACAACTGTATATGCTTTATAAACACAAAATATCACCTTGAACGTACTTCTGCTTTCCGCATTCTTCAAAGCGCTTGCGCTGTATGTCCTACGCCTTTCCTATTCTACTTACGGAACGAACGCGGCGGCAGTTTCGTTGAAGTCCACTATAAGGAGAATAATCCTGGAATGTTTTCATCAAAAACCTTAATTTCTTTTCGACTGACGAAAGAAAGACATGAACATCTTGGATGACATGGGTGTGAGTAAATTATCAGGAAAAGTTTATTTAAAAGTGGACTAATCCTTTAAGCATGTTCTAAAAGAGTACAGAATATCCGGATCAAAACACAGTGAAGTAGCAGAAACAAGAAACAGAAGCATTGCTTATGCTATGCGCATGTAAAATAACATGATTAAACAGCATATAAATCAAAACTGCCTAATGTTACTGAATGAAATATCGACCCAGGAAGAGGTATAGGACTGTGCAAGCTTTGGGGGGGTTGATGAACTTGATCTACCCCATCTGTGTTTTGATCATCGTTCTGAGTCTGATCCGGACGTAATCTGTGTAAAAATGTGTTTTTCTCAGCTTTTTTTTTCAAAATGTTGCTTTTTTATTAAACTTACTCACATTCAAGTGTTGATGAAAAGAAGGGATCAAGTTAGATGCTCTGTTCTTTCTTTTGATATATTGCATATTCAGATATTCATACAACAAAATATTCTGGGATCCATGAAAGTTTTGTGCAAATTATTAAAAATGCTGGTTGGCAACTTGGCGCTGGCGGGGAAATTGCAAATTGCTGCACTTCCAGAATAATGAGTTTTAATATATATTCATTAAATGTATATAGAACTAGAAAAAATGGTTTATATATTCCACTTCAAAATTTAACTGTCATTATATAATTCCAACACAATTTTGTCTTGCAACTCTTTTAGGACAGCATTATTAAATAATTTAATAAATTAAATAATTTAAATAAAAATGTAATAATTAAATAATTTAAAAACTGGAGAATAAGTCTAACATTTATGAACAACTGTGCAACAACTGCTTGATCTATTATGATCTATATGCTTATTCTTAAATGACTGAAGCTAGTTTTGTAGACAAATATATGATTTTCTTTACAGAACTAAAAAAAATAAAAAAATTAAGTATTTGAGATGGATGACTTGGACTGGAGAGGGAAAGAAAAGCAGCGAACAAGTGTCCGGAGATGGAAAGACATCTCAGAATGCTCCTCATGAATGTGGTTAGGAAAATATACAGAGTGTGTAAAGCTGTCATCAAAGCAAAGAGTAAATAATCTAAAATGTGGAATGTTTTTTATATGTTTAACTATTTTAGTCACTGCATAATTCAGTTTGTGTTATTGCATATTTTTGATGACTTTGCTCTATACTACAAGCTGCATGAAATAAAAGTAAGTAAAATAAGAAAAGGATTAAAATAAATGACATTTTTACTATTGGGGCACCACTATATATGTTTTCCTTATGAAACACAAGCAACAAGTAATGACTTAGAAAGGTCATTAGGACCCATCAGTTCTTCACCTCTTCCAAGTCCTTTTATTCCTCCCAGTTCTTTTAACTTAACTGCTCTTCAGTGCCGCTAATCTACCTCTTATTATCTAATTAGTCCAACACCGGCAAAGAGACAACACCTCGATCCCTTACATCACACATTGCCACCAGGAGGGACTCACTGATCAAAGGCAACACCAGGGAAGGCATATTTTGATAAAGCTTAAATGCCTTTTAAACATTCCCAAATCCAAAGATAACACGTTTCAGAGAAGCACATGTTTGCTTTTGCTCGAGTGGAGTTATTGCTCATTTAAGTGTTTTGCTGTTGGTAGGTGGTTTTGGGGGTGGACACTGTTGCGTGGAGATCGGAAAAGATTCATGAGTGCACCTAATTGAGCATAGACGGGGCACCAGCTCGTACGTTTACGCACAGGCAGGAGCCCAGGCAAAAAGTTCAACAAACCTCTCTCAATGCCAGGGCCTCGCTTTTTTGAAAAACCAATGATCACACGAGGCCGGGAACGCACAAACAAAAATGTTACACTTGGCAAAACCGACAGGGATGAAGCTTTCAAGAGCACAGCTGCAACACGAGCGTCCCTTCATGTTTAACTGCCGCTCGGAGAAAATCTGTAGCTTCTAGGTACATCAAAAGGAGGAACTCAACCGCTATTGTCTCCTTTAGTACATGTGACACGGTTATAGTATCTCAGTAGAAAAGAAGCGCTCATCTTTGAACACTGCGTTTTAACGCACCTTAAAAGGGAGCGTAAGTCGATCCCCTTTGCAATCCAACACTGCTGATTCATTCAGGCTTAGTGTCACACATCACACACAGCCAACACAACGCCGTCTCTCACCTGCCTGCCAACTCTGTTGTTATGAAGTCTCATCCGGGAGTGAATGTCTCTGTACGTCTCACGGGAGTCCAGGAACTCCTTGGAGAAGCGTTCCCCGAACTCCACGTTGGGGCTGCAGCCGCCCCACTCCCAGGAGTCCTGGGGGCCGAGAGCATCGGCGGGAAAGTGTTCCATCACGCCGTGCACCATTCCTTTACCCCTGTTGATGGCCTCCAGCTGCAGACGGTTGAGTTTGATCCTGAACGCTTCCTCGTCTCCTCTGCGTTTCTCATCACAGCCGCAGGCCTTCAGTTTGCCCATCGCGCAGGCGTTGGACACGGCGTGCACCACGCCAGCCGCCGCAATAGCATATGCAAATGCGCTTTCTCTGAAACCTGCCAAAGAGACAATACAAGGGATTATTCAGGCAAGCCTCGCTCAAATGTTGTCCATCGCCCACTTTGCCATTTGTTCTCTCCGTGCTTTGGGGAGGAGATCACTATCATGTTCGGCAGGAGAAACCGCAAGAGCCCTGATGCTTGACAGCAGTACCAGCATATTCCTCCACACAACAAGCAACAGAAAGACCTCGTAGGACAAAGCACAACAAATCTAATGAACGCTGTACAGCGCTTGAGTATCCAAAGCATGCACATGCAGGAACAATGGAGAAGGTGTGGAGGGCTCTTGTTAGTGTGGCTAAGCACAGACATGCTCATCTGTACACAGGCTCTGCACTGAGCTCAAAAACGTGGCTGCAATTAACCTGGCTACTGTTAGCAGCCGTTTGATCTGCACTAATCACATGCCGCTCATCTGGAGTTTTGTTGTTGTCCTTGTATAAGAATATTTAACTACAGTGTGTTTTTTTTTTCTCTCCAGTGTTTCCAGAGTAAAGAAGATGCCTCACCAGAGGTGCCTGCGTGTGCTATAGGCTTGTTGAACGCTAATGGTCTCAAACAATAATAAACAGAGGTCTCATAAAAGCAGGCTCTCCTGAATCACTTTCAGGGACAGATGGGGAATTAAAGAAGGCCATGCTCAGAAACATGAAAGAGCCCACTAAAGGCTAAATAGTTTATAGTTCCTTCTGCCTGCTAAAATCAAAGGGCACTTCTTCAGTATGTAAAAGACTCTCTTAAGTATACATATAAAATTCTTGTTTTTACTGTTAAATCACACACACAAAAAACATTATCAGCCTGGTTAATGATCTGAAAGAATATATATGTATATATATGAAATGAAAATATAAAAAGTGAAAGACATTTTTAGTTTTTATTTAAATAATAAATAAATAAATCAGTCTGGTTAATTTCAAAGATTTGAAAGAAACTCAACTGAAGACTGATTACTTTACGTGTCAACCAAAACTACAAAAATATTAAAGCTTGTTACTTGTCTGCAGAACGTCTGCATTCATATGCATTTGCGTGACCACAAGACCTTTGGTTTATTGAAAATGATCCTTCAAGAGAAACAGAAATTTCCAAGTTTGAACAAGTTTTAAACTGGCCATGACCCCATGTCTTCCACTTAAAAAGCGTGTTTAATGCAGATTGGGGCTTGTCCTATTAGGCCTGTGAATGCAGCCTCGCCTCACCTCCATGTCCTGTTTTGTCCATCTTTGGCGATTACAAATGACTGAGCCTTTAAAACTAAAATCAGGTGTGAAACAGTCAGTGTCAGGAATTCGCTGTGTTTTCCAAAAACGCTTGCTGATGGCAGAGCTGCCCTTGGGGCTCGAAGCAAAGATCTGAGATAGCTGAATGATGTTCAATTGATCATTTCAAAACACACAGGAACTCACACCTATTAACCCACCCACCCACATTGACATACACACTCACGCAGAGGAGACCTGCATGCTGAAATACACACAAACACGACACCAGCCGGTGCTTTTTTTTTTCTCCGTGCAATCCTCTCATGATTCTATGGGGGGCAAACGGCACTTAGGCGCAGCCAGAAGACACGGACATGGAAATGCTGTTTTAGATTTCCTTCCAAGCCAATGAAAGACCTGGAACAAATCAATCTAACAAATAATTTAAAGTGAGAGGCACGCCCGGCTGCGCTGATGGTGGAGGAAGTGGGAAAATGAATTAAAGATTAAAGGAAACTGTCACTTTGGGTTACAGAAACTAACTAAACAGGTTTATGCTTTTGCCACTGAGGGTTGGGAAAATGCTGAAAGCAAATTCACAGCACTTGCACCGGCACAGAGTAAAAGCATTAGCTGGCCAGGGAAGCCCCCTTGCAGGATATTTACATTCACTTTTTACATGATATATGTCTGTGGCTGATAGAGCTTTCCTACTATCACACATTTATGTGTTTGTAATATACAAACTTGGATTTATTTACCAGTATGGGTCAGTTTCTAGCTTACCAAACCAGTTTAGATGCAATTACTTAATTAAGTACGAATACCAACATTAATTCTGTTTTTGTACGTCTACACCTTGACCCCAAGAAAAGACCAAACCAAAACCAGATTTTCCAAAAACTTCACCTGAAACGTTCACCAATTGAAAAGTCACTATTTCAACATAGTTTAGATTTATTTAGTTGCTTACCCCTGCTGAAGACAACACTCTCATAGGGGATCTTGTTCCTGGTCTCCAGACTTGAGCAGTTCCAGCGATGTCCTCTGAACTGATGCTGGCACTCATGGATGGCGATCTGAATGCCCTGTATGGCAGAGGCCGTCACATCTGGATGTCTCATACACACGTCCAGCTGTTTCTTTGTCAGGCCGGGAAGGGTCAAACACACCGTGTTGGCATTGAGAATGGGGTCAAAGGGGATCTTTAGTCCCAGGATTTCATTTGAGTCTGCCCTAGAAGAGAGAATGAAACCTTATCAAGTATCCAAATACATCTGCACAAAAATATGCTTAAAGAGGTTATAAATACTCTGTTTATGAGTTCTTTTGCATTGTTTATAATATAAAAAGATCCCATGGGTCATACAAAACTGCTGTGTCACACATTAGAGTGACACTGAGCCACTGAGGAGCCCAATAATCATGACTAATACAAAATATGCCATGTGTCGGAAATAGATACTATATACATGCAGACAAGATGGCATCAAAAGGGGTTGATGTGATATAATTACACAAGAGTTTACTTGTCCAAAATCAGATGCAATAACAGTACATTAAAGAAAAGTTATGTGAAACTATATCTACTAATGTGCGTATAACTACTACAATGCAAACTACCAGTACAATATAATAACATTAAAGGGAAATGCAAACATAGTAACTAGTAAACTGCAAAGAAACTATTGCATAACTAGGCTCACTGGTATTAAATGAAACTCTCATGAAGACATTATTTAGTAGCAAAATATTAAAATCTATCAATCAAAACTGAATCAAATAGCCCACCTCAGCACTTTATGACACTTCCAAATACTTTAGTTACATTCTAAAAGAGTAAAAACAAAACTTTACTTTTCTCAAAACTTTAAAAACATCTTACTGCACGTAAAAACAGCTTACACTAAATCAATTGTCATGGTATTCTATGTTTGTGAGCAAACGTTTTCAGTAAATAGACCTAGACAATGTCAATAGATATTCACGTGCAGAAACGAATAAAATGGTTTCAATTTTAAACGAAACAACTAAGCAAGTCCTTACCTTTGAACTAAAAGCGACGCCAAAGCCAAAGAACAGAAGAGTCGAAATAAAAAGTAATCCATGCTGCAGCTGCTGCTCTTCTGCAAAACTCTCTCACAACAACTCTTCTGCCTGAGGAGAAGATCCGTCCAACACGCGCACAGCTTTCCAGCGATCAGCTTCAGATCGTCCAAATCTGACGAAAAATAAAATGATGCTGGAGAGTGCCAAGCGATGTCGTGCTACCTCATTCATGAAATCACTTTACAACTTTTCTGCTGGTGCTTTCTGTGTAAAGAATGAATGAATGAGCATGTGAGCCGACGCTGTGAGGATCCGCTGAGATATCATCTGACACAAGACACTCATGTATATACATCAGTACTCAGACTGAGCAATCTACTGTCTTCAGGACTTCTGATGTTTGCCTTATCTTGATGGCACTCAGACTACTCCACTTAACTCTCTGCCAGCCCACCTCTACGTCAGCACACACACTCACACACACACACACACACACACAAAACACACTGCACACTGCCGTAGAGGACAAGTGCCTCATTAGACAAATCCAGATTGAACCGATAAACAGGGAAGTTTAGGACCCATTGAGATGTGAGGGATTGGTCGGGGACAGATAGAGAATGATAACGAGGTACTTTCATGCTGCTGTGAATATGGATAAAAATCAATGTTGTCTTTATTCAATTGAAGGATTTCATTGAGATATATATGTTAGTTCACATGCATTAAATAATGTTAACAAGATTTTAATAATGTATTAGTAAATGTTGAAATTAACATTAACAAAGATTAATAAATGCTGTAGAAGAGCAGTTCATTATTAGTTCATGTTAACTGATATGGTTAACTAATGAACCTTATTGTAAAGTGTTACAGAATAAAAAGAGTCAGGCAGGGATAAATATATCAGACAAGCATATATCTATACTGAAATGGTCTATATTTGAATATGGATACAAATGAATGTGGTCTTTACTCAATTTAAGGATTTAATTAAGATATATGACAAACATAAAGACAGAATAAGAACAGCAGGAAGGGATAAACATATCAGACAAGCATACATGGTCTATATTTGAATATGGATAAAAATGAATGTCGTCTTTATTCAGTTGAAGGATTTGTAAGATTGTGAGTCAAAAATTCTTTACACAAGTTTTTCTTTAGCAGTGTTTTGTCTGTTTTGATTTAAAAAACTAACTCTGACCTCTTATAGTTAAATAAATATATAGTATTTAATATTTATTTATAATTCAGACTTCTGTCCTATAAAATAAAATGTCATTCTCATATTTTTCTATACATGTAAACAAGTCAGGGAGATTTAAAACTTGTTTAGGACAAGGGTATTTTTCATAAATATCAGATTCATGAGCTGTCACAAATGTTTTACATTTATAAAATGTATCAATTACCCTTTAAATTTATTTAGCTGTTTTATGAATTGTTTTGTGTTCCATAACTGTTTTGCTAAGCTGTTTAAACTTCCCACATATGTCACTATTGGGGCATGTTGTCACAGAAGGTCAACATGTGTTTAATAAACTCTATCTTTTATTCCTGTGAAATAACGGTGAGAATAGCCTCTCTTGTTTTTTAAAGGCAAGTAACGTTTTTACAGAATTATTACATGATGAAAAATGTAGTTTTTATTAATACATTTCTTTTAAAAATGTATATTTTCACAGAGAATAGAGTCTTAATAACTGAAAATACATTGTTGGTCTAATTTCTTTAAACTTACAACTATTCCTATAGACTCTCTCTTGGTGTTTATGTTACCTGGAAACGCAATTATGAACACTGAATTTATAGTAACCCCATGACAAATGCAAAATGCAACCACATCTTACATGCTGAGGAAAGAGCCAAAAGCCCATTAAAGCTGAAACCTTCCCGCAGCTTTTGTAATGTTTGAATTCCATATGCTCCTTTGTAATTCTTCATTTCAAGATTTAAATGAAGAGTGTGTGCATAGTGGTATCAATAAAGCGAACCACGGAAAGTTACTTCAATGTGGCAGGGAGGTTTTAGTCACAGTGAAGTCACAAGGAGGGAGTCGGTACGGTTTAAAGCTTCAGTCTTGAGTGAGGGTGAACAGCCCCCGCTGACTCCAAATGAATTGATAATCATCTCTGTCTTCAATTAGGCACCATCACGGCTCAGTTTTTTATAGCTATAGTTCATGACAGGTTAAAAACATTACAATGGACGCATTCCACACTCAAATTTGGTTACCAGTAAGATGTTGCAACTTTCGGAAAAACAAAATCCTGCTTCCATCTGGTGTGGATCCTTGCCAAGAGATCTGCGGTCAAGAATTTACACATGCTGATTTTAATTGTGTCCTAGTGTCAACCGGGGAACCCCTTTCTCTATGATCTTTTTAATTGCAGCGCATTAAGGTAATTTAGTAACGACATTTATCCACGGCCGAACAACACATCTTCTGATCATGAGTTAAATGGCTGAGAAAAACATAATTTGGTAAAAAGGCAAAATCATTACAGTAATTTTACATTGATTAATTGCATAATGATTTCTGTCTTGTGATGTAATGACTCATATGAGTAAAAAGGAGTTTTGTTAATTGATTGTAGTGATTACCAGGAGAGCCCCAAGGCAAAAGATAATGCTGAATTGGAATTTCCCACAATAAAGAGGTGTGCTAAGAGTTGCGTGCACTTTTCCTTGGCGAAAGGGCATTGTACATAGCTCTTGTCCTTGTCCAAATGGTCCCACCAGGGACATTTGAATTATTCACAGTCTGTTAGGTTTGCGAACTTCTCCAAGAAAGTCTTCACGGCTGATTCAGTATAGATATGAAAATGTCACAAAAATGAAGGAAGAGAAGTAAAATACAGTATGTAGCATTAACGTTTTTTCCAGAAAAAGCAGTTTTTTGTAAAAAAAATAAATAAAATAAAAAAACTCTTCTGAACTGATTCACGCTTTATTTACCCAATTATGCTCATTTTAATAAGGGACCAGCAGGTTAAACAATTCCCAGTCTTCCTTTAATAAGCATTTCCTACTTTCATGAGTGGGCAAAAGATGTGACGCTACAGGAGGAACAGAACAGAGGGTAAAAAGATCAACACTGCAATTACTGGGGCTCCCGCAGGACATCTCACTAAGAAGGTTTTTAAAAGAATTAGAAAGTTCAACCCCCCCGCTGTGGAGCAATGACACATCTGCGAGTTCTTGCAGAGGAACCTTTCCTTTTTTTCAGGGGAGAATAAAGATGAGTACTAAGCTTTGGTTTTTCCCACAGGAATATTTGTCTCTTTTTTTGTTGCTAAGCCATTAGAGCCTGATGGGAAAAGGACTTTTTGATTGGTCTAATGGTGTAGGTATTGGCTCCTACGACACAGAAAGAGAGGAGACTCAAAGAATAGAGGAAAATAAGCATTGTGCTGTACAGCGCAGCGTGCGGAGCTCCCAAGAACCGTCTGATCTGCTTGTTGATACGTCAGGATGGGAATGGTTGTAATCAATTAAATGTTCATTGTGTTGGAGCAAAACTTTTGGGGGGTTAGAGAAGTTTTGTTTAATGACTTTCTTAGCAACCCAAACAAAGAGTGTCTTGTGCTGTTTAAGAGATGTCTTAAATTGGCCGCAAAAGATCTTTATAGGCCATGGAATGATGCGGTCTGTTTTGATCAGTCACATCGTTTGTGTAATTGTTCACAGTGTGGTATTAGCGGTTATTTATAATGTATACTAGTTGTTGGACTTAATAACATGCAAACTCACTTTGAAAACAGGAAGTTTCTTTTTGATGGAAACCTGTAAATAAGACACTTAAAGGGATAGTTCACACAAAAATGAAAATTCTGTCATTAATTACTCACCCTCATGTCGTTCCACACCCGTAAGACCTTCGTTCATCTTCAGAACACAAATTAAGATATTTTTGATGAAATCCGATAGCTGTATGACTCCTCAATTTAACAACCACTTTCAAGGTCCAGAAAGGTATTAAAGACATCGTTAAAATGGTCGACGTGACCGCAGTGAACCTTAATTTTATGAGGCAACCAGAATACTTTTTGTGAGCAAAAAACGAAACAAAAATAACGACTTTATTCAACAATATCTTCTGTGTCATTCTGCTACGGTGTTTTCGCCGAGCGCTTCCAGGTTCTACGTCAGAACGCTGACTCATTATTGGCCGGCTCCTGCGTCAGCATCATGCGCGTGCGTCGTGTTGCTCACGTGATCAGCTTCAGCCAATATACTGAGCCGGCATTCTGACTTAGAACCTGGAAGCGCTGAAAGTAAACATAATGAAATTAATACCATTAAATTCATTTGACATTTTTTTTCATTTTAAAATCTTGATTAGGAATAAAACGTCAAGATAAAGCATGAAAAACAATGCAAAATCATCTGTTTATACATTGTACAACTCCACTAATTGATGCCTGAACATGCCAAACTGGCCAAGTAGACATGATATCTGAAGCTCCCCCTACTGGCCACAGGAGCATCTTATTCTTCTATGAAAGCAGTGATGCTTGGTTTGTGTATCACAACAAATTTCCAATGGTACTTATATTCAGAGATTCCTGCCTTTAGGTACTTGCCCAGCTGCTGAGTTGGCTAAGCCATGGCTATTGAAAAACAGCAGAGCGTTGCTTGTTTTCTTTACCGCTTGAGTTGCTGCTCGCTATCACTAATTGAGCAGAATTACACCCGTTTGCTTGCTTTTCTTGGTACTGTGAAAATGTTTGGGTTATTGCGGCAGATGATATGACTGTAAAGGTATGTGAAGCAGGAGAATGTATTAGAGATAAGAACATCTTTTGCCATTTCAAAGAAGCAGTCTCAGGTGGATGGCAGTATGCCACAATTTAGTACATCCTATAGCAATCTTGTATGTGTGTGTGTGTATATATATATATATATATATGCCTATATATATATATATTACATATTAATTTTAGATATTACTTATTGATTTTATACATTGCACAGATGACAACGTTATCAAGACTATCCCCATTCATACGGATCGATGAAAATGACTAAAAACCCTGTACTATGCCAGACAAGTAGTTGGCGATATCACTTTGTAATGAAAGATTACGTGCCTGAGCATACGCATTCTTATACAAAGCACTCCCACCAAACGTGCATGCCTATCCTCCTTATTTTTATAGTTTTCTGCACTTTGATATTCTTATTTCCCCATAGCGGCTTATAAATTGGAAGTTTCGCACATTCACAGAAATACCTTAACTCCGCGTTGACAAATAAGGTGGATATACTAAACACGTAATACGCATGTGCATGCCGTCACCGTTTTCATAGATTCGTATTTTTGGAGTTTACACGGAGATGACATCATTATAATTTTCAAAAACGTCCACTTTGAAACCCGTTTTCAAAAGTTTGTATTTTCAGGCCACCAAAACGCCGTTGTCGTATAAATGAACTAACAAAACGCATAAAACGTTTTCCGTTTTTAGTTGAAAATTACGTCGTGTAAACAGCCCCTTAGATCGCGTCTTTGATAGTGCACACAGCGTGATTGAAATTTTCTGATAATTTACTCACCCCCAAGTCATTCAAGACGTTCATGTCTTTCTTTCTTCAGTCAAAAAGAAATTAAGGTTTTTGAGGAAAACATTCCAGGATTTTTCTCCATATAGTGGACTTCAGCGGAGTACAACCGGTGGAAGGTCAAAATTGCAGTTTCAATGCAGCTTCAAAGGGCTCTACACGATCCCAGACAAGGAATAAGGGTATAATCGAAATGACCAGTCATTTAAAAAAAAATAAAAATAAAAATGTATATACTTTTTAACCACAAATGCCTGTCTTGCACTGCTCTGCGAGCCACCACGCATTACTTAATCACGTTAGAAAGGTCACGCTTGACTTAATTTCTTTTCGACTGAAGAAAGAAAGAAATGGGGGTGGGTAAATTATGAGAAAATTAATTTTTTCTGAAGTGAACTAATCATTTAATATCAGCACAACTACTGTGGAGCTTCATGAATGGGTTTCCATGGCCGAGCAGCTGCATGCAAGCCTCACATCACCAAGTACAATGTCAAGCGTTGGATGGAGTGGTGTAAAGCACGCCGCCACTGGACTCTGGAGCAGTGGAAAGGTATTTTGTGGAGTGACAAATCACACTTCTTTGTTTGGCAGTCTGATGGGTGAGTCTGTGTTTGGCGGATGCCAGGAGAATATTGCATTGTGCCAACTGTAAAGTTTGGTGAAGGAGGGATAATGGTATGGGGCTGTTTTTCAGGGGTTGCGCTAGGCCCCTTACTTCCAGCATACCAAGACATTTTGGACAATGCTATGCTTCCAACTTTGAGGGAACAGTTTGGGGAAGGCCCTTTTCTACTCCAGTATGATTGCGCCAGTGCACAATACAAGGTCCATAAAGACATGGTTGAATGAGTATTTAAATAAGAAATAGTTCAAAATAGTTTTTGAAAAAAAAGTTTTATGTTCAACATTCCTAAAACCTGGTTTTAATTACATTTTAAATCACATATTTTTCAATGTGGTCTCGGACTTTTGAACCCCACTCTATATACATACGTTATTCAGAAGCAACTGTGTACAAAGTTTGTGGTGTGGGGTCATCACAGGGGATTTCCTCTTACACTGAGGCACATAGCCCTAATTCTGCACAGATCTGTGCCTCTGTTATTCATTCGTGAGCAAACCGTTTATCCAGAAAAGAATGAAAGCTCCATTCCAAAAAGAATTCTGCATGCTGGTGGTTTCTGATGTGGAGAAAGAGAGAGAGAGAGAGAGAGAGAAAAGAGAAGATGACAATGGCAGACAGAGTGTATAAAACTGAGGGAGACGTTTCACCTGTGAATTGTGGTCATTAAGATGATGGTGAAGATAACACAAGTAAGAGTTATTCAGGGGTCATTCGCTATGAACAGCTGGACGCAGTGAACCTTTTTGACCTTGTTGGATGTCTACATCAAGACTCTATGAGTAAACCTCCCACGATGCACTGCACTCAAACATACTAAATCTGTCTGAAAGGACCTGAAAGATTCTGCATCAAACAAGAGAAAAGTCCAGCAGTAACTGTGCGTCCTCAGACAAACGAAGAGATCATTTGACGAATTAAACCGCAGCTTCTGGTCTCCTTCTTTACAGACATCACCCAAAGCGCCCTGACATCATCTATAACTGTCTGAAAAAAAGAAAACAACCCTGGAAGCAGATTCCCTCTACAATAGAAAAACTGCACTCTGGGACACCAAAATAATCTATGATCCCTTTTATCCTGCTTCGCATCAGTTCTTCCAGCTTTTCTCTTGGAATGTACCACAAATCCCTATCCGCAAAGACCACCGGCTTTCAGAAGAGTATCTTCCCACTTCAGCCAAGCTCTTAACCCTCATGCTAATCCCATACGACTGTCTGACAGGTGCTGCTGCTGCTGCTGCTGCTGCGCTATTAACTAACAACTGCATCCCGTGTGGACTTTATGGTCTCATTCATTGCATGTACTGCACTGATTAGAACACACATTATTCTTTATAGATCATGTTTATTGTTCAGCCACAACCTGCCTCTGTGTGATTACTCTGTAAAAACTGTGCTCTATTGTATTGCTTGTGTTGTGTTTTGCATAGGGTAGCTGATCCATAACGTGTCAGCGTAAGTTTTTCATCTTTTTTTAAATAAACTTTGTGACAACATTTTTAAAAGTACAAATATGGGGAAAAATTGTTAACGTAAAATTGTACTAGATTTAAATTAATTGATTCACAATCACAAATGTTATGTAACGTCACTGAATCAATCTAAATGCAGGTTACAACAACAAAACTAAATTTAGGGGATAGATCAGGTAGACTTTTTAAAGTAATAATTGCAGGTTACCACTTTTTACAGTAGTCTCTTAATTAATTTGAAATGAATTCATATTAGGTTATAGAAACTGCATGCACAGAAATGATTACATACATAATTATCAAAATATTGTTTTAAACAGTTTTGGGCTATAGCATATCACATCACAGAACACATCAACCTTTCTAAAGTCCCTCGTGGAAAAGAAATATGCTTAATTGCGCTGAATGTGCACTTTAGTGTACTTCAAATCTTAAAATTATATAAAAAAACTGTATTTGCAGATAATATTAATTAAATAAAAGGCCAGTGAAGTTTACTTAACACACTTATAGGTAAGAACACTTCAAATAATGTAAAATCAAAAGTTTTACTTTAAAGTACATTTTAANGAACTATCAGATTGGACTTCGTTCAGAGGGAGACGAGAGATCACGCATCATGTTAGTTTTCTTTATTTTACAAAAAGCACAACATTTTGTTTTTACTCTGAGTGTACACAAATAAAAGAAGACATTCCACAGATTAAAATGGTGTATAACTCTTAATTATATGTGCAACATTGATGGAGTATTTTGAGTCTCTTTCACACTGCTAAGAAAAAAACCGCGATGTATCGCCGGCGTGACCGTCAGACCCCAGAGTGTTAATAATCTTTTGTCATGCTTTAAAGAAGTACACTTATTTTGATGTGCTGACTAACATAAAACCACATGTAAAGTACTTGTTTATAATTGTGTAGGATAATTTTGTAACTGTAGTGTTGTTCGATATTTAAAGTTAATATATTTTAAATGTACTAATCATTGCAAATGTCAACATGTGTATGCAAACATAGGCTATTTGACAATAAATCTCTGTGATTCTGACAAATGTGTAATTTAAATATACAAATTTCAATAGAAATTACATTAAAGTAAATTTTAGTTATCATAAATGCTTGTCAGTTCATTTGACAGTACACTTTATCCATACTTTAAATGAAATACACAGTAAGTCCTACTGTGAAGGGGAAAAAAAGCATTATAAAGTAATTGTATGCTATATCAATTTAAACTATGAAACATCATTTTATTGAAAATAAAATGGAATTTAGTGTCTGAAAAATACTTATACTACTTCCACATAGACTACTTATCAGTAGCATATGCTACAGAGTAGCTATTTCTTTTTCACAAGGGGCATTTCATGCAACTTCTCACACCGTTGTTTGTCCTATTTTTAGGTAATGCAATCTACTCGCAGTTGTAGGCCTACTTATCTTGCAGCTACTAATGATCTAAACTAGGCTGTATCGTCAGTCATCTATGTATTTCAAAGGCTCAGTTTCCTGTAAAGCATGCAGCCATGAAATGAGACAAATAGCTCCATCTTGTGTTAAGTGGCTGGAAATGTTCTTCGGAGAGAGCACTGTTGAATAGACTGTGTGTGTGCAGGGGCTGGCATCAGTGGAGAGACCGTATGCATGCAAACCACAAATCCATAAACACTTCATCGCAGGCCCATTTTGGAAACAGGCATCCTGATCTAACTGAGGACAGGGACTCGATTTCCATCTGGCGATTCCAGTGCGGAGAGCACGCAAACAACATTGTTTATTGACACAGACTTGCACGCTGGGTTTCTACATTTTAGTCCGTCCAAAAAGAGACAAAATGGTAACTGTGAGTAAGCTTTTTTCTGGAGATATTATCAGCACTTAAAATCCTGACATGAGAGGTTAACAACCCAGTGAGAGCACTAAACTCCGTTTATCCACAAAAAGAAATGTTCCAGGTAATTGTGTTATTTAGCGAGCCATTAGGGGAGATGAGACTGTTTGAACCCTCCTTGAATACGTGAACTTCCATGCCCCGTAAATATCACTCTGTAAAAAAAAAAACTTATGGATTTTACGAGATTTAGCAGTAACTCTTACAATAAATAGGCCTATATTCGGATTTTTACAGCAATTAACTGTTAAAAATGATCTTGTTTAGATGAATCTGGGATAATAGGCCTAATGCAAACTGTATTAAATTTGAATTCACAGGAATTATTATCCAAGGTAACAGGGAACGTTGTTGGACATCGTTTCTCAAAGTTGTGAACAAACGTTCTTCCAGTATCGTTATAGAACTTTAAGAGTTCTCTAGTCTTCTTTAATACTGTTTTCAAAATGCTAGCACAAAAACGCTAATTATGCATCATTCATCAAACGTTTTATTTCTGCAATGTTTTAGTTGGACATTAATCTAACGTTTTTTAAATGTTACTTTTCAGAATGTTCAGAAAACTTAAAATTCACAGAACATTCAGAAATAACATTTTCATAACATAAAGATAACGTTGGCAAAACGTTCTTAGAACATGTTTTTTTTTAGTTGGGATGGGGATTAGTGTTCTCTTTGTTTGGGAAAATTGGACTGATTTGGATCATTGGACTAATATTTTCTGAGCCTGGTAACAGTTACAGAAAAATAAATGCAGAAAATAAAGTTTACTGATTGTTAGGTAACACTTTACAATATGGTTCATTAGTTAACACGAACTAATAATGAACTGCACTTATAGAGCATTTATTAATCTTAGGTAATGTTAATTTCAACATTTACTAATACATTATTAAAATCTTGTTAATCATGCACTAACATGAACAAACAATGAACAACTGTATTTTCATTAACGTTAATGAAGATTAGAAAATACAGTAACAAATGTATTGCTCATGGTTGGTTCATGTTAGTTAATACATTAACTAATGTTTAACTAATGAACCTTATTGTAAAGTGCTACTGATTGTTTTACAGTAACTTATTAAATTTACACTATGTGTGGCCATGTTATAGAATAAAAGATAATAAAATCTGTTATTATAAACGATCAGGGGTAGAGCTGCCATCAGGGGAACAACGAGGAACATTGTCCTGGATCATGCGATGATGGAGGCCCATCCATGACAAAATCTGTCCTGGGCCCAGTAAATTTTAGCTAGTGTTTTTTTTTATATTTTTGTGGTGTGCTGAGAGATACATGCATACAAAGATGAACAATAGTAATAATAATAATAATAAAAATATCAAATGTACAAATGTCTTAAAGGTGCAATATGTAGTTTTTCGTCCACTAGAGGTCGCTTATTCAAAACAAAGGCGTAGCTTGATGACGCCAAGTTTGAGTGCGGAATCTTGGGAGATGTCGTCTTCACCTCACAGCCGGAGGAAAAGAATCGGGATAGGACTCGAGCAGAAATCATGTTCATGGATGCTATTATTAACGTTACTGTAGTATAAAGCAGAGCAGGACCGAGTGTTATGGGAGCTGAATGAGGCCGCTGGATTGATTGCTAATGAGAGACGAATGTGACACACGCCTTGCGAGCAGCGGAACTTTTATTATGCCACAATCGCCGGTGCCGCTTCCACTTTTTCCAGTCATGAGTATGAGGTAACACAGCTCTGTTTATCATATTAGATACATTTGACAGTGTTGAAAATTATGTTATAATGTTACTCTGTGCGTTCACTCGGCGGCTGCTGTGAGACACTTGTTTGAGACACACTGCAGTAAGCTAGATCGATTTTAGAATATCATATTAAATACTGGATGGCTTGTGTTGATAAATGGCATGCAATTCATTTTAAAACGTATTGTATGATGGAGAACATTCTGTATTACTGTTACTAAAAATAAAGCTGCATCTGATTATGCTATGTTAGCTACTTCACAAAATACAAATAGTTGGAAACATTTGGGATATTGCAAGTACTTAACTGACCAAAATATACACTGGTGCATGTGGTTTTTGGATATTTTACTGCAAAAATCGTACACATCGTTAGCCTCATAGCATAATTGCCCAGATCATATTTCAAAGGCAGATATCACAATTTGGCCAAAAAATGACTTAGGCAATTATGCTATGAGACTAACGATATTGCAGCTTTAATGTCTTAACATTAAAACACAACTAACAACATAAAAAAGTGAGAAAAAACAAACAAACAAATTAAATGTATTCTTGCCGTTCATGCTCAGAGCATAAGTATCAACATAGTATTATAGACACTATTACAGTTAATGTGTAAATATTACTGTAATGCACTGGACCTGTTTACAGTCATTTAATTGTAATACATTTTACAACAACTTTTGTAAAAATTGCTGTCAATATACAGCAGCTAACAGCCAGGAACATACCAAGTACAGGCTAAATTTTGTACAGTGTACCCTTCCATCCAATCATGTACCTCAGAGTCTGACAGATCCTAGGTTGTAATTAGACCGATTACCTCCCGATAAAATCTCCTGCAAGGTTTCAGAGCCTTTATTCACAGCTCTACTTTTATGAGTATGTCTTCCTAAAGCAAGCATCTCTATTTAGATAAAGACTGGTTGTCAGAACAAGGGGGGCGCTTGATGGTATTATGTTACCGTTTTATTCACTCAGGTTATCTACCACACACATGCACCTGTGTACACACAGACATGAACCATTTTGTCTGTGCCTTTATAACGAGAAAAGACACTTACTTTTACTATATACTGATATAAATCCTCCCGCAAAATCTCCATTACTGCAAAATGTTTAATTATAAAATCATTATTCAACAGCTAAAATGATGATTACCACCTGTAGACTTGCAACTGGAGTTCACTGTCTCTCATCTGAGTGTCTTTGAACCTTATTGTCTAGATCAGAGGAAATGAGAGTGTATCCCATCATGCCGTGTATCCACCCACAGTGGCAGGCCTTCATTAGTGCCCTGTGTGTTTTACTATCAGCAGGCAAAGACTGAACGATTGTCTCATCCCTGCACATTCCACAGCCGCTGTGTGTGTGCGACTGAAACACAGCAGCCATATTAATACCTCCGCTTCTATAAATCTATTGGCTGTGGAATGACTCTGCTGTCGTCCTGCTCTGGGCTGTCTACCGTTGTGTGTCTCTCTCTGTCTCTCATTCCCTCACCAATGCTCCTGGCACATTCCCGGTCTCCATCTTCCCCTCTATCTTCAACATTGTTGGCTACACAGCCCAAATTCCTGGAAAATATGAACTTGTGCCGACTTGCAGGACTTATACTAATACAAAGGGAGTCTTTTCCAACTGCGTAAATAACTCAAAACAACACCTTTCTTCTGCTGAGTGGCAAAGCGGTACACTTGAAGCTGAAATCTCTAAATCGCTGTAGCGAAAGAGCGAGGTGGGAAGCATTGAGCCTTGACCCAGTGTGAAGTGAGCCAGTTAGAACAACATTTGTACGATTTGTTTAACGTCAATGAAAGGAAAGTGTGACATTATATTGTCTATATAAATATCTCAGGCTGAAATGGGATCATATCAACCAGTCAAAGCGTCATGTGAGAGTTACAGCATTCAACCAAATTATCACTGAGGAAAAATTGGAGACAAAGAAAGACTATTGACAAACCTTTGGAAATGGACTTTTGCCAGGTCTTGTCCGTCAGTTTGAATATGTTAGAGAACAGTAGTCTCTTTATTTGTACATTTTATACTAAGTGTAGTCTCACTTTGTCAATTAAATGCCTATTTCAATCATTTTTTATATATAATTCTGGGATGAATTATTGGAAGATCACTTTATAAACAGTTGTTTTGAAGAGCAGTCGATAATCTTGAACATCTTACCACCACATTTCTTAAATATGAGGTTGCATAATAGAGAGGAACTACACATTTAGAAGAGTCTACAGATAGAGGTGAATTCAGAGTGATTGGGACACTTTTTGCCATTGAGAAGACTTGGAAAAAGTGTCCCAATTAGCCTGAATTCACCCTAAATAGAGCTGAATCTTATATTATATTTTGTGACAATGCCATCACTTGTCAGTCTCTCAAGTCTATTATACTTATGCTCCTAATACAAATGCATGTGAAAGTTGTATTTCGCTATGGTCTGTGGCTCATAAGCACAAACTCCAGATGATACCTTGCGAAGGTATTTTCCAAAAATGCAATACATTCCAAACAAAGGACGGGGTGCTTGAGATTAACACTTGATGAAAGTCTCATGGCTGACCCCTTAAGTAGCTCTGCATTCTTTATGTCTGTTTCTTAACATTTCTGTTTTCTGATTTCATTAACTGTACAGACTGCAGAAATATTCAGTTTCAAACATAATGCATTTGGGTGACACTTAATTTATTTAACATGGTGCTGAAATGGTGTTTTGATGACCTACAGATATGAGGTCCATGGAAACCATGTCATTAACCCTCCAGTGAGAGATCCATTGGAAATAAAACAATAAGGTGATAAAACAATGACAATTTCTCATGCATTCCTGTGATCATTGTCATTAATTATCAGTTGCAATTGGTTTTGAGAACTATTGAGCAGTGTTAGCATACTGAAAGGCATTATATATGGTCAACAATACAAGAAATCTTAACAAACATCCGAAACTGAAACAAAACACTGAAAATGCATTTCACTAAGGAGCAAACCAATGAAAAATAGTGATCAGAATCAGTAAAAGTGCATTAAAAGCCCCACAGATTAAATATCTCACAAACATAAAGAGTTTTTAAATGTTGCTTCTCTTGCGTTTGCTTTGTACCTTTGAGTTTGAGAGTAAAATGGCCTATTACCCTTTCTGTTAAAAGTTCTCAAAGTGCTTTTGAAAGAAAATAACAGGGCATTAGTCACAAGAAGTAGTCATGATATTAAATGCTTATAAATAACAGTCTTTGTTTCATATCCAGAGATATGCCAAATATCCTTTTCTTGATGCTCTGTCACTTCAGAACATGAACAGCCATTACACAGTGGCTGCGTTGCTGATGTGGATGTGCTTATATAGGGCTGATCTAACAGAAAAAGATGCACAAAAGCCTTCTAAATCTGCTGATAAGAATTTTTTAATGTCTTGACTTCACAGCTAAAGAACCCCTTGAGTCTTGAGTGGTCATTGAGACTAGCGTCCTGGGTTTTCTGAGGGGTGAATCACAAGTCAGACACTCCTCTAGGCTTTTCCAAAGCCTCAGGGTTTGAAATGTGTATGCATGAATCTGGAATGTTCTAGATTCTTTTGTTCTGACACTGGCACCACATCCTTGTTTTGGAATCGCTCTCCTCAATCCCAACATCAAGGGTTCTCGGTTAGTGACACAAACTCAGTTCCTTCCTAACTGAGCACTTTTTACACTGGACTACGCAGCACCAGTGGAAACGGCAGAGACAGTTTTCCTCCAGGACCACTGTCTCGTCCCGGTGACCCCGCTCGCAACACAGAAGGTCACATCCGCTCACATCCAACGCCGTGCTGTTGCACATTCGCCCGCGTGTACCCAATGAACCCGTCTTCCGATTGGGCAGGCAGAAGTCCGGTGACTCGGCCGAGTAGATGAGATCTTGCTTGTCCGGGGGTTTGATGTTCTGCCCCACTGGGATGAGAGTCTTACCGTCATTCCCACCCATCACTTTGGATGCCCCGTTAAAGCGCTCGAGCAGGCGGTCACCCACCTCGCGGAAGTGAGGCATTTTCTTCCAGCAGGTCCTCAGAGTGCAAGAGCCAGACAGCCCGTGACATTTACATTCAGTTCTCATATAATTCTTCACCGCCTGCAGTTCAAGACACAAAGATAGTTCAGTGAGATAAAAGGAGAAGCTATTTAGAAGGAATTTACCCTTGTCTCTCCCCTCCCTCTGTAGCCTCCAGCCACCCGAAAGCCAATCCGAGAGCTTGAAAACAGAGATTTGTACAGTTCTATACCTGTTTAAATTAACATCTGATAAATGCAGCATTAAAATTGTTCTCGCTTTGATTCCAAACATGTCGTCGCAGGGCATTTAAAAAAAAAAAACACTTTGACGTACTTTGGAAGAGAATCACTATCTGCCAAACATGTCTATGCCCCCACCTTGCTCCTTAATGCCTATTTACCTGTGACTGACCCCGTACTAACAGGACCTGAGGCTGTGAGGCAGTGACCCCTGGAAGATGAAGCACTACTGATACTAGTGAATAACTAATGTGAGGATTTGGCCACTGGCCGACTGATGATGGCTTAAAGGAAATCATAAATCAAACCTCTTTAGACTAATGAAAAATAATGAACTATATAATAGTAAACTGAGAAAAGAGTAGTTGCATACATCTTAAGAGATTTTCAAAATGATCTAGCACACATACACCAGATATTTCCATTGTACAGTATTACAAAAGTAGTTACAATGTTGCATCACAGATGCCACTAGAGGCATCAAATGTAATTGCAAAAATAATGATAGCTATCCAAAAGGGTTTTTAAAACACTACTTCTGCGCTGTATAAAAGGTGTAACAGACACACTTACACTTAAAAGTTCTTTCTGCACACTATACTATATGAAAAAATATAAAAGAAAAATGTAAATACACTACCGTTCAAACGTTTGGGGTAATACCTTGTAATGTTTTTGAAAGAAGTCTCTTTCATAATACAGTAAAAATGTCTTGGTTAACTTGGTCTTGTAACCGTCGTTCCCTGAAGGAGGGAACAGAGACGTCAAATTGGGATCTCGCCTGAGAGCTCTATCACCTTCGAGTGTAAACTAAACGAGCCAATGCACATTGGCGCGCAAGATTTTCATCTATGTATGAATGCGGAAGCGGGTGCAATGCACATTCAGGTTTTCGCTGAGGAGCCGAGTTGGTGACCCAGTGCTCAGCGATGGTATAGCAACTGTGGCGACGGGACGTGACATCTCCATTCCCTCCTTCAGGGAATGAGGATTACATACGTAACCGAGATGTTCCCTTTCAGTCAGTCACGTGTGATGTCACGTCAGTGACTGACGAATTGGGATCCCTATGAAAGCACCACTCCAGTGCTCCTAGTAAGCCACCTGATCCCCCTGCACCTACTGGGGCAGAAGATAGGACAGGGCTTATGCAGAGAGAGTCGATTACTGTTGTTCCACTTGACCCATATAGTAAGACTATGGGATAACACTGGGTAAGCATGCCCTTTCAAGGGGAAAGGGACACTGTGGAATCCACATCCTTCCTGCAGGGAGGTATCATGTGGAGATTACACATATGGACTGGGCATTAAGGGCAGTACAACATATGGAATGTCTCTGAGGTGGCTTCGACCTAGTTAGAAAGGAGGCAACACTGGCAGGGATGGCAGAGAGGACTCTGCCAAAGGAAAGACATGGGCTCACCGACAGGGGAACTGTACCATGGAAGAATACACATATGGGATCACTGTGGGGATCACAACATGTGGACACCTAGTCTAGCACAGGGGGTCAACCAATTGGCGTACTCACGAGTGTTAGGCCTGGCGTCAGATGCTCCGCCACGTCTGACTGCCGAGGGTGATGGAGGAACTCAACAGGGTTTGCCATGCGGGGAACTGAACTGAAGAGCTGAATACGCAGCAATATGACGCAGCAAGCAAGACACTGAGCGATCTCTACAGTGTTTACTGGCTACTTGAGGTGAGTACACAGGAGGACACTGGCTTTACACGAAGGCTATAAAACATAGCAAACGTGTTGGGTGTCGCCCAGCCTGCAGTTCTCCATATATCTGTCAGTGAGACATCCCAAGATGAACAGCACTCCTGGTAGGGTGAGCTCTCAACCCGAGGGGGCACGGCATGCCTTGGGTTTGGTACACCAAGACAATGGCATCCACTATTCAGTGGGCCAACCTCTGCTTGAAGACACCCTTTCCCTTCTGCTGGCCTCCATAACAGATGAAGAGCTGCTCTGAGGTCCTCAAGCTCTGAGTTTGGTCCACAAATAGGCGCAAAGTGCAAATGGGACAGAGAAAAGCTAGGGCTGGGTCTGTCTCCTCCAGGGGCAGCACTTGCAGGTTTACCACCTGATCCCTGAAAGGCGTGGTGGGAACCTTGGGCACATATCCAGGCCAGGGTTTTAGGACAATGTGAGAGTTAGCCGGCCCGAATTCTAGGCACGATTCATTGACCGAAAATGCTTGCAGGTCCCCTACCCTCTTGATGGAAGCCAGCACAGTCAGGAGCTCTGAGCCAGCACAGTCAAAAGGGGCTGTCTGCAATGCAGAAAGCACAAGAGAAAGATCCCAAAGTGAGAACGAGGAGGATTTAATCTCCTCGTGCCCTCAGGAACCTGATGATCAGGTCGTGCTTTCCGAGACTTACCATCTACAGGATCGTGATATATGATGTTTTATTAACAAAATTCGGGAGGAGCAACGTCCAAATAATCTGACTAATCATCACGTACTTTCGGCCAGCTGTCAGCAATCAGTAATCAACACATCTACCCAATCAGCATGAGTGAAAGCATATATATATAAGACATGGTCGACTCATATTCCTCGACAGTTTGACAGCATCCCTCCACCACCCCGTCTCCTCATACCTGCCTGGTTACTTTCCTAACCAGAATGGGGGGAGTACTTTGGGTTCGGGCCAAAATACAGAGCTCGGAGCCCTCTCCTCGGACAGCATGCCAAATACGCATACTACTACGCATACTATTTACTATCTGATTATTTGTAAGTGTGAACTCGTGAAGTGGCAATCGCGGCAACATACATTTTAAGGGTCGAGGAAAACAGCCTTTGTCCAACCCTTCCTGGAAGTAGGAAAGCACCTCCAGGCATCTCCAGGGGTCTTTCCGGTGATAAGAACACCATTCAACGAACAAGTTCCACTTAAAGGCGTAGGCATGCCTTGTAGAGGGTGCTCTCGCCAAAGAGATGGTGTCTACCACCGCCTGAGGTAGATCACCTTGGACCTACGCATCCTGTCTAGATACCACACTTGGAGGTTCCAGAGGTCTGAACATTGGTAAACGTGTTGTAAAGTCTTTGGACACAATTGCATCACAACAGCGCGCTCCACCAGGGGGATCGCCACATACCCCTTGGCTGCCCCACCATCGAGGGTAGTGAGGGGGAGAAGGTACCAGACCGGTTTCGGGCAGAGAAAGGTGCTGTCCATGATCTAGTAACCTCCTCATGTACTTCCGTAAAGAATGACACTGGGGTGGGGGACTGAGAATCAGCCCAGGCCGCCCCGAGATAACATTCGTCCAGCCTCGAGGGTTCGAGACGCTGTGGAGGTCTCCACTCGAGCCCGACCCTCTCGATGGCCCGGGAAATCATAGCTGTCAGCTCTTGATCAGGCTCCACTCTCACTGAAGGGGGTAACCCAGCCGAGTCTTCATCCTCAGAGGATCGTTCAACCTCAGCGTGTTTGATGCCCAGACACGTGAGGCAATAATCGTGACTGTCATCGGATGCCAGGTAACGACCGCATCCAGAAACACAAGGGTGGAATAACATCTTTAGAGAGACGCAACGTCACACCCTTGTTTTGCTCTTTTTGGGAAATTTAAGCTCTCTTTAAGTGCTGAAGCACTCAGGGGAAATGGCCGCAGCACAGCTGGCAGGGAATAGTGCAGCCTGCAGTGTGCACAAAGCACTTTTAAGGCTGTATGGAAACAGCAGGAAAATGCTCTGGAAGATCACGACCACTGCTGCAGCGCCATCACACCAACACTGGATTTGAAGAGTCTTCTTCCCAAAGAGCACTAGCAGACACTCGTATAACACTCTTGAAGTGACAGGTAGAGCAGAGCAGTTTAACCGCTCAACACTGAAGTGAAAAGTTGAATGTGTGTTGCACCCACTTCCGCATTTATACCCGCGCTGCGGGGCAGATCACGAGATGCAAATCTTGCACGCCATTGTGCATTGGCTCGTTTAGTTTATACTTGAAGGTGATAGGGCTCTCAGGTGAGATCCCAATTCTTCAGTCACTGACGTGACGTTGAACGTGACTGACTGAAAGGGAACAGTAATATTGTGGAATAGTATGACAATTTAAAAGAACTTGTAAATTTTAAATTATAAAATTGTATTATTTTATTTTAAATTTTAAAATTTAATTTATTCCTGTGATGTCATTCTTTGAAAACAGTTGTGCTGCTTAATTTTATTTTATTTATTTTATTTATTTTTGTGTGGAAACCATGATACATTCTTTAATGAATAGAAAGTACCAAAAAAAAAAAACATTTCTTTGAAATAGAAATCTTTTGTAACAATAAAAATGTCTTTCCTGTCAATTTTGATCAATTTAATACATATTTGCTAAATATTAATTTCTTTAAAAAAAAATCTCATTGACCCCAAATATTTGAACAGTAGTGTAGGTGTGTCATTCAATTCAATTATTTAATCTTTATTAAGTTAAATATGTTAAGGCATTTAATTGATTTGACTTTGAACTGTTTCATTTTGTTCTGTGTGATTACTTGTGATTTACTACTGATGGCAACATTTAGAGCTGATTGGAAATGATTGGATTTGCAGCGCAAGCATCCATGTTCATACAACCACTCACTTACACACTATAGTCCCTAGTGGGACTCAACCAATGGAGAAAGACATTCTTTATGGAAAATTCATTTGTATAACATCTTTACAGATGCAATGTTATGTCCATAAGCTATGAAAGTTTATTTTTGAATTACTGCACGTATTCATTTCTGTGTTTGCATTTCCTTTGTGTTTTGATGCTGTTCATGTTGTGTAAATGTAATTGAGATGAGAAAAGTACACAGCTGAATATCTACCTCTGTTCAGTTACATTGCTCTGCAAATTTCACAAATTGAAGACCACAATAACATAATTACTTATTAAATAATTAATTGAAACTACTTTGTTCTACTTTGAAAGTATGTGTTAACTCATGATAATAATTACTTGTTTAATTTAGTGTACATAATAATTCTGTAATTTTGAAAGCTCTAGTTTAAAAAAAAATGACACTCTTTTATATATTAAATTGATCTAGACAATAAGGAATGGAGAGAGTGGTGATTTTGGGAAACTAGTCTCAACTGTCTTTTTTAGCTTCTGCCAAGTATATTTCCATAACATTTCCGAGCTCTTCCATGCTTGGGCTTTTGAAGTGCACCATCTGCTCATTTGAGCTTGACTATCTCTGAAGGGTTGTACAGGCAAAACAGCACACGACTGTGCTTGTATCATCTATGCATCGATGCAAAAAATCTATCTACAGTGATATCGTACCAAGAACATGAAAAAAAACAACCAAAAAACATTATGCCAAACCTGCATGAGGGTGACAGGTACAAACTGAGGCTGCTGTTAGCAAAACATGCAAGTAAATACTGTAAAAGCTACCTGGCTAGTCATCACAATTCCTAATTTTGTTTATTGTTGATGTATATTAACAAGGATTGTGAACTAAGAACCATAAAATGAGTACAGAACAACGTACAAAGTTATTGTATACGTTTTCTGCAGTACTTATACAACACCGCCATAACAATGCTACGGCTTCTGCATTGTGATATAGACAATACAGTGTAATCCAAGAACTAAGAGTTACTGACTGTTTGTTCGTTTGATAATATGTAGTTAAAGGTGCACATTGTGTTTTTTCAGTATTACTGGTATCACTTTATTTTAAGCTGACGTAGTTACATGTTACTACATGTACTTACTGTAGTAATAGCAGTAAATTATGCATAATTTACCTAACCGTAACTCTAGAGTAAGTACATGTAATTAATTAATATTACTCAGTACTTATTTGAGGAAGTACAATGTAACTATGTAACCTTAAAATAAAGTGTAACCGTACTATTTTATAAAAATGTTTACTTTGTCTTTACTGTTGCGTTTGATCAATTTAATGCATCCTTGATGAATATAAATATTAACTATCAACCAAAACATCATACCAGCCCCCCCCACCACCACCACCACTGACCCCAAACTTTCAACAGTAGTGTATAGTATGTTTTTTATAAGATATTTTTTATTACTGTATATAGGTAAGGCCTATTATTGGATTGCATTTATACCGCCTATAAAATATTGTAAAAAGCTATTAATAAGTCTGTGTAAAAATATTGCAAGAATTTTTTTTTTTTTTTAAGATAAACAAGATAAACATGAAATAACGTACCAGTCGTCCGGCCTCATTATTATGAAGGTCTATCAGTGTGCGGATGTCACTCTTGCCCTTCCTCCGTCTGGCATCCATGAACTGTTTGGACTTCTCATAGCCGAACTCCACGTCGTCCCCGCAGCCCCCCCACTCCCACTTGACCCCCTCGGTTGGGCCAATACTGGCTAAACGAGGGGGCGGCCCTCTGCTCCGTGTGGCCTCGCAGCCGCATTGCAGCAGCTCCCCCATGCTGCAGGCCTGGGTCACTGCATGTGTCACGCCCGCTGCTGTGATGGCATACACAAACGCTGTCTCTCGGATGTCTGTGAAGACACAAACACACACACCCACAGACACACACACTTCAAAGTTAGCTTCTGATTGTTGGCCAGGCTGGATTACATCGGACTCTGATAATTATGGCACTTTAGATATCCTAAAGCTGCATGGGCTATTTCTGTGACAAGGTAGTCTCATCCACAACGACTGCACTGTAGCACAACAAGCCATATACAGTATGACAGAATAAGCTGCATTGTGGATCAGTCCTTATGCTGTTCAATTAAAGATTATGTTCCATGATGTTCCAATATGTAAGAACTTGTTTTAAACAAACATCCAAAAATTGCCTGGAGAAAAAGACTGAAGAATTTTAAAATACTTATTTCAAGGCCGGGAAAAGACAATCATTATAAAATAATTTCAAAAACATATCAAATTCGCTTGTGAAGTGCATTAATTGTAGATTTTTTTTTTTATTAATACTGTTATTTAGCAAAGACAGTAAAGACATTTCTAATGTTACAAAAGATTTGTACACTAAAAGAAAAAAGGGAAATTGTGGTGGTAACTTTCTGCCATAACATTATCCTTTAAGTTTATGATATTTCCTTTAACCGTAAACCACAACACAATGCAATGAGTGATTCAAAATACAGGTAAAATGTGAAAAATCAATACGGAAAATTCCTTCATAATAACACAGTATGGGCCCTGTTTTGACAATGAAGACTGGAGTAATGATGCTGAAAATTCAGCTTTGCCATCACAGGAATAAATCATATTCCACAATATTACTGTTTTCACAAAATTTTAAATAAATTCAGCCTTGGCGAACATAACATTGAAAAAAATTACAGAAACCAAATTTTTGATCAGTAGTACTTACATTCCAATTGTGTTTATTTATTATATTACATATATAGTGCTGTCAAATCGATGAATCACATCTAACGTTTGTTTATATATATATATATAGTCAAACCAAAAATTATTCAGACATTTTTGATATTTATTTTTTTATATGTTTTTACTAGTGGGTACAGGACACTATAGTTCATTTATGTAAGTGAGGATAGCAAAATAAAGTAAACTGTGACATATTATACCCAAAGATTCTTCATACAGTGGACTACCAGTAAAATTTATAACAATTTGGAAACAAAAATTATGTCATTTTCTGACACAGTTTAATCTGTGAGATCTTGTCATATTTTATTAACATTTTTTTTGACTATATTGAATAAACTGTAATAATGAATTAAATGTTCAAGGTGTCTGAATACATTTTTTTAAATATATATATATATACACACACACACATATAATATATAAACAAACTTTTATGTTTGACAGCACTAATATATTTATTTCTATTTTCCACTTTAAGAGGAAAATTACATTATACTCTTTCTGTTAAAAGTTGTTTTAAAAGAAAATGACAGGGCATAAGCCAATTCACAAAGTATATTAAATGCTAACATTTAATAATGCTGATTGAAAACAAATTCTCTGCAATAACAGAAAAGACAGAACAGAACAAGAAAGGAATGGAGAGGTTGGAAAAGACAGATGTGTTTAACAACTTGTAGTAAGGGAGTTGAAAGAAATGACTTTTATCCTGTGTAAACGCTGGATGCAGTGAGTGTGCTGTCACTCTTCAGTCTTGTGCCAATTCTGTATCGCATGATTCAGTGAATGGGATTCATTAAAGCCAGTGGAAATGGAATCAGAGCTCATGAGTGCGCACACACACACACACACACACACACACACATACACACAGATATTAATCCCAGCTGTCCATTCACACACCCACTGTCATCTTCATACTGTGAAGTAATGTGTGTGTGTTCCTGTTTTGATACATCTATGGGCATTCTGAATGCACCCCACCTGAAAACACCTGTAGCTTTCTGGCGCACAAAACACCAACGAAATCTGTACAAACTGAGTGCTGGTCACAACATTACTATCCAAAAATGCTGTGCTCTAAAGAGAAGCAGCCTCTCTGCGACATACATTGCATATCCTCAGATTCTCTGAATACTGATATATATTAGTCCCAACAGGATTTCGTAATTCTGCGATCCAAGAATTTAACACAAAATCAAGCAAACTCTGTTATTGGCAGCAGCTTACATTTTTGTAATTTCCACAATTTAAAAAAAAAAAAAAAAAAAAACCTGAGTGGGGGAAAGCAATATTAGCTCCAAAGTAAGGCAAGCCCATTTTAGTGACAGAGAGTGTAATATTTAATATTTATTTACAAGTAATTCATTCACGACCTACACTTGTCTTTCCAACCTGTTCACTTCCAAAAGGCACGAGAAATAAGCAGCTGCATGAACTATCCATGTATATATATATATATACAGTATATATATATTTATATACTTTATATATATGGATGTCATAACCCCTCGTAACATTGTTTGTTTGGGTTGTCGGCCCGCTGTGCATTACTAGAGAGTGTAGTATTTAGTTTCGGTTCAGGATATTTCAGAATTATGTAAAAATACATTATAATTTTGATTACATAATGCCTACAAATGAACAGACATCCGCATCAAAAACAAAAATGCTTTGTCATGCGGTAAAATCATAGAAAATCAGAGCATACATGTATGTGATGTTTAAAGTCAGTATGAAATAAAAATTCACCCTATTTTCTAAATGCATGTTATAAATCTTATTGTGTATAATTCATCTGTGCATACTGCATATGTTTCTTAATAATAACTATATAATAACTAAATAATAACTGGACCTGTGGTCCTGTGACGCAGAACAAGTGTAACAGATTACAGCAGTGTTTACTGCAGTGTATTTCTGCATCAGCGTGCTCACGTGCTGTAGGCCTATGCAACAACAAACATACAGCACGACCTGCGTAGTATCCGATTCACAAATAAATGATTCTTATGAACTGGTTTTATAATGCATGATTCAAAAGACTCAGGAATTCAGAGGTTACTGGTTAGAATGAGTCTGATGAATCCATCAGACGAATCCTTCAGTGAATCCATGAAAGTGCATCATTACATCAATGAAGCCATTAGTCTGCTGTTACTTCCTAAGCCTCCAAGGAAGCAAAAATATATTCTCTGTTTATCTGTATCTCAAAATCTATCTTTGACCATGTTCATCCTCATTTTTATATGAGCATTGTCATGTTGGTAATGCAATTAAATTGTTACAGTAAGTAAACCTAATCAATCATATGACAAGAAAAGTAAATAATATTAAGAGAATGGAAGTTGTTTTCTTAAAACATATATGTACATGCAGAGCAAGATTTTGGATAAATGAGATCTCACTGTGGGCAGAGCTACAGTGCCCTCCACAATTATTGGCACCCTTAGTAATTATGAGCAAAGGCGGCTGTGAAAATAAATCTGCATTGTTTATCCTTTTGATCTTTCATTCAAAAAATTCACAAAATTATAACCTTTCATTGAAGGAAAAGAACTGAAAGTGGGGGGAAAATCACATTATGAAATAAATGTTTTTCTCCAAAACACGTTGGCCACAATTATTGGCACCCTTTTATTCAAAACTTTTTGCAACCTCCTTTTGCCAAGATAACAGCTCAGAGTCTTCACCTATAATGCCTGATTAGTTTAGAGAGCACCTGACAAGAGATCAGAGACAATTCCTTCATGCAGAATCTCTCCAGATCCTTCAGATTCCCAGCTCCATGCTGGTGCTTTTGCTCTTTAGTTCACTCCACTAATTTTCTTTAGGGTTCAGGTCAGGGAACTGGGACGACCATGGCAGAAGCTTCATTTTGTGCTCACTGACACATTTTTGTGGTGGTTTTGATGTTTGTTTTGGATCATTGTCCTGATGGAAGATCCAACCACGGACCATTATTGGATTTCTAGCAGAAGGTCAGGTTTTGATTTTTTATCTGTTGGTATTTGCTAGAATCCAAAAATACCATGTATCTGAACAAGAAGTCCAGGACCTCCAGCAGAAAAATAGGCCCACAACATTAAAGATCCAGCAGTATATTTAACTGTGGGCATGGGGTACTTTTTATCCATGTGTGCACCAAACCCATCTGGTGGGTTTGCTGCCAAAAAACGCTTTTTTTAGTTTCATCTGACCATAGAAGCCGGTCCCGTTTGAAGTTCCAGTCTTGTCTGACAACTGAGTATGCTGGAGATTGTTTCTGGATGAGAGCAGAGTATTTTTCTTGAAACCCTCCCGCACATCTTGTGGGGATGTAGGTTATGTTTGATAATTTTTTTTAGGCTTTCTGAAACTCAAAACTCCAGCTGTGATCCTTGGAGAATCTTTGGACACTCAAACTTTCTTCCTCTCCGCGCATTAGGACGATTTAGACACGCGTCCTCTTCCAGGCAGATTTGTAACATCTTTAGTTGATTGGAACTTCTTAATTATTGCCCTGATGGTGGAAATGGGGATTTTCAATGCATTAGCTTTTTTCTTATAGCCACTTTCTATTTTGTGAAGCTCAACAATCTTTTGCTGCAAATCAGAACTATATTCTTTGGTTTTTCTCATTGTGATGAATGATTAAGGGAATTTGGACTTTGTGTTTACACATATTTGTACTCCTGTGGAACAGGAAGTCATGACTGGACAATTTCATTCTCCTAGTCACCCTGGTGTGCTAAAAAATGTAAATATGAATGGGAATATACTTCAGAGATATTTTACTGCCAATAATTGTGGCCAACATGTATTGGAGAAAAACATTTATTTCATAATGTGAGTTTCCCCCCACTTTCAATTGTTTTACTTCGATGAAAGGTTATAATTTTGTGAATTTTTTTAATGAAAGATCAAAAGGATGAACAATGCAGATTTATTTTCACAGCTGCCTTTGCTTATATTTACTAAGGGTGCCAATAATTGTGGAGGGCACTGTATCTAACATGAGACAACAGATATAAAAACTGATGGACCAATGTCTTGTCACTCATCCACTGCTGGTTTCCATGATCTTTTCCAGTCATTCATGAATATCGGATATGGACTTTTAGAAATAAGAATTCCATGACAGATCTTTTAAATGAGTAGATTTAAACATTATACTTATGGCTGTACAAATGTCTCTTATGACCCTCAATGGACAGACTCCTGTCATAATGCTGGCTTGTGGGAAAGTTTGAAGCAACTAGCTGAATAAATATTTTAGAGAAGGGCAGGTCTAGACTGCTTATAATCATTATTAAAATTACCATTACTTTCAAAAATTCCATATTTCCATATTTTCCATGTTTATGCAACCCTGATATTACCTCAGAGGCTCAGCCTTTTTGAAAGTCAGACATATCATGATCAAACAATATTTTGTAAACACTGTATCATCTAACATTTAAACTACTACAAAGACAAAATTCGCCCCTCTGGATCCACACTAATCTAATCCAATATATTCATAAGACAGGGGTTGTCATGACAGACAGAGGGTAAAAAGTCTCTTGATTTCACCTCCCTCTCTTATTTTTTCCTCCAAGACACAAATTCCAAACAAATTTTGTGCAGCTGTCTATGCCCAGGCCTGCCTAGGAAAGAGAGAGAGAACTTAATGCCAGAAGGGGCTTCTGTGAGAATTAGCAAATATTTTTTTAATACTCAATCTTTGAGTCAATGAAGCATGGGGCTGCAGGATGAAAAGAGATGCAGAGAAGGCAGGGCCCCTCCAGCGGCTCCACCAGTGCTGATGGGCGGAGGAATCATTTTGATTGATTTATTTTGCCACCATGTGCTGCCTGCATGCAGCGAGGGCTGAGGAAATCTCTAATGCTGTGCAGATCTTGTTGCATACCTGGGATCCACTTTTATCAACTGAAGGCAACCGAAGCTACGCACACGCACATGCTGATAGATAATATGAGTAATTAGTAGGCTTTTCTCAAGGTCCACATTAAAGGGTTAGTTTACCCAAAAATTAAATTTCTGTCATTAATTACTCACCCTCATGTCGTTCCACACCTGTCAGACCTTCGTTCATCTTCGGAACACAAATTAAGACATTTTTGATGAAATCTGAGAGCTTTCCGATCTCCCTGTACACAGCAACATCATGACAAATTTCAAGGCCCAAAAAGGTACTAAAGACATCATTAAAATAGTCCAAGTGACTACGGTGGTTCAAACTCAATGTTGTAAAGCGACAAGAATGGACTCTTTTAAAGGTGCTCTATGTAAGAATGACAGCTAGTGGTTGAAATGGGTACAGCAATCCAAATTCAAAATTTAGTTTGCCCCGCCCCCTCCTCCTCAGACTCAATGCTCTCTCGGGTTGCCAGTTTGAAGACACGCAACAGGAGTGAGCTCAATTGACATTGGAAGGCGAGGAGACTTACACACTGTAAGATAATTTATTGATTTATGATGAGTTGATATCGCGTTATAATATGCTCCCGTTCATAGAGATTTTTAGATGAATGCTGAGGCTTTTTAGGTCGGGTAGAATCTGCGATCTCTGACCCAGTTTGTTCGCTGGCTTCCATGGCTGCAATTCGCTGCATGTGTTTTCCGCCAACTGGCAACCCGGGGTGGTGAAATACTATTGGGTAAATTGGCAACGTGCGGTCTTGCACAGACCAAAACAAAAACAGAAATTTTAAAGTAAAATAACTGGCTGTAGCAATGGTTTTCAGAGAAACGAGTATGTGAACTCAGCATGTTTAATAAATATCTGCAAACATATTATGGTATTTTTATGCCTTAGTACAGTCAAAAACGTACACCTTTAATGATGTCTTTACTATCTTTCTGGGCCTTGAAATTTGTTATGATGTTGCTGTGTATAGGGAGATCAGGAAAGTTCTCGGATTTCATCTTAATTTGTGTTCCGAAGATGAACAAAGGTCTTACGTGTTTGGAACGACATGAGGGTGAGTAATTAATGACAGAAATTTCATTAATGAGTGAACTAACCCTTTAAGTGTAACCTACTATACCACCTTTCAAGCTAACTTTGAAAGTCAGATTCAGGGTCTGAAAATTCGCTTTCACACTAACAAACTGAATCTGAAGTCAAATGGACTGTCTCAACCCTCAAATATGTCCAATACAGTTACTCTTGAGTGCACAAGGGATCCATTACAACAGGACTGGCTGTCCCTTTAAATGATAACACATATTCATGCAGTCCCTCATGCTGAGTACACCGGCCTCTGACCTGTTCCAGCAGTGGGGCTGGAAATAAAGCGAATGCCAAGCTACAGTGTGTGTTTTGTGCTTAGGTTTGTTGCATACATTAAGGGTTTGAAATGAGATTATATAGAAAAAAGAGAGAGATTATAGTCTTAATGCTTGCAAAAATGGTTTGCCTTCGGGCTTGGAGATGCACTGTAGCATTGTTATCTGATATAAGCTTACCTTTTTCTCTTTTTCTCTGCCACTTTCTCCCTCTTTCTCTCTCCCTTCTCCCTTTTTCTTGAATGCACACATGCTTACGAGTTCAAATGTGAGTTCACAATCACTACTATCAGAATACTGAAGATACCGAACACATCTGCTGAACAAATGGCTGATGTGCGGATGTTATTGCTGATGGTAAAATTTGAGAGAAACTCTGGGTCCTATTACAGAATACCAGGGGGATCATGCACCTTCTGTATGTAACTTCTATCTCACAAGATAAGATGTAATTAAAGAAAAAACAAAGATATTCATTCAGACTCAGATTCAAATTTCAGCATATATATATATATGAAGTTGTTTTTTTCAAAGAAAGTAATACTGATATTTAACAAGGATGCATTAAATTGATCAAAAGTGAGAGTAAAGACTTTACAAAAAAAACCCTGTCTGTTTCAAATAAATGCTGTTCTTTTGAACATTATATTCATCAAAGAATCCTGAAAAAAAAAAAGTATCACAGTTTCCATAATAATATTAAGCAGCACTACTGTTTTTAACATCACCGAATCAGCATATTAGGATGATTTCTGAAGGATCATGTGACACTGAAGACTAAAATAATGGGTGCTGAAAATTCAGCTTTGCCATCATAGGAATAAATTTCATTTTGAAATATATTAAACTAGAAAACGGTTATTGCATTGATTTTACTGTATTTTTGAAAAAATCTTACCATCTCCAAACTTTTGAATGGTAGAGTATATTGAATGCTTCAAACAAAATCATATATATATAATATATANAAAAATTAAGAGACCACTTAACATTGATTTCTGAACTTGGAGTGGTCTCTTAATTTTTTCCAGAGCTGTATATATATATATATATTTATATACAGTCAAACCAAAAATTATTCAGACATTTTAGATATTTTTGATATATTTTTACTAGTGGGTACAGGACACTATACTTCATTTATGTAAGTGAGGATAGCAAAATAAAGTAAACTGTGACATATTATACCCAAAAATTCTTCATACAGTGGACTACCAGTAAAATTGATAAAAATTTGGAACCAAAAATTATTCAGACACTTTGACCTGACCATGTTTTGCTTAAGTGTTATCTGACATAAATAAGATTAGTTTTTTCTGACACGGTTTAACTCTGAGATCTTGTCATATTTTATTACCATTTTTTTAAACTATAGTGAATAAACTGTAATAATGAATGAAATGTTCAAGGTGTCTGAATAAATTTCGGTTTGACTGTATATATAATTTCAGTTAAATTTCAGACTCCATGGATACCATTTGTGCCATAAATGAAAATATAATTTGAACTCACATGTGTGTTACCATTCTGAGACCTGAACTTCAGGAAAAATGTCAGTAACCTCTGTACATCAGACAATGCACGATACCATACACTCATTGACACAGACAAGAAACAAGAGGTCTTGACAGCAAAAATAATGAAGCGCATTCCTGAGGTGACAGGGCAAATTATGCGCACACAGTGTCCTCATCATTTCTGGGGTTTCTAATTGGAACCGCATATTGTCTCTGAGCGATTTTAACGACTTCATTACAACCTCAGAGACAACATGTAAGAGCAGCCGGCAGCATTTCCAGCAAATTCTGGCATTAGAAGGCCGCTCCCTTGGGCCAAGAAAACAAGCTCTGGTTTACATGTTTGAATAGGGGAAGAAAATAGCCCCCAGTTATTTAGCAATAGAAGAAATATGTGAGACACTTTGTACAACCCTATCACACGGTGCAGGAAGTAAACCTGCTTTAGCAGAGCTCTCAGCTCTGACACGTGGTCATTAGAGCAGAGTCTCACGGTAATTGTGGTAAATGCATGAAAACTGAAGAGCACTTAAGCTTCACCTATAGACACAGAGGAATTTATGATTAATTTCCATTTTGTGAGGCAGTCTCCAGTGCTCAGTCTAAGATGGGCTGATGCAGACAGAGGAATCATGTTGCAATCCGTGTGTGAACACGTCCACACTGGAGGCCAAATCGTGAACTCTCCGCTCCAGACCTGGATATGACAAGCCTGCATCACTGGGATATGGGTATGTCTAAAGAGAAGACTCAAGTGAAATTAGGCAAAATATTTACTGTCCATCTTAATCTCATACCCTGCTCGCTCAGGACAGAGTATGTTGAGCCAAAATAGTGCCCTCTATTGGTGACAACTAATGAAACTGTTTAAAAAAGAATAGCTGCAACATGCAGCATCTAAAATTCATACTGACACAACCTTTAAATCATTTGCTCATGCATACTCATCGAAAGCTAAAAAAGATGACTGCAAAAACTGTATTCTGTAAAGTGAACGTGATTTCACCAAGTGCAACATGTTCCTGGATTAGCATCTTTGTTGATCCTGGAACAACATTCCAATCAACCAATCAGATTGGAAGGAACAAGTTTACAGTTGTTCGAAGAATGTGTTGATTTTTGGGACAATTTACAAATTTAAGTCAAGTTCTCGTAAACTGTTGCCTGAACTACCAGATGCGTTTGCCTATTATATATCAAACCACCTCTTGATCGATTTCTCGAATGCATCTTGAAAGGCATTTACATTCGCCACTTGTGTTGTTCATCAGATCTTTAAAAGAAAACGTTTACAAAATATTAGATAATGATGGACATTTTAGCATGAACACCACTGTTGTGGGGTAAAATAATGGCCACTGCTGAACGAGTTTTCAAACGTGAGAAGGGAGGAGTTGAACCCTGAGAGGACAGCCTAATAATTGTAGAGGTTACGTTAGTTTATTACTCTTCAAAGGGCTGAAAAATGTGGCAGATCAATGATCATGCAATTTGGGGATCATTTTTAGAGAGCAATTTAACACAGAAGAAAGGCACTGAGCAAACCCGGACACAACAGCTGTCCTTGTTCTCTTATGAACTTGGATCAAACATGCTGAAAATAGGGCACAGGTCTCGGGGCCAGAGTTCATGCCCTCAGAGAGACGTCGCTGACACATAATCGAGAAAAAGATTGACTAATTTAGGTGGAGAACCTGGGAGAGTGGATTCTTTCGCTACGTCAGGACAAATGCTCACCTTGCTGGAGGATTTTGCCAAAGTACTTGTTCTGGCTGGTACAGTTCCAGCGGCGAAAGCGGAACTGGTATTGGCATTCCCGCACGCCCAGCTTGGCGCCCTTGGCTACTTCGTTGACGATCTCCGGCTGTGTCTGGCAGAGCTCGGCCTGCTTGCCCGCCAGACGTTTGGTCTTCCTGCAGATGCTGTTCGGGTCCATGACCAAGGGACTCCCCACTGCCCTGAAACCAACAAAGCTTCATCAGATGACTCATCTGAACTACATAAGGTTTCACAAGATAAAGTGCGGTTATCTTCTCAAACCGCACGGCACACAAACCACTTTAAATGATGTAAAGCATTATAAATTTAATGTTCTGTTGCTTTACTGCAAGGTTCACGTTAAGGTCTGAGCAGATCCTCATTCATTTAGGCTTTTCGTGGTTTTATACACACTCATTGTTCCTTGAAGATGACAAAGAAAATAAACAGAAAAAAGACAACTACTAGAGTCAGACACACTATAATGTCAGCGGTAATCGTATTACCCCTTTGAACATAAACAGATAACATTTAAAGCAAAAAAGCTGCATCTTAATTGCTGGGTTTTATCAAAAGTGACGACAGACGTGTGTTTACACTTGAATCAATTGTTTATTTCAACTGCTAATGGGAGAAGAGGCCTCAGGTCCAAAGCGTGGAGCGGGCTGCCAGAGCTTCCCATGACAGTCGCTATGACGTAATGTGAGAACGGCACAATCCTCCGGTTCTTTCTTTTTAATAACTCTCTCCGTATTGGAGTGAAGTTCAGCGTCTGTGATCCGTGCAGCTGAAGTCGGTTTTTATCATTACGTTGCCGTCTGGGGGAGCAGAGCTCTGTGCGAATACCTCATTGCTTTTCATTCACCCCTGTCAAGGCTAATCTTTCAGACTAATAACATTCATCTGCCGTGCGAGTTTGTTTTAAAAAGTCAAACCAACGCTCTTGCCAGTCGCCTTCCATGGCGGTCTGATAAGAAATATGAGAGGGGAGATAACAGGCGTTACAAGTGATGCATCCCATCTTGATAGGCCTAATATTTCATTTACATATGACCACTCAACAGAAGTCTTTGGACATGGAGCAGCACGAGTGTGTTTTGCCGTGAAATATGGTTACATGTGATAAAGGACACATTGGATTCATTTCACTGCACATTAGAATGTTATAAAGCCAAATTAAGTACATTTATTTTAATTTTAATTTATTTTATTAAATGTAATTTATTAAAAATATATTTTTCTCCCAATAACAAAATAATTAACTATTTTTTTCCCTAGTAAGAGGTCATTGTGTCATTCTTAGCATCACATACAACATGAGCCGATGTTTCTCAAATTTCAAATGCTCATATTTGTTTTAGTGGTTTAATGTGAGGAATATTCTACATAAGTGTGGCCACATGAAGTCCAGGTTAAAACAATAACAACAAAACAATAATCTTTTGATGGGCAGTTTTAAAAGTAAAATTATTAGACAGTTTGTAGTCTTTCTTTTGAATCACTCATGTCTCTCCGATCAGTTTGCTTTTACAGTTTGATTTAAACCATGTATTATATTGCTGTTACTAATAAATTCACAGGCCAATTGGCACATATACTCTACTACTCTTCAATGTCAATTTTTACTTGTATTCGGCATCTGAAGAGAATTTTGGACTCTGCCTATAGAAAAATTTGCAGGAGATGATGGATTTTAGTTAACGCTAAACACTATCACTATGCATTATGCATATACAGGTCCTTCTCAAAAAATTAGCATATTGTGATAAAGTTCATTATTTTCCATAATGTAATGATAAAAATTAAACTTTCATATATTTTAGATTCATTGCACACCAACTGAAATATTTCAGGTCTTTTATTGTTTTAATACTGATGATTTTGGCATACAGCTCATGAAAACCCAAAATTCCTATCTCAAAAAATTAGCATATCATGAAAAGGTTCTCTAAACGAGCTATTAACCTAATCATCTGAATCAACTAATTAACTCTAAACACCTGCAAAAGATTCCTGAGGCTTTTAAAAACTCCCAGCCTGGTTCATTACTCAAAACCGCAATCATGGGTAAGACTGCCGACCTGACTGCTGTCCAGAAGGCCATCATTGACACCCTCAAGCGAGAGGGTAAGACACAGAAAGAAATTTCTGAACGAATAGGCTGTTCCCAGAGTGCTGTATCAAGGCACCTCAGTGGGAAGTCTGTGGGAAGGAAAAAGTGTGGCAAAAAACGCTGCACAACGAGAAGAGGTGACCGGACCCTGAGGAAGATTGTGGAGAAGGACCGATTCCAGACCTTGGGGGACCTGCGGAAGCAGTGGACTGAGTCTGGAGTAGAAACATCCAGAGCCACCGTGCACAGGCGTGTGCAGGAAATGGGCTACAGGTGCCGCATTCCCCAGGTCAAGCCACTTTTGAACCAGAAACAGCGGCAGAAGCGCCTGACCTGGGCTACAGAGAAGCAGCACTGGACTGTTGCTCAGTGGTCCAAAGTCATTCGGAAATCAAGGTGCCAGAGTCTGGAGGAAGACTGGGGAGAAGGAAATGCCAAAATGCCTGAAGTCCAGTGTCAAGTTCCCACAGTCAGTGATGGTCTGGGGTGCCATGTCAGCTGCTGGTGTTGGTCCACTGTGTTTTATCAAGGGCAGGGTCAATGCAGCTAGCTATCAGGAGATTTTGGAGCACTTCATGCTTCCATCTGCTGAAAAGCTTTATGGAGATGAAGATTTCGTTTTTCAGCACGACCTGGCACCTGCTCACAGTGCCAAAACCACTGGTAAATGGTTTACTGACCATGGTATTACTGTGCTCAATTGGCCTGCCAACTCTCCTGACCTGAACCCCATAGAGAATCTGTGGGATATTGTGAAGAGAAAGTTGAGAGACGCAAGACCCAACACTCTGGATGAGCTTAAGGCCGCTATCGAAGCATCCTGGGCCTCCATAACACCTCAGCAGTGCCACAGGCTGATTGCCTCCATGCCACGCCGCATTGAAGCAGTCATTTCTGCAAAAGGATTCCCGACCAAGTATTGAGTGCATAACTGAACATAATTATTTGAAGGTTGACTTTTTTTGTATTAAAAACACTTTTCTTTTATTGGTCGGATGAAATATGCTAATTTTTTGAGATAGGAATTTTGGGTTTTCATGAGCTGTATGCCAAAATCATCAGTATTAAAACAATAAAAGACCTGAAATATTTCAGTTGGTGTGCAATGAATCTAAAATATATGAAAGTTAAATTTTTATCATTACATTATGGAAAATAATGAACTTTATCACAATATGCTAATTTTTTGAGAAGGACCTGTATATGTACATTTTTTTTTTTTCAAAGTTGAGCTGATTAAGAGTAATGCAATGTTTTATATCAATGCATGATCATAGTGGCCCATGTATAAATTCTCCATAATTAAAGGGTTAGTTCACCCAAAAATTAAATTTTTGTAATTAATTACTCACCCTCATGTCGTTCCACACCTGTAAAACCTTCGTTCATCTTCGGAACACAAATTAAGGTATTTTTGATAAAATTCGATGGCTCAGTGAGGCCTCCATTGAAAGTAAGATAAATAATTAACACTTTCAAACGCTCACTAAAAACGTATTTAAAACAGTTAATGTGACTACAGTGGTTCAACCTTGTTATAAAGCGACGAGAATACTTTTGTGCGGCAAAAAAAAAAAACAAACAAACAAAAAAAAAACCGACTTTATTCAACAATATCTATTGATGCTTCATGAAGCTTCGAAGCTTTACAAATCTTTTGTTTTGAATCAGTGGTTCAGAGCCTGTATCAAACTGCCAAAGTCACGTGAACCATCGAAATTTCTAAACATTTCGAAACACTTACGACGTAATGTAGCCTCATTTACTGAAATCACATGACTTTGGCAGTTTGATACACGCTCCGAACCACTGATTTGAAACAAAAGATTTGTAAAGCTTTGAAGCTTCATGAAGCAGTGTTTGTTGTTGAATAAAGTCGTTATTTTGGGGTTTTTTTGGCGCACAAAAAGTATTCTCGTCGCTTCATAACATTAAGGTTGAACCACTGTACTCACATGAACTGTTTTAAATACGTCTTTAGTAGCTTTCTGGGCATCTGAAAGTGCTAAATATCTTGCTGGAAATGGAGGCCTCACTGAGCCATCGGATTTGATCAAAGATATCTTAATTTGTGTTCCGAAGATGAACGAAGGTCTTACGGGTGTGGAACGACATGAGGGTGAGTAATTAATGACATAATTTTCATTTTTTGGTGAACGAACCCTTTAAGACTACATTTTAATTATTTATTGATGGCACATTTGATTATATTTATTTTATTATTCTTAAGACAGTGTAGCAATGTCTCCCTTTAAAAAATTTCTAAGTTTGATATCAATTTGATTTAGACAGTCTAGCAGCCCACCAGGAAAAGTCTTAGTGCTCCCTAAGGCCAATTCATTCCTAAGTGTTCCTATAGTGCTTAACAAACAGGCATGCACCAATGCCTCGATTATCTCTCACAGATCTCGATCTGCACATGCAGATACAATGTTCTCCTCTGCAGTCTCTGATTATCTACAAACCTGTGAGTTTCTCAGTGCCAGGATCACTGCTCAAATAATGGAACCACATTTTACAGCAGGAGGTGTAGACTCGTAAAAGAGCAGACAGTGTTGGAGCGACTCTCTCTTTCCAAGTCTTGTTTCACTGTCAGAAGGGGCGAGGCAAAGCAATGGCTTTTAAAGGAAAGCTTGAATATCACAAAAGCGGCCCTGGGATGCATATGTGGTCACATTATGGCTTGGGTGATATAGAGATGAAGATATTTGTCTGTGTCTGATGAACCATCCCTTCCCTGGCTTTAATCGAAACCAGCCACGACCACGGCCAAAGACATAACAATAGACAAAGGAACATGCCTGCAGAAAGAGTCAATCTGGACATGCCGATCACTTCAGCCATTTCTCATACGGTGATTCACATTAGGATTTTAATAGGGGATGTTGATCCGAGGTCAGCACATAAGGCTGGTATCTAAGCAGAGGTGGACCACACGCCCTTGATGATTAACCATCATCCTCACAGCTTTATTCAAAGCCATTCTTTCCTCATTCTCCTTTATCTGGTGAAACTCCTGGATGTGATAAGCGGGAGATGGGGCCTAATCATAACATGGAAAAGGATGTACCCAACTTGTGCAATCAGGAATATCCAAAAAAAAAAAAAAAGCCACGCCGTGATGTATGAGAGAGATAATACTGAAGGGGAACGGAGGGGGGGAACTGTGATTAAGAGAAGTTATCCAAATAATCAGTGCGAACATACACATGCACATTTATCTTTTCATAGACCCATCATCCTCTACGCCTGCTGAGACCTCAGGTTACATTATGAATTGCGTGGTTACAGATAAGTCTCTTCTTTTTTCACTTTGTGAAAGAGCGAAATTCATCCCTACTTAATCCCTCAAGTATGCTGGATATGAAGTCAGTCACGACAGGGCTGGAACTGCACAGAGTGGCTTGGGTTCACTTCTGTGGTGCGTGGCGCAGAGCCATGGCACAATCTTGTCTTGGAGTGCGCCACTAAATCATGCAAGTAGAACCACGGCGCTTCGCAACTCCATCACCACGACGCTGTCCGTCACACGCAGATGGGACAGACCCGAAAAACGGGAGAGCGGCAGACGCATGCTCGGAGGTGAAACAATGTAAGTGCGGCCAAACGGGCCAAGCAGCTGTCATCCAATCGTTATCTGATCCATCTCTCAAGGCCGCTTGATTGGATATCTCTCCATTCTCCAAATGAGATTCGCTTCTCCCAGACTGAACATCTTAGAGTAGACTGTGCAATCTGGGACACACTCACATACATTGGTTAGGTCCAATAGGAGACTTGTGAGTGGATAAAAAAAATGGCAGTTCTGTCATTATTTACTCACCCTCATGTCGTTCCAAACTTGTATGACTTTCTTTCTTGAAACAAAATTTTAAAAAAAGTCCATACAATGAAAGTCAGTGAGGTTCAATGTTGTTGTTTTGGACCCCATTGGCTTTTATTGTATGGACAAAAACAGTTGAAACATTTTTCTTTTTTGTTTCACAGAAGAAAGAAAGTCAGGTTTGGAACAACATGAGGGTGAGTGAAAATGACAGAATTGTCATTTTTGGATAAACTATACATTTAACACAGAGGTTCTTAAATGATTTAAATCAAGTTATATTAAAATATTGTAACTTAATTAAAATGCTAAAATACACATAAAATCAAGGTGTAAACTCATTATAATTTTAAAGTTTTATTATATTTTATTTTAATTAGTTTAATTATTATTATTATTATGATCTATTGTTTTATGGCAGAACATACAGTTCTTAAAAATTCTGCAATCACAAAAACAATTATGGTTAATTAATCTAATATATTGACTAGTGCAGTCAAATCGATTAATCGTGATTAATCGCATCTAACATAAAAGTTTGTTTACATAATATATATGTGTGTTTATATATATTATATTTATATATATTAGATATGTGTGTGTCTGTGTGTACACTGTAAAAACGAATTGTTGGTTTAACTTAAAAAGTAAGTTACCTGGATGCCTTTTTCATTGAAATGAAAAATTTGAGTTAATACAATGAAAGCGATTGGTTCAATCAACAGAAACTTAAAATATTATGTTATCTGAACCACATTAATTATTGAAGTTGATCTGACAAAAGAAAAAAGAAAAAAAAATTATGAATAAATATACATATATAAATATACGTATAAATATATGTACACAAAGATATATACAGTGGGTACGGAAAGTATTCAGACCCCCTTAAATTTTTCACTCTTTGTTATATTGCAGCCATTTGCTAAAATCATTTAAGTTCATTTTTTTCCTCATTAATGTACACACAGCACCCCATATTGACAGAAAAACACAGAATTGTTGACATTTTTGCAGATTTATTAAAAAAGAAAAACTGAAATATCACATGGTCCTAAGTATTCAGACCCTTTGCTCAGTATTTAGTAGAAGCACCCTTTTGATCTAATACATCCATGAGTCTTTTTGGGAAAGATGCAACAAGTTTTTCACACCTGGATTTGGGGATCCTCTGCCATTCCTCCTTGCAGATCCTCTCCAGTTCTGTCAGGTTGGATGGTAAACGTTGGTGGACAGCCATTTTTAGGTCTCTCCAGAGATGCTTAATTGGGTTTAAGTCAGGGCTCTGGCTGGGCCATTCAAGAACAGTCACGGAGTTGTTGTGAAGCCACTCCTTCGTTATTTTAGCTGTGTGCTTAGGGTCATTGTCTTGTTGGAAGGTAAACCTTCGGCCCAGTCTGAGGTCCTGAGCACTCTGGAGAAGGTTTTCGTCCAGGATATCCCTGTACTTGGCCGCATTCATCTTTCCCTCGATTGCAACCAGTCGTCCTGTCCCTGCAGCTGAAAAAAAAAACCACAGCATGGTGCTGCCACCATGCTTCACTGTTGGGACTGTATTGGACAGGTGATGAGCAGTGCCTGGTTTTCTCCACACATACCGCTTAGAATTAAGGCCAAAAAGTTCTATCTTGGTCTCATCAGACCAGAGAATCTGATTTCTCACCATCTTAGCAAACTCCATGCGGGCTTTCATGTGTCTTGCACTGAGGAGAGGCTTCCGTCGGGCCACTCTGCCATTAAGCCCCGACTGGTGGAGGGCTGCAGTGATGGTTGACTTTCTACAACTTTCTCCCATCTCCCGACTGCATCTCTGGAGCTCAGCCACAGTGATCTTTGGGTTCTTCTTTACCTCTCTCACCAAGGCTCTTCTCCCCCGATAGCTCAGTTTGGCCGGACGGCCAGCTCTAGGGTTCTGGTCGTCCCAAATTTGGTGAAAGAATGTCTTCCATTTAAGGATTATGGAGGCCACTGTGCTCTTAGGAACCTTAAGTGCAGCAGAAATTTTTTTGTAACCTTGGCCAGATCTGTGCCTTGCCACAATTCTGTCTCTGAGCTCTTCAGGCAGTTCCTTTGACCTCATGATTCTCATTTGCTCTGACATGCACTGTGAGCTGTAAGGTCTTATATAGACAGGTGTGTGGCTTTCCTAATCAAGTCCAATCAGTATAATCAAACAAAGAAGGACTAAAATGAAGGTGTAGAACCATCTCAAGGATGATCAGAAGAAATGGACAGCACCTGAGTTAAATATATGAGTGTCACAGCAAAGGGTCTGAATACTTAGGACCATGTGATATTTCAGTTTTTCTTTTTTAATAAATCTGCAAAAATGTCAACAATTCTGTGTTTTTCTGTCAATATGGTGTGCTGTGTGTACATTAATGAGGAAAAAAAAAGAACTTAAATGATTTTAGCAAATGGCTGCAATATAACAAAGAGTGAAAAATGTAAGGGGGTCTGAATACTTTCCGTACCCACTGTATGTGACCCTGGACCACAAAACCAGTCATAATATTTAGATTTTTTTGCATCCTCAGATTCCCGATTTTCTAATTTGTATTTTGTCTAAATATTGTCCTATNTATATATATATATATATGTTATATATATATACACACACGACACAAACTTTTATGTTATGCGATTAATCACGATTAATCGATTTGACAGCCCTAATATTGACATATATATGTTTCATTATTACAGCAGAACATACTGGAGGAAATATTATATGAGGGGCCTTTGAATATTGTGTTGGACAATGGGAGCCTTCAAGTCAAAAAGGTTGAGACTGAACCCTGCTTTAACAGATTGGGTTGAGATCACACACGGGCATTTATATGCAAAAATGTTGACTAAGAGTGGACTCACACACAGACATAAAAGCGAGAGGGTATGGCGCGTGCACAGGCACACCTGTCCGACAGACTCCTGGCGGGCTGCCAGCACATGACCCCGAAGACTCCAGAGGAGGTGAGGCTTCCCATCGCTTCCTCAAGCACTCAGCTCTCAGCCCTTCAGATCAGAGCACAATCAGAGTCCTGAGAGCCAGTTTATCTACCTCCGTTTCATCTCCTCTCAGTCTCAGCATGTGAATGGCACGCTGTCTGTCAGAGACCCTCGGCACAGCCCAGCACCAGACGAGAGCTTTGTAATGGCATGCGTCGTGCCCCAAAGAAAGCATCATTGTCTCTGCAAACGTTTTTAGACATCCAGGTGTATGAAGGAGAGCGCGTGTGCGTAAGACATGTGAGGAGAGCTTTAGGTGCAGCCGACTTTGTATAAGGTGGAAATTTGAAAGTTCAAATTTAAACAACACCCTTGTTAAAGGTAATATGTCACTTTGGATTGTCTCTGTTTATCAAACATTCTCCCTCTTGTCAAACTCATGCATTTCAGTGTTAAGGGAAGGAGTAGTTTATGATGACACCCACAGCCCGGAGGTCCAGCTAAAATTCCAACTCTGACCTGATGTGTCTATCTCTGAAACAGAGTACAGCTTAACCCTTAGTAAACCCACGATAATGACAACAACTTTTATCATAGTAAATTTCTCTGTACAGATTTTAAATGTATTCAACTTTTTAGTGACCTCCTTATCCACCTGTTTTTTTTTTTATTCACTTTTCTAAGCACTTTACAAAAGTGCAATCTTTCAAATGTTAATTTTTTTTTTATCATCTGTGCAATTATTTACTGTGAATAACTCATTCTCAACTTAACAGTTTTGCATTTTTGCAAGTGATTTGTATTTCAAAAGTGAACAGTTTTCAGAGTATGCAGTAAATAAGGCACCAAATCATAGTCAATATTGTTTACAGAAACTCATTGTATGTCTGTAATCAGCAAAACTGGACCACAAGCACTTTTAACAATAAAGGTGAAACAGAAACAGAATGTTTTACAGCCTAATGTCACAAAAGAACCTTTACAAGTTCCACAAATGGCTTTTTATTCTTTAGTTCTGTATAAAACAATCGATATTGTGCTGCATGTTTTACAGACAAAAACCAACACACTGATCTCAAGACTCTAAACATTTTAACCTCCAGAGAACCCACTCAGGAATACAACAAGATGTTTCATGATAAGAAGAGGGCTTTTTGTTGAACCAGATAAACATTTATTGTTAAGGGATGTTTCTTTAGAGAATAATTATGCGATAACGTCTAAACTCATCTCTAAACTATAACGTTGAAGTTTCCCTAATCATACTGATCGAACTTTAAACATGGAGCTTACTGGAATTTCTAGAGGCGATTGAGCGCGCGCCTGAGATATTACTTACCACCAGAGCCCGATAATGTTGACTGGACAAAGCAGGATAAAGAAGAGGGCAAGCTGTGTTCTGGAAAGTGGAATCGTCATGGTCAGATGCCTTTCGAAGGATAAAAGTGTACGTCTGATGCTGAAGAACTAGTCCAGAGATGAAAAAGGCTTGTCCTGTGCGAAAGTTTGGTAATTTCTGAGAAGATTCAGCACCCCTGAATAATACACTTCCAAGAAGCACATCATCGGGTGAGGACGATCGCAAAATCCGCTTGGAAAGTCGTCAGCATCATCATTCTTACTTCTTGGAGATCTTCATCCATCAAAACCAGATAAACTGAGGAAAAATTCCAGGCAGAAGTGCACTTAGATTAAGTTAATGGAATGTAGTCAAACCTCTCGAACTACTAAAATGCCAGAACTTTTAAAAAGCGTTTCCGTTTGGAATGTAAAATATTCAGATTTTCTTTTGAAGAGCAAAACTGTTGATCTGAGTGCCATGTGCTGAACCTGTGTGCGCGCGCCCTTCTGCGAGTGCGCCAGATCTCATCCTGATCCAAACAGGTAGACGTCTAGGCATTTCGTGCTCCCCTCGTCACACTTTTTTCCTGCCTTCAGCTGGGGACCTTTTTTCTCGTGGTGTAAGAAATTCAGAGCTCATCACCCACTCAGTGACGTCGCCCGGGGCTTGAGTCAGGAACCTTGTCATACAGGAAAAAACGGTTCTGATCTACAGTTTGTGGAGGATCAGGTAGTACACTACCCATTATGAATGTCCATTGTTTATTTTTTGACAACTTTATAGCAGGCCGATTTAGAGATTTAAAAAAAATCTGAAGAAGCACTGACAGACCAGCTTAAATACATAATGAAAAAATGAAAGAAGATAAATAATGTTGTCATGAAGTAAGCTATTAATACTGTTCTTTTTTAAAGAATGTAATAAAAATTTAATTTGGTATACATGCTTCATTTAATAGATATAAATAACTGCCTCTGATAAGAAGTCATGTTTGGTTCAGTTATACAGTCCAGACAGGGTGAGCAATGGTGACACACTTTATTCCAGTATTACATTACTGTGAATGAACACACTTGTGCTCAGGTATCTAGTAACTTTCCCAGCTCACTCCAAGTGACTTAGCCTTCATGCCGCCTTGCTTCTTCAGAAACATTATCAAATATTTTAAGATTTAAGATTGTTGTAGAAAGACAATCCAAAAATTCCATTAAGCTTGTGCTTTTGCATTCCAGCCCCCATTGTTTAAATGATGATTTATGAACATATCAAATCATAAAAAAACAGTCGTATTTAGCCTGTAGTGCATTTAAAACAAAGCAATAAATCTCACACATTTGGCCTGTAATAGCTGTCCTCTCATCTATCATCTGCGAAGATCTGTATTATCACCCTCATTAACTGTCCTCCCAATGTAATTTGTGGCTCTCAAGACAGTTCTTCATTGTGATGTTGTCTTAATTCGCCGTACACGCTCTACCTCATCCATCCGATGGCCAAGGGGTCCCGAATTGAAATCCAAGACCTCCCTGCTTTTGAAGTCTCACTTTACTGTTGGATTCAGATAGTGATGTACTGCATCACGTACAGGTATAAAATCAAAGATGGAAGCTCTGTTTCTATTTTCATATCTCGTTTGAGATAGCTGGGAGCAGAAAGGAGATGTGACAGGCTGTTTATCTGTTATCTCAGGGTCAGGTCTTTTTGATTTTCACTCTTTGTTTTCCCGCCAGCTTCAAAGCGGCAAATATGGAACAGTTTTGTCTGAGGTGCAGGTGTGTTGCAGCACAATTTATCATTACATAAAAGAGGGAAGATAACCTGCCTGTCTTGAGGGATAGTTTAATTGCAGAGGAACGGCGTTCAATTCTGGTCTGAAGGCAAATCAATTTCCTAAAAGAAAACCAGAATTGCTAAATTTAGCAATGATATACTTTAAAAAATCAAATCGATTCAATAAATAACATCTAATTGCACCAAGACAGGTTTGTTCGTGTTATTCCTAGTTATATGAGATGAAGAGCCTTCTTTATATTAAAGAAAGTTATGAAAACTTCTTTATCATATCCCATCTATATATATCTGCTGCATAATTGGAAACATGGCTTTGACAAAACAGACTGTGCACTCTTTCTCTCTTCATACATATGTGTGTGTGTGTGTGAGAGAGAGCGAGTGTGTGTTTTGTTTGGGAGGAGCGATTCTTCATACTTGGCTTAAACTTTATGGACAATAAAGATCCCATTTCAAAGTACAGCAGGGTGTTGAGCCTGGGGTCTTGGCTGAGCGTTCCTGGGAACAGCCCTCTGAAGACCAGGAGAATATCTTCAGCTGACACATGGCGCGGAAAAATCCCCGTGCAGACCGTGTGGCAAAACTGCCTCTCATTTACTCTGCACTAAATTTGCAGTCGATCTCCCAGGTAAAACAGAGACCCCACTTTTTGCTACTAAAATCAATATCCATTATTCAGAAAAAAGCTGTTAATTATGATCTCCCACCTTTTTCCTATTGTTTAACATTCTGGTCTCAACAGGGAGTGAGACAACTCCCTGTTACGTTAGCATCCAATGCGATTAGAAATCCCATTACACACAATATTTTTTAAGCATAGTTAAAAATTACGTCCAAATCAAAACCACATGACGCTTATGTGCCATAACCTTTATAAACAAGCCACAGTCATTTCTGGAATCCCCACGAGAAGTCAAGTTCATGAAATTCCTTCACCACTGGCAGTAGAGTTTGTGTTATAAAACGTCAATATTGCCACACGCTTCTGTGTGTCTGTGAACAGGCTGCTCAGTATGGAGAGAGGACAGTGTCAAGTCATGCCATGACCTAAACAACAGAGGATGGGAGGGGATTCGGCAGACGTGCTGTTTCCTGGAACTTGCATCAGATGAGTAAGATTATGTCTCTTCAGAACATGGGGGCAGAGTAAAAAATGTATAATCACAGCGCACTTTATAATAATCTGCTTTGAGCATTATAATTTATTCCAATAAAAAAAAAGCTGTTGCTCACCACAAGATTTGAGCCATCATTGAATCAGTGCTTGCTCTGTAAGACTTTTTGCAGACTCAGTTTTTTGCAGACTCTGTTCCCTTTTTACAGATCATGAGCTCAGCCTTTCAGCAGCAAGAGTTTTCACTTGGAGAACAGTAATTAATTCCAGAAGAAGTCACATTCTCCAAATGGGTCGCTTTTAATATGTAATAGCATCACTCGTAAACTTTGGACCATTGGATGGTGTTAGTCGTGGAGTTTTAGGGAAGATGTCTTCAACTCTACTAAGTGCCATTTAGCCAAGTTCATTTAACACCATCTTGAGGAATTTCTCAAGTACACTGATGATTCATTTAATACGCTTCACCACACAAATGTGCTGAGATGGAGCATTTCCGATTTTGTGGAATTCCCTAAAAAAGACATTAAAATCAGTTTACTCTAAGACATAATTTGTATTTAAAAAAAATAATGTTTATATATTTGGAGATATATAGTTCTGTCATGAAACTCTAGATGGCTCAAGCTGATGGGTCTGAGTGCAAGCTGAGGATAATTACAGCATTTACAACTGGCACAAGCTGATTGGTCCATGTCACATCTACAGCCAATGAGCTTGTTTCTCACACATTTAAATGGCAGGTTACATTCACAATAGCAGTTTGCAGCGCGCTTCAGAGTTCCTGTAACTCTAGGTTCCTCTAGGTCCCTTCACCTTCCCCAGCTCCACCTGTATAGATCTGCTATGGGTTATTGATATATGCTATTTATGCAGCAGAACTATGTCTTACTCGCAGCAGTGTATCGGCTTATGAATTGGCAGTAGCAAGTTCCTGTACTTGCTCTGCAGCAGCAGCAATAATCTACAACAACAGCAATAATCTACAGCAACAGCGTAGCAGATCTATTCTGCCAAGACCAAATACATTAACATTGTCATATCATGCTAACAATCTTCTGAGAGTTGTAATGATAGAAGTATATTTGGGCAGATAACTTTTTCAAATTCTCTTATTTAAAAACACACACACACACACACACATATATATATATAAAATGTATTTCATGTGATTTGAATGTACATTTCATGCATTATTTAACATCTAGATTAGCAAAACATGATACCATGAAAATGAGACACTGGAGTAATGCAGCATAGAAAAAATGTAGCCGTTGCACGGTCAAAAAGCCAAGCTTTCTGGTGAGATACACATTTGCAAGGAGATGAGCCAATGAGATAATGGGCCACACACTGATTACTGGAGTGATAAATTCTCTGTAAATTAGAATCAGCACCTTTTTTGTCAAGCTGCACAAGTAGCTTTTCATCCAGTTCTTTGTCCTTATGTTTACTAAGCTTATAAACGAGAAAAGGAAAATCAGCAATGTTTAAAGAAAGGAAAACTATTTTAACAATTTTGAACTTCTCTAGTGATAGATAGTATGATGATGAAACAGATGTTTCCCTGAAACATCCCATTTATTTTATAAGCACATGGTGGTATGAAGCAAAAATCGTGCAGCTGGATATGATTTTCATTAAGCCATGAATTTCAGGGGGAGAATTTTGAACTCTAAATGGGTGAGTATATAGCGCCACCATGTGTTAAGATTTTGTTACTATAGGCAGATTTTGTTACAGTTTGTTGAAATACACTTGGCCACAGTTTCAGAGACTAGATGTGTGTGCTGAAAAATGTGAATTATGTTAATTTAGTATAGTTTAATTCAACAGTTAGTTGATTTTGACATGACACTATCAATATGAATGGATTTGTTTTAATCACAGCCGTTTTCATGCCAAGTGCTAAATACTTCCAGGACTAATACCAATCAAATTTAGCCAAATGTTGAAAGAATATGTCAACTCTTATACACATGCCTTTATCCTAGCAGCTTGACATGAATATGTCCGATGACAGATTATGACTGTCAGATCATGGCTTCTGCAACAAAATTGTTCACCTTCCCTGTCTGCAATACAAAATGCAAAGCTGAACTTAAACTCTGTGTAATAAAAAAAAAAAATCTCCTTCTGTAGAAAATGACTAATGCAGTACTTATATCAAGCAAATTGAGTTTAACATGCCCTTTCAAAGTTCCACAGAAAACCCAAGAGTAGAAAAGCCAACATGTCCTGACAGAGACTTGATAGGTTTAATCTGGAACTAGGCTGATCATGTTTCCCACTCAGATCAGCAGAACTAGGTGAGGTGCTGTGATTTCCAAAGGAAAGGGCTTCCACTGTGATGTGTCGTACTTAGGTAAACATGCAAATATGCTTGATAACATCTAACACACCCTTGATCTATTAGAACAAAGAGCTCAGTGAGGGAAACGTTCCCTCTGGGGTTTTCGTGGCCCGTAAAGAAATTGTTTCCACTTTTGGAAAGTGTGTTTGTGTGTCATGCGTCAGAGAGATGTGGGTGGGTCTTGTGCATTTTCACTCATGTTAAGTTACTGTAGAGTTCAAGCCTCAAATTATGTGTATTTGAAAGAGAATTCTTTATTGGAATGGTTGCTTTGCAAAAACAAACAAACAAATCTAATAAAATAAAATAAAAGTTCAGCTATACATAAATGTGTCTACATAGAGTGAGTTCTTTACCATGATTATTACAAGGAAAAATTGGAAATGCATAAGCAAAGATGCAATAAATAAATAAAGATGGATGGATGGACAAATAAAAATACAATCTTATTATAAATAAACAAACCCAAAAGCCATACGGTTTTTCCTATGGCTGATGGTTCATGACTCTGAAAGTTTTAGTCATAAGTCAAGTTGTGTTCCCCTTTTCTTGAACTGCTTACTGCAAGGGTCATTCATGTAATGAAGTATATTTTCATGTCCACATCATATATGTCATATATATGAATAATTTATTTGTTCATTTATTAAAAGTTAGAGCTCAGAAATTATTGCATGAAAGGAGTGACCTGAAAACCTGTAGAAAACCTGTTTTTTTGTTTTGGTTTTTTTACAGAAAGAACTTTTCTTCAAATCAAGTATTGGTTCTTTTAGGAACCTCAAGTGTCAAGGTATTTATGAAAATGATAAACTTCATAACTAGTTCTATTGCAACTATATTGCTTGAAAAAGGGCTAATAATTTGTTTTAAATATCACCAGGAAATCATGACATTTAGATGACTGCCTCGGTGCAAAAAGAAGTCATCAGGAGCATTTATTATCATTATTATTATGCTATTAAACATGACATTTATTTTACTGATAACAGCGTAGTAGTCAGCCATCATTAAATATGAGCCCACATCGCCCTCTAGTGAAAAAATAATTTAATAAGCCTCAAAGTCCGAGCTCATCACAGAAAATATAAAATGTTATGTTGTTTGTAAAGTGGCATTGTGACCTAAATTCTGTTGAGGTTACCATTTTGAAATTTCAGTGGCGTTTTAAAGGGACCGCTGAGCCTTCAGAATCAAACGTCATTACAAAGAGACAGCAGCTTTAAATGTTATTGGGCTTCAAATGTGGAACGCCCCGCCCACAGGAAATGTGAGCCCCGCCTATTAGGGGGATGCCCCATAGATGCCCAGGCTCTTCGTAATGACGTTTGGTCTTGTGGGCGGGGTACTCGATTTCCTCAGGGAGGAGCGACAGAGCCACTGACACGTACGAATGTCTCAATAATTTGGAGGAAGATGATACAGTTACAGGAAAGGAATACGTCCAATGCGTTTCTTTTAGTATTCGAACCGCTTTCTTAATGTGCCCTACTCTGTTCAGAAGGTCGCGCTTAAAGGAGGTGTGTACCGCACCAGAAGTCGGAGTACAATGAGGTTTTCTATGTTGATCAGTCTGTTAAGGCCGATCGGCCCGGTTATTATCGGGATCTCTCTGGGATTTACTCTGAGTTTGCTGAGTGTGAGCTGGGTCGAGGAGAGCTGTGATATTAATGCCATTGGAGATGAAGGAATCATTTTATCCCAGGATGGAAGTCTGAAAGGAGCCCGGAGACCCAACTCTATTTCCCCTGGGAATGATGATGGTGAGGAGGAGGAGGAGGAGGAGGAGGAGGAGGAGGATTTCCAGCCGAGAATAATCCCATATAAACCAGTGAAACAGACTCAGCCCAAAAAACTTTTCAGGTAGACAAACCATTCAGCCTGCTTCATCTATCTTTTATGTTGTGGTTCACGCCAAAAAATAACATTTCAGGTTAAAACATAAGGAATACATCTCTAGGCCAGTTGATGTGTGTATTTTTGAACAGGCATACCTGATGTAGGCCTGCCTTGTTTAATTTTAAAACACAGTTATGTATACGTATATACTAGTGGAGACAAACATTCTCTAAATGTTCCCAAAAACTGTTGGGGCAGAAAAATTATGTCTTAAATAAAATCTAAAATAGCCCACTTAAGGGATGGTGTGGGGTTGAGGTCAACGTAAATGTACAGTAATTATTATTATGAAGGGCAGCTGGGAATAGGAAGTTATACAAGCTTCTCTGTGTTCTCTGTCTGTGAGAGAATATTTCCCTAATGACGGTCTAAAAACCGTAGAAGAACCACACAAAAAAATAAACGTTGTTGTTTACTTATACTGGAATTGAAGGCTGTTTTCATGAAGTTCAAGGTGTTATTCTTGTTGTAAATGAGTCGTACTTATGATATTGATTTCCTCACAATTAAAGAACGTTGAGAGTAAAATTGCATTTTGCAACATAGCCCTAAAATCTTTATATTATTTGTGTTAGTAGCTACTAATGACAGCAAATGACATTTTAACAAGATAAGTGATGTTAAAGATCAGTATTTTTTTTTCAGCTGGTGCAAACATAAACCTTAGTTTATTTTCATCTCATAATGAAGACAAACTACTACTCTTAATAACTGAGAAACTCTTAAAAACTGAGATACTAACTGATAAAGCTTTGAGTTTGGTTTCAAGGTTTAGTAATGTGACTTGAACTCTACACGTCAATGCTGGTGGTTTAGGCTTTGACAATTACAGATAAGACAAATATTTGCTTTTGCTGTTTAAGGGATTTTGCAACAAGATTGTCAGTGACTCAGTGGCATTTCAAACACTGAGAGGTATTTCAATATTTTTTTTTCATGGGAATGAGATTAAACAGGGCTGTGGGCTGTGGCAGGGTTATACTGTAACTGTACCACTAAATGTCCCATTGGGAACTCTGTAATCCTTAAGGGTGGCTCCCATGGTGCTCATATTTCAATTTCAGTCATTGCTTACAATACTCAGAGGTAAATTAGGAAGGTTACAGACAGTACTGTTAAAGTGTTAGTTTACTCAAAAATGAAAATTCTGTCATTTATTACTCACCCTCATGTCGTTCCACACCCGTAAGACCTTCGTTCATCTTCAGAACACAAGTTAAGATATTTTTGATGAAATCCGAGAGCTCTCCGAGTTCACCATGGACAGCAATTTAACCACAACTTTCAAGGTCCAGAAAAGTACTAAAGACATCGTTAAAATAGCCCACGTGACTACAGTGGTTCAACCTTAATTTTATGAAGCGACGAGAATACTTTTTGTGCACAAAAACAAAACAAAAATAATGACTTTATTCAACAATATCTTCTCTTCTGTGTCATTCTTCTATGCTGTTTACGTTCAGCGCTTCCAGGTTCTACGTCAGAACGCTGGCTCATTATTGGCCGGCTCCTGCGTCAGCATCACACTTATGCGTCAGCCAATACCGAGCCGTCGTTCTGACGTAGAACCTGGAAGGCTATAAAAGGCTCCCCACACAATGACATCTTCCTCCTTGCGTCACTGTAGTAGAGATGCATATATTATTATATTTCTCACTAGATTTTTGAAGGCATCGCTCTGGACTGGAGCATCACCATGCAACTTGTGTTTCAACTCTGCCAAACCACTCTGAATCAAATTTATATTTTACTTGCATTACTTATATTATAATGTTATAATAGTTGTTGTTTCTCTTTGTTGCGACATATATTTTTTTTTTATAATTGCAAATGCATACTGTATCTCACAATTGTCTTTATATAGCAAATATTTAACTTTAGTGCTCAGTTTTAGTGCTTAAACTTTTTACCGTTAGTTGCAAACGCAACATTTCTAATTTCTATTTAAGTTTTTTATCTGTTATTTATGTTTGATTAAATTTCTGCCTTATTTAATTTACCTAAAGTGAATATATTTTTAATAGTTTTACTTTAAATTTTAGTTTTAATTAACAATAGCAACAATGTTTTCAATGCAATTTTTATAATTGTGATTATATTAACAGTCAAACCAAAAATTATTCAGACATTTTTGATATATTTTTACTAGTGAGTGCAGGACATTATAGTTCATTTATGTAAGTGAGGATAGCAAAATAAAGTAAACTGTGACATATTATACCCAAAAATTCTTCATACAGTATACTACCAGAAACATTTATAAAAATTTGGAACCAAAAATTATTCAGACACTTTGAACTGACCATGTTTTGGTTAAGTGTTATCTGACATAATTAAGATTAATTTTTTCTGACACAGTTTAACTCTGAGATCTTGTCATATTTTATTACCATTTTCTTAAACTATAGTGAATAAACTGTAATAATGAATGAAATGTTCAAGGTTTCTGAATAAATTTTGGTTTGATTATATATCTCGTATCTTTATAACATGCAACTGAAAGTTTAAATCTTACAATGTGGCCAAATTTCCTATTTTAAACCTTATCTCTGAAATTACTAGTTTATTATTTTTTTTACTCTAATGTGGAAACAGGCTTCCATGGTTGGCGAGGTTAATCATTGCCATGACAAAGTTACAGTCCTGAGTCCAATCGTGAGTTATAAATTGTAATGATCTGTCTGTTTCCACAGGGCGAAATACATCAGCACAGAGCTGGGAATTCGAGAGCGTCTTTTCGTGGGAATACTCACCTCCAAAAACACCATCAACACTCTGGGTGTGGCCGTCAACCGCACCATCAGCCATCATCTGGACAATGTTGTGTTTTTCACTGGCACACGAAGCCACAAGATACCCCACGGGATGATGGTGGTCACCCACGGTGATGAACGCCTCATCTGGAACATGTTCCAGACCATTAAGTACATCCTAGAACATTACATCACAGAGTACGACTGGTTCTACCTTGCCCAGGACGACACGTACACGCAGGCGGATCGTATCAAGGCTCTGGTGGAGCACTTGAGTATGAACCGGGTGCTGTACATGGGCAGCCCAGAAGAATTCATTGGAGGTGAGATGCAGGGGCGGTATTGCTATGGGGGTTTCGGATACCTGCTGTCGCGCAGTCTTCTGTTAAGACTCCAGCCCTTCCTGGAAAACTGCAGAAACGACATCCTCAGCGCCAGACATGACGAGTGGCTTGGGCGATGCATCATTGACTATGCTGATACGAACTGCGTGGAAGAATTTGAGGTGAGTTTTGTCCTGCTTTCAGTGTAAGCTTACAGATATGTAAATAGTTTCACTATGTCTTAGAGCTGCACGATTAATCATTAAGAGATTGTAATCTTGATTTAAACACCAATGCGATCTTATTCCTATATGACAACGATTCGGCTATTAAACCTTTGTGTATTAAAACTTTGACAAGTACAATCACATTCAAATTTGCGTTGGTGCTGACCCAGAGAGAGCAGTTGTCATGTGTAAGTATTAAACAGCTTCACAAACAGTCTTTCCAACCACACAGTATGATTACTGCTTTGTAACAATCATTCAAATTGTCACAGAAGTAATGGGATAAAAGTTTACAGTTTGGATATAAACACTGATGTCTACGGTAGCAATCAAAATGGAGTAAATCACCTTTTGAAAGTAACTTGGTGCTTCAAATAAAGATTGTTTCAATTACATTGTTACACCAGAGTATTTTCTCTTTAAAACTGCAGTGATTTAAAGACAGTTTCAAAAATGCGGTTTGAAATCGCTGGTATTTGTGACGTCACAATCTACCTTGTAACCAATCATGTCAACGTGCTGGCGGGCTTTAGCATATAACTAACTGCCCGGGAGTCTCAAAAGACTTATAAAAGTTTTATTTTGCTGTTTATCCGATTTTTCATATAGATTTAGCAATATAGAGGGTGTCTTACAATGCTATGATGAACTATGTCTTTCTCCACTGACGTTCTAAGTTGTTCAATGCGTTGCTAAGGATATTGATTTTTAGAAGGCAGCTTTCTGACTCTGAGATAAGGAATGGGAATATGGTTTGTGTAACATTACAACACATTATTAGCTGTTTGATAACGTGGTAAAGCAAAAGGCTAATCATATTAATTACAGTTATGTGACCAACGTTGTAAAAAGCGATACCACTGTGCAGCGTTTACCTGAGTAAGTTGACCGAGTGGATCTCTGAGCTTGTGCGAGTGAGTGGAGGCGGGGCTAATTATCATATTCATAGATCTGCGTATACTAAATGAGGCAAATGTGTAGAGTTACATTCAAGCTATTTTAAGACATGAAGAATTTTTTTTCACAGGAAAAAAAAGAAACATTTAAATATGTCATTTTGGTGATCAAAGATGAGTTTTAAGGGATAAAATTATTGACTACGGGGGGACTTTAAGAGTTTTGTTAAAAAACGCTGATTCATCCAGTAATTAAACAAGTCTTTTTCGGTGAGTCATTGAATCATTCATTCAAACAGATTTTTAAAAAAGAATGAATTAAAATTAACTAAATATAAATATTTTTAAATAGACAGCAGCAATTAACATTTTGCCAGAACCTCTAGTAAATTAGGGCCTACATTTTATTTTGTTTAATTGTCTTTTCAGAATCGTGGGAGAATCGTGATATCTATTTTAAACAATACATTGTGATTCTCAGTTTATCCAGAATCGTGCAGCTTTACTATGTCTTGGGAAAGTATGCCTTTATATTCAATAAAGTCTGTATCTGTACAAAAATATTGTATTATGATCTGCGCTACCATTCAAAAGTTTGGGGTCAGTAAGATTTTACTGTTTTAATATACTTTAAAATGTAACTTATTATTGTGAGGTCAAAGCTGATTTTTCAGCATCATTACTCCAGTCTTCAGTCTCACATGATCCTTCAGAAATAATTCTAATATGCTTATTTCAATCTTACTGACCTCAAACTTTTGAACGGTGGAGTAGTTTCAGTCCTGTGACTTAACCATGACAGTGTGTAAATGACATGTAAATCGACACACATGGCTGTGTTAAAGGGATAGTTGACTTCCATTGACTTCTATAGTATGGAAAAAAAATACTATGGAAGTCAACTGAGCCCATCAACTGTTTGGTTACCGACATTCTTCAAAATATCTTCTTTTGTGTTCAGCAGAAGAAAGAAATTCATACAGGTTTGGCACAACTTGAGGGTGAGTAAACGATGACAGAATTTACATTTTTGGGTGAACTATCCCTTTAAGAGTCGTAAACTGACGGTTAACAAGCGGCAACATGTTTACCTCATGTGGGCAATGCAAGTTCAAGTGCATCATTGCACCAGTTCTTTCCATTATTTTCTCTCTTGTCTCAACTTTCCAATCAATAGCAGTCAAGCTTCAGTCTTCCTCTTTCTGTCCAAAAATACAAAACATAATGCATAATCAAATATATTTAAAGGATTAAATACACCTGCACGTCACCTCTATTTTTCAGAGCAAGCGCACAACCCTGAGGCCAAATGTAGTCTGATTAACGTGTTTACATGCTGGATGAGGCTGAGCTACAATCGCATTATCCAGCTCTATTAGTCAGACTTCACAAAAAGCTGTCTGATACAATTTCACTCAGACTAAAGCATTTACGTGACATTTTAAAAAGACAATTTTTTTAGTGTAGCTTAAATCAAACCGTTTAAGTGTATTTAAACACACTTAATGGTATATTTCTTTGAGCTCCATAGGCTAATCATAAAATTAAGTATAATGTTGGTGTCTAGGGAATTTTACAAGTTAAGAAACCACAGAGGAATCCAGTTCTATAATGGGTGTTATCATTGTTTTAATTCCACACATAAATTTAATTATGTTTGTTAGATAAATGTCTGTGGAGAATGGAGATACTAGACCTTGGTGTTATTGGAAATGCTTTTGTGTAAAAAAAATAAAAATACTTGACATATTTTTAACTCCACATTATTTGAATGAGCTATCAGTGTCTGTAATTTCCATCTCTGTGGCCTTGATTGAAGAGAGTCAGACTCCCTATGGTAAACCTGCGGTGTTTGATGACAGACAGCTTTATACTAGCAGTGTGTCTCAGTCTTACTGCGAGGGACCCAACGGAGCCTTATTCTTGATGAAACTAAATCTCACTGCCTTTCAACTCACCAGCATACGTATGCAACAGCCAAAGACAAGATTCAGATGTATCCTTTGAAATAGGCTGCTGTTCTCAGCAATTAAAGGGAAGGTCTCCAGTCTACTGCTTTAGACTGTCAGTCAGCGCAACATCTGAAGTTTCACCCCATTCAGGTCTTTACACTCACTGCCAGTAACTGCTGGAATTAAATTCAAGATGCGTTCTAGTTGCTCTTCCCACATCTTCAAAGTATAGAAACAGTACAAAACAGTACTCTTTTGGAATGATTTTTTTTTTGCAATTGTAATGTGGCATCATGACTTTTCTCACCTGAAATACCTTTTAGATTTTGCAGTCTGTCTCTTCTGACTCCCGTAGACAGAGGTTGGAGGTTGACCACTTTCAGTTTTCCTGTCTTTCTCTCTGGGTTAGAGTGATGTAAGTCAGTGACTGTTTCTGCATCTACAGATCCAGTTTGCCCAGAGCCTGTCTGGAATTTCAGCAATGCTCAAGNAAAATATTATTATTGAGTTATTGATTTATTTATTTAAAAAGTTTTTTTAATATGTATATATATATAGTTGTGGTCAGAATTATTGGCACCCTTGGTAAATATGATCAAAGATGACTGTAAAACTAAATCTGCATTGTTTATCCTTTTGATCTTTAATTCATAAAATTAGCAAAAAACTAACCTTTCATTGAAGTAAAAGAAATGAAAGTGGGGGGAAATCACATTATGAAATAAATGTTTTTCTCCAAAACACGTTGGCCACAATTATTTGCACCCTTTCATTCAATACTATATGCAACCTCATTTTGCCAAGATAACAGCTCTGAGTTTTCTCTTATAATGCCTGATGAGATTGGAGAACACCTGACAAGAGATCAGAGACCATTCCTTCATGCCGAATCTCTCCAGATCCTTCAGATTCCCAGCTCCATGTTGGTGCTTCTTCTCTTCAGTTCACCTCGCTCATTTTCTTTAGGGTTCAGGTCATGGGACTGGGATAGTCATGGCAGAAGCTTCATTTTGTGCTCAGTGACACATTTTTGTGTTGGTTTTGCTGTTTGTTTTGGATCATTGTCCTGATAAAAGATCCAACCATGGCCCATTATTGGATTTCTAGCAGAAGCGGCCAGGTTTAGATTTTTTTTATCTGTTGGTATTTGATAGAATCCATGATACATGTATCTAAACAAGATGTCCAGGACCTCCAGCAGAAAAAAATAGGCCCACAACATTAAAAATCCAGTGTTATATTTAACAGTTGGCATAGTGTACTTTTTATCCACGTGTGCACCAAACCCATCTGTTGAGTTTGCTGCCAAAAAGCTCTTTTTTTTTTTTTTTTTTTTTTTTTTGACCATAGAAGCCAGTCCCTTTTGAAGTTCCAGTCGTGTCTGACAACTGAATATGCTGGAGATTGTTTCTGGATGAGAGCAGAGGATTTTTCTTGAAACCCTCCTGAACAACTTGTGGGGATGTTGGTGCTGTTTGATCTTTTGTTTAGGCTTTCTGAGACTCAAGACTCAACTAATCTCTGCAGTTCTCCAGCTGTGATCCTTGGAGAGTCTTTGTCCACTCAAACTCTCCTCCTCACTTCGCATTAGGACGATTTAGACACACGTCCTCTTCCGGGCAGATTTGTAACATCTTTAGTTGATTGGAACTTCTTAATTATTGCCCTGATGGTGGAAATGGGGATTTCCAATGCTTTAGCTATTTTCTTACAGCCACTTTCTATTTAATGAAGCTCAACAATCTTTTGCTGCACATCAGAACTATATTCTTTGGTTTTACTCATTATGATAAATGATTAAGGGAATTTGGCCTTTGTGTTTCCTCATGTTTATACTCCTGTGGAACAGGAAGTCATGGCTGGACAATTTCATGTTCATGATCACCCTGGTGTGCTAAAAAAAATATAAATATGAATGGGAATATACTTCAAAGATATTTTACTCGTAAAAAATTCTAGGGGTGCAATAATTGTGGCCAACGTGTTTTGGAGAAAAACATTTATTTCATAATGTGATTTTCCCCCCCATTTTCAATTCTTTTCCTTCAATGAAAGTTTACATTTTTGCTAATTATATGAATTAAAGATCAAAAGGATAAACAATGCAGATTTATTTTTACAGTCATCTTTGATCATATTTACCAAGGGTGCCAATAATTCTGACCACCACTGTATATATATATCGGGCCAAAATGGTTTTGGAGGGCCGAATTCAGTGACTGAAAAAGACGTTTAATTTGCGCTTCTCCAATGGCACGTTTTGACTGTGTTCAGCGTCTATTTCATGCACACAACGTGGATAAGCTACAACAGTTAAAAATGTAAGCTGGGTGGACGCTAGCTCTGGATTGACAATATTAATTTCTCGATTTTAATCGGTAATGATATGGTTTCTTTAATCTAAAATCTTTTAGTCTGTGAAGTTTTCTGTTGATGCACAGCGTGAACAACTTTGTGCTTTGTTACTTAAGTCTCAACTTTAAAATTCTGTCGATTCTATTATGAAATTCAAATAATAAATGTTGTTTTGGTGCTCTTTAGTATGGCGTGACAGATCTCTGTAGCCACCTCAGTTCAAGCTTACGTGAACCGATCATCTCATGTCCTCTTTACTACTGGTTACAGCACAAAATAAACACTGGTGAACACCAGAAGGTTTGTTTAAAGATACATTACAACTTACCAAAATAAATCCTGTCACATGTAATCGCTCAGTGTTTTAACCTAGGAAAGACGTCAATACAACAGCTTGTAGGCTATACTTAATGTCACATTTACCTCAAGAAAACTATAATAATGTCTTTTAAGTCATTAGCAGTCAAGAGCATTTTGCTAAATATATGCTTCCTAAGCGTGACAGTCTCAGTTGCTCATCTTTTGCCATTGTGTTACTCATTAATTACACAGCAATAAATAAATAAATAAATTAATTAATTAATCTATTGAAAATATCAACTTTCTAATAGAAATGTCTAGGTATCCTTAACTAAACACTATTTAGCTTTGTTCTTTCCACTTATCCAGACATTCTATTTACTTATTAAATGCAATACAAGTACTACTAACTATTGATCCATAATGCCTGTCTCGTCTTATAAATGCAGACATTCACTACATATTTACACATTTTACTTTAGGTTGCTTATGTGGCTGTGATTTCGTTTAGAATGCTGCAAATTGTGGCTTAGTGTTTTCTCATGTTCTTTTAATAGCTTGATCAGATTAGATTCACTTTTCTCTTTATGCGGTCTAATCGGCTCAGGTTCTTAGTGTCTGCACCCCACAGGCCAGTGTACACCTAGACATTGTTTAGCATTGCCTTACACTTTGTTTTTGTTTCTTTTACTTAAGTTATAAAGGACTACAGGAAATGTGAAGCATGATAAAGAATATATGCATGTGCTTTGTGGGAATAACCTACTACAACAGTATTTTTAATACATTTTTATTACATCTCTGGCAATATTTATGATATCTATATTTTTTTTATATACAGAAAGAACTATTCAACTATCCATTGTGGGTGGTTAATATGGTTTCCCTACCAATTTTTACTACAAATACCTTAAATCATATATTCTATGCAAGATATTCTGTGCAAAAGATACCAAATCCCACCCCTTAACCACTTCTCAATAATAAAAAACACAGGCAGATAAAAGTATTTTAAAGTATCATAAAATTGTGTGTGTGTGTGTATTTTCAGCCTTTTAATAACATTTCTTTATTGAAATCTCTCATTTTTTTTACTCAAGTTCCCCAAAAAATATCAAAATGACATTTTGTACAGGAAATTATCTGGTGTATTTAATTCTTTGTCTGTGTGATCTCTATACATTCTAGAGCCTTATATAAAACAGTTTGTCTGTTGCCAAGAAAAGGACTAAATGTCTTTAATGCAGGCCTTACATAGACCTCACACTTTCTCTTTTTTTGGTTCAAGTTGTTTTGAAAGCCTCTTATTTTGCCTCCTCTTTCATGCTACAGTGGCCTTTTTCTGGTCTTTCATTCAGCTTGTGTAAACACCTGCTAAAATTTGTATTGGACTCTGAAACTAGAAAGTTTAGAAGAAAACTCATTTTCTTCTAAAATATACATTTCGTCCAACACTACCAATACTGGCAACTTTTTTTTTTCTTTTTTTTTTCTTTTTTTGTTAATTAATAACAAATAAGCATAAGAATTTAAGCCAATAATATAAAAATAAAACTTTCATGTTTGTCTGCTTTTTTACCATTGTGCTTTGGCACCTTTGGCCCAGACAGAATCACAGCTCAAAATTGAATCTCACCTTCAGAGACCGAACCATATGTCACACTTTTGTTTGGAGGGGTCTGGGGTCCTCCGGTTAATCTGTTCTTGAAACAGGTACTGAGACCTCTATTAATCCATCAGAGGAGCATTAGATGTCTGGATGTCAGTGTGAAGCTACTGGGGAGAAAGAGCCAGTGAATCAGACACACTAAACATGATGTACTGTCTCCATTTTGGCATTTCATCCAGTTATAAATCCACATCTGCCTTTACCATCAAAGCACCTTCTGTCTTTCAGCACATCATTGTAATGCCTCCTACATCCTTTTATATAGCAGAGCTCTTGCAGGGCCATAATTGAAAGCATTTACTTTGCTTAAACATCATTTGTTGAGACCTGGAGCAAGCGTTTAGAAGAAATCAAGTACCTCCTCTGAACAATGATTTCCAAAGGAATACACCAATATTTAAATTCTGTCTGATACAGATAAGCATTAGATGCATTAGATTACGGCAAAGATAATCTAAATTTAAAAATAGTAGCAATGAGCATGCACAATTAAATATAACACACTAATGCACACTAAATGACATTTGAAATAACCTCTCACTAACAATACTTTTATTTTTATTTGTGTTTTTTTTCAGGGGCTGAAGTATTATTATTATGAAATGGGAAAAAATTCTGACCCTAGTAAGGAAGATAATGTGCAGTTTAATAATGCACTGACTGTCCATCCAGTGTCTGATCCTGAGCAGATGTACAGACTTCACAAACACTTCACTGAGATCGAGCTGCAGAAGACATACGAGGAGATCGAAAAACTGCAGGTACCCTTATGCTAAACCTGTGCTGACTAGTACCGATGCCAAACTGAGAAGAAATGGTGTTTTCTCTTGACCTTTTGAGCACTATGATTCATTATGTGCTTTTTGTAAGGGTGTGTAAAATTGCTTTCTTCATTTTCAAAGTGCTCTGGTAAAGTGCAGCATTACGAATTTCCAAATAGAGGTAATAACCTGCTCATCACATATCTTAAAATGCTTAATAGTATATCCCATACCTTCTTCTCTACTTTTTTTAACAGGCGGAAATAAAAAATGTGAGCGTGGTGGCTTTTGAGGGCAACCGTAGTGCCTTGTGGCCATTAGGAATCAATCCACCCTTTGAGCCCAAAACACGTTTCGAGGTCCTGCGGTGGGATTACTTCACCGAAGATCAAGTATACTCTTGCATTGATGGCTCTCCAAAGTGCGAGCTCCGTGGAATCGATAAGCTGGACGTAGCCGACGTCATTGAGACGGCTATGGGTGAGCTGAACAAGAAGTACAAGCCGGTTCTGCACCTGAAGAAGCAGCAGCTTATTAACGGATACAGGCGCTTTGACCCCACCAGAGGGATGGAGTACACCCTGGATCTGCAGTTGGAGGTGGTTAACCAGAAAGGACACAGTCGCTCCATCACAAAGAGGGTCCACCTGGTGAGGCCTCTCAGTCGTATTGAGATCATCCCCATGCCTTATGTTACAGAAGCAACTAGAGTCCACATCATCTTACCCGTCACTCTTCAAGACCGAGAGCATGTTCAACAGTTTTTGGAAGTATACGCCACAAACGCGTTCGAAACCAGCGAGAATGCCATCTTGACGTTTCTCTTTATCTACGATCCAATTGAAGCCCAACAAGTCAACCAGAATGACATCTTCGGCAGTGTCAAATCGCAAATCAATGCTTATGAGCACCGCTATCCTACGGTCAAAATCCCCTGGATCAGCGTTAAAAGCGAAAGTCCCTCGCAAATCAAATTTATGGACATCATCTCCAAGAAGCACCCGGTTGACACGTTGTTCTTCATCGCCACCGTGAAAACCAGCATCGACTCTGAGTTCCTCAATCGCTGTCGGATGAACTCCATCAACAACTGGCAGGTGTTCTTTCCCATCCATTTCCAATTCTACAATCCTGACATTGCTTATCATAACCAGCCTCTTCCCAATACATTGGATTTGGTCAAAGAGGCTGGCCACTTCGATCGCAGTTCCTTCACCGAAGCATGTTTCTACAACTCGGACTACATGGCTACCCGAACGCGCATGTCTTCGGATGTCCAGGAGAACGAGGAGATACTGGAGAACCTGGATATATATGACATGTTCGTCAAATACTCTGGCCTCCATGTTTTTCGAGCAGTGGAGCCGGCCCTGCATCAGAAATACAGCTACCAGCCATGTAATCCTCGTCTTAGTGAAGATGTCTACCAGAGGTGTGTGCAGAGCACCCTCGACAGCCTTGGATCACGATCTCAGCTCGCCATGCTGATGTTTGAACAGGAACAGGGCAACAGTACTTAAAAACCAAACCTTGAAGATTGAGAAAGGGGTGATAAACTGTTTTCGTCCATTGGGCTGATGTTTTACTAGTAGGCGGCCTGTGGAGTCACAGCGCTGAACACATCAAAAATGCTGTCAGTACCAAATAAAAGGACTAAAAACTATTTAAACCTACTTAAAAATAGCAGATTTTTGTGACAACAGGGGATTTATGATTTGCTATCTGTCTCATTTGAGCAGATTGGTTTATGTTGGCTCCTAAACCAAGCAGCTGTTAGCTGTTGAAATGATCACTATCGTAACACATCTAAATCGCTGTGCCTTCAAAAATATGCTGTCCTTTTACTATACTTTTGTCCGCAGACACCTTTGCTTAAGCAGACTTGTTTAAGAGTTTGAATATTTATTTAACATAACAGGGTTTTTGTAGTATGAAGGAACCATATCCAGATTCTGTGTTCTAGCAGTGGGTTTATTATTGTTGAAATGTTTTTAAATGTCTGTTCACACTCGGTACTGAATTGATTAACCCTGTAGCGTTAACTTGTTAAATCTTAGGCTGATTTTAAGGTAAAATCATTGTCTTACTGACCAGTTGTGCCAAAGAAACAAATGTCAAGAGAGTTTCAAACTATTTCAAACACTATTTTGACAACAACTTTTCAACCAGCATGGTTCCATGTATAATTTATGCTTGAATTCTGAACAGCAGAGCACAGACATTACAAATACTTGCATTTAAATGCATATAAATATTTGTACTATTGAAACCACCTCAAAGAGTTTTTTCAGATTAAACAAGTAAACTTTTTAAAGTTTTGCACTAATAATTTCACTGCAAATTTGCCTTGTATAATGGTAATGCTGCACAATATGCCTGTCAAAGTGTTTTATTTTGTTCAAGAAAAGATTATAGGGTGCTTTACACAGTTATAGTTAGTTCCTGTGCTGTCTACCAGAGAGGAGTGCAATACTATTAAGATGGTCTGCTTAGAGCCTGCTGATGGAAACACTTCAGATGAAATATACATCTGTTAATACATTTTTGAAGATGCACTACAGAGAGCCTCTATTACAGACCATTCTAAAACACAATTTATTTTCGTGGGAACACATTGGGTTATATAAGATTTTTTTATGGGCCTCCTGTTTGTTCTTCTTGGTACATGTGTTACTGTATTTACTTAGTGTTGTGTCAAAGTTTTTTAATTTTTTTATTTAAGCAATCATAAACTTAATGCAGTACACTGACAACATCTTACAAAAGTGACTTATCTTACACAATATCATGATGCTGGATGTCAGATGTTTGTGCGTTCACGAGCTGTGAAAGGTTTTACAAAGTGGTGTTTTGTACATTTTTTTTAAATGACACATGCACAACATGAATGGACTCATCACAGACTGAGCGCAGATTGAAGCCGCTACTGGCCTTTAGGGGTCAGCAAAGGAGCATGGGATTACAGCTGCTCTCAGATATGTATATTTTCACAAGACTGTTTCTTAACCTCACCTTTGTTGATTTTTTTTCCCCACTATAAATATTCTCTATAAATCGATTTGTATTTTGTTTTAATAATATTGTACAAAATGTTTAATAAAGACTTTATTTTAGGGCTCAGTAAGCACTTGTCTTTTTTTCCTCCCTTACTTTCATCAGGCCTCTTCTTAATACTGTTTATATTGCATTTGTTATTTATTTTTAGGTCAGATTCTCTTACCAAAGCAACTGATAAGACAGTTAATGCATATAATTTTCTGTAACCATTACTGCAGCATAAATAAAAGGTTACAAATCAACACCCAATAGGTTCCAGATTAAACGTAAGGCTTAAGGAGATGCTGTAAATTTTCACCTCTATTTATATGTCCTCTCTTTTAGAGCCTTTAACCACACACACTGCCTTTGGGCACACAGTGAACCCATAAGCAAAAAGCAGCTGAAGTCAGCAAGATCTAATTATATGGGACTCATTTTACATGGACTTTCACTCCATCTCAGCTTTTTCTCAGCAGTTCACTCGTATAGCTCCAGTTACATTAATCTATTTGCATCCAACAATCACACATTTCTTTGTCATTCCAAACATTGCTATATATATATATATATATATATGCAAAATTAGACTAAAACGTATTAGCAATAACAAACTACAACTTTTTAAATTTTTTTTATTGTTCACAGTTAATACCGTGTGCCAACGTTATTAAATCTATTTATTTTAATTCCACATTAGAAAGTCACATAGGTTTGGAATGAAATGAGCAACTGATGACAGAATTTTAATTTTTGACTGAACTATCCCTTTAACAAGTGTTCAAAAATGCTTTATTTTGAACTTGTAGTTGATATCTATTGTGGGAACTTTCAATCAATATGTCATGAAATTTTATATTATGCTGAGTCTTTTAGATTTAACATTTGTTTCTTTATACTTTTTATTCAGGGTCTATTGACTGCATCTTTGTCATGCTGTTGATTACCACAGAAAATGATCTTTAGTTTCTAAAAACAAAAATCGTGGTTACATTAATGTTCTTCTTACAATGGAAATGTGAGGAAAACATTCTGGACAGAAATATGCAGCTTGTATTTTTACTAAAACACTTTTTTTCTTTCTTTTTTTTTTTAAATAACCAATACACTCTCATGGCAATTCATAATATTTTAAGTTTTGGCAGATCTCATTTGTACAATCTTGCACCCAACTGACGGATAGGTTTAGGGGTGGACCCTCATGCTTAATTCTTCTCTAAAAATCATGCGAAATCGCCACCTTGTAAAATAGTTCTCATGAGATCTGTTGGTCAAAAACAGAAATGTGTGTTATTTGAGTTGTAAAGTTGTCTAAAGCATCCCTTTAGCCTTCTGGTTATGCATTACAAAAGTAATTTTAACAACAGTTTACATTTTTTATTGTTTTTATAAACTGAAGGACAAGTCATTATTTTCTGGTAATCTGCTATGCTTGCTGTGGATACAGTCAAGAGGGTTTAACCCAGAACATTCCCTTAAGGTGTCCAGCATCCCCAGTGGAATCATAAGCCACCAAAAAGCACATGGTGTGACTTGCTTATATCTCAGTGAATAAAAGCAAAGCAATTAATTGATCAAGATTTTATTATTGGACTGCAGTACGTACCATCGTTACATTTATAAAATGTGTTCTAACAGAAACCACGGTCATAACAGCAGACCTTTGTACAAACTATATTATGCGTTCTCTGTCGTCTGGTATACAGTCCATTAGGTTCTGGAGTGTAATGGGTAATTAGCCTGATTAGTCTTGATGCCTTTAATCGTGTGGAAATCTCAACAGTCTGTTTGCGCTATATGCTGCTTCAGTGCCTCGTTTTATGGCCCCCTCTCGGAGCTAAATGGTGCTCTGGCTGGCAAAAGCGGGAGGAAAGGAACAGCATGTCAAAGTTAAAGCAGCGTAGCACAGCTTTAAAAATACACACAGAGCTCAACGCTGCCCCAATCAGTCCAGGATGGAACTGACATGTGAAGATGAATTAATAGCAGATAAAGCTGGGGTGTCCAGACCAGCTGGTTCAGGTGTATTTAATTGGGGTTGGAGCTAAACTCTGCAGGACTGTGGCCCTCCAGATAGGAACAGGATTGGACACCCCTGAGATAAATGAATATTACAGTTCTCTGGACAGATTTCGCACATTTCTCCAAACTAAGCTCAATATCTCAATATATTAACTAATAATATAACTAAAGGGATAGTTCACCCAAAAATGAAAGTCACCCTCAAGTAGTTCCAAACCTGTATAAATTTATTTGTTCTGCTGAACACAAAGTTTTTTTAAAGAATGTCAGCAACCAACAGAACAAAGAAATGTATACAGGTTTGGAACTACTTGAGGGTGACTTTCATTTTTGGGTGAACTATCCTTTATCACAGCTAGCCAAACTCCAGGTTTATGGTAAATTCACTACTGAAGAATCAGATTACCTTTCAAATCATGAGTGTGAATTTGAACTGAATTTGCTACACTACACAGGAAGTTGAATTTACGGAATTTACTGAATTGGTCCCACTATATATTAAGTGTCTTTAACTACTATATAATAACTTTTGAATGAATAATTTGATACAATGCACTTGTATGTTTTTACATTGTACTTATATCCCTTACACCTTAACCCACCTTTAAACCATATACCACCAAACCTGTCATTAACCATTTTATATAGCAGCAAAAGAGTTTTGCAACACTACATGAACACAAGTACATTGTATCTACTGTAAGTACATAATAGTTAAACACTAAAGTGTGACCCTGAATTGTTATTCAAAGAAATTCAATGCAGTAATGCATTCTGGGATCTATCTAATTCATATATTGTTTTCTCAAGTTATGGATCCAAGAAAAGGAAGTTCTAAATACATTTAAATCCAGTTTGGCATAGAAGTTGTGGTTGAAAATTTTTCATTCCCAGACAAACTACTCAACAACTGAATTTAGAAATGGAGAATTTGCTGAAAAAAACACTATAACAAAATGTGGGTGATTTTTAATCCACTCACACACCAACGCTACATGGTGGAATTGGACATTGTCCCAAACCACAAGTTGCTCCGGTTGTTCCTGCTGTGCCTCCAATATTGCTCTCTCGTTTCCCTTTCCTCTTCCTACATCTTCTCCAATTTCTCGCCCATCATCTTTTTCAGCAGTAGCGTTTCAAGAAAATGATGTAATTTTTATGAAATCACGAGTCAGTACAATACATTTAGGAAAAGATAGATGCGTCAATTGCTTAACTGAGTAACAACACTGAACTCAGTTTGGAGAAATGTCTAATTGGTGTGCAAGCATCAGACCTGCTTGCTGGATTGCACAAAAACACCTGCTCTATTGAAAACAGTTTCCACCCTAATAGCAAGGACTATAAAAGATAGTCCCTTTTTTAAAAAGACCTGTGAATCGTGCACACACAATTGCATTTCAACATTTGGGGCAATTCCTTCTGCACAGGTAAGATAGGCCACAAATGCAGAAATTTACAACTGTACAAGTGCATGAGGTTGACAGATAATGCCAAATCAAATCTGAGTGATTTGTTCCAATGCAATTCTTGAACATGCACTGGTATGTCAGCTCTTCTGGTCTCACTGCTGACAGCACAGTTATTTATGGCAGTAAACTGTATTATTATGCATAACCGGCTCAGTGTGCCATCAAGACTCTGACTGGAAACCTTTAAAAATGCCACTGTGATACAGTTTTATGAATATTAAAAGCCCATATTAACCATGATTACTTTCATATGGAAGGACTATGTGCTGCATGTTTTGGATATGACATCCAAATACAAGATGCATTCCAGAAAATATGAAAATAACGAGGCAACATCTCTCTTGCTGATAGGATCTACCCAACAGAGCAACTAATCTATACAGGATATACAGCTCTGTCAAATATTAGACAATTCTGTTGTGCCCTATTTCTGAATGTGGGGAAATAAAAAAAAAAGTTTTAAAAAAATTAATTATATATTTTAAATGTATTTATTATATAATTTCTGCTCATTTTAATAGCACAACCTTTAAACCATGTCTTACACAAGTCTTACACACATCATAATAAATTAGAAATGATCCCAATAATAATCAGGCATTCATCTGAGAACAACTGGACCTGAAATGTTTGATCACAAAGTAATAAAAAAAGGAAAAGATGGGGTGCTACACAGTTGACTTACAGTAATATTAGCCATATCTGTAAACACCAATTCAATATCGGCATTTATGATATTAGGACTGTAGTGAAAATGGAAACGTTTTTAGTCTATGAATTGTCAGTGCCTGTTGAATTTTCCACCCAGAACAGCCGGTGGTTTCTGATTGAAATGCTTTGCACATCTGGCCTTTGTCAAAGAGACTGCAAGACATTTCACAGCTAAGAACCCTGAGAAAAACTCATCGACCGACTTTTAAACATCTAGCCATACGCTGCGGTGCATCAGATTACTCATAGTTCGCGAATATGCTGAGCAAACCCGGTTTATCATTCTCTGTGGAACCGCTGCACTCTGTCTCATTCAAAAGTGGAACTAGGAACATAAGGTCTGTTTTATTAAACACTTTTGGGAGGTCTGGGAGAGTGGATCCATTAGCTGATGGATGGATGAAACAAACCTTTTCCATATGGTTACCGCAATGGCTCTGGTGGGCTGGTGGGCTTACTGTACGCATCATTTGGCTCTCCAATGGGAAGTAACCGCACAAGAAGATTATGTTGTTACTGCTAATGACACCCATCACCACTCACACGTTACATCTCTATAAATAACATTACAAAATTTGTGGATTATTCAATATACTTTAAGTTAAACCATTTGAGATAAAGGAAACATTTACCAGACATATCCAATAGAGATGGATACAAATTACTTTTCTGAAACACTTAAACTATTCTACACCATCCCCATGATTTCAGTGAAATAACAGAGTTAAGATATTTCTCTTAACCTCTGATCCTAAGGGTTGATAGCCATGATTTAAATACATCATTTACATTTGTAGATTAATCTGAATTATAATATTTCACAAGATAAGAACTCACCGAATAAAACTAACAGCTGACAAAATATAAAGTAAGAATGTAATGCTTCAAACATGATCTGAAGTATAAAGTGGCTCTAGATGTCATGCAGTCTATGCCTTGATATAGTAGAGGCCCAATACCAAGGTATTCGGTGTAGAAATCGTAGAGTTTCCACTGATGTCATTTCCTGCGAGATGAGGGGGGAAAGAACAGGATTTCAGAGTCTCCTGCTGGACCGTACTGTCCGATCCGTGCCTGTGTTCGGTTAGAAGCGAGGGTTTAGAGTTCGACTTTGGCTGTAGCTTTAACTGGTGACAGCGAGAGAGATTAGCGCTGAGATCTGAGGGTCTTTCGTTGAGCCCACCTTCAGCACTGAGGGCACTCTTTCAGCAGATGTCAACAGCACTAGACTTGCCAGGCGCCTACCTAGCAGGCAAAGTCTTCGAACACTCGGTGGTGGGTACGGTGGTGATGATGGTGATTTGGGAGGATGGTGTTAGCATAAGCTCCCTCCGAGTGGCTCCGGCTCTTCTCGTCAGAATCCTGTCAGGAAAAGAGAATGTCAAATGGGATTCTGCGAAGATACTTTAACTCCTACATCTTACACACTATTCCATTGTGAATAAAACCCCTTGAATGACTAACCCTGTGAATCATTGTTTAATCTGTGGTGTGATAAAGAAAAAGCCACTCAAGGCTGAGAGTTACAGTGGTTTATCATAGTTAAACCCCTTTGACAATAATAAATTCACTGTTATACATGGTCTTAAGTGGCTTATTGCATCTATAAAATGGTGGCAAAAGTACAGTGATTAAAGACAGCATCTGACATGTATAGTGACAAATGTTCACTTATAGACTGTTATGAATTAAAAGTTCTGTAAGTAATTTCAGCTGCTTCTGATTATACTGAAATAGGCAGCCCCTATCTATTCAACTTCCTTTCCAAAATCTTGTCACCAAAGACATGCCAGCACAGGGGTTTTTAAACAGGGGTCTGGGAATCCTCGGGGAATAAAGGAGCCCCATGGAATCTTTCAGAAAAAAGTATATATGTTAATGTTTTTGAAAGAGCTCACCAAGGCTGCATTTATTTGATCAAAAAAATACAGTAAAAACAGTAATTTTGTGAAATATTATTACAATTTAAAAATAAAAATTTTATTTGAATATATTTTAAAGGGGACATATCATGATAATCTGACTTTTTCTGTGTTAAGTGCTATAATCGGGTCCCCGGCGGACCTACCAACCCAGAAAAAATCCTGTGAAAAAGGACAACCCGGTAACTTTGTTTTGGTAATCCTTTCTCTGCAAGCATGTGAAAAAACGAGCCACTCAGATTTCGCTCCCCTTGTGACGTAGGAAGGGGATCTTATTATAATATTCTATCCTTAAAGGATTAGTTCACTTTCAAATTAAAATTTTCCTGATAATTTACTCACCCCCATGTCATCCAAGATGTTCATGTCTTTCTTTCTTCAGTCGAAAAGAAATTAAGGTTTTTGATGAAAACATTCCAGGATTTTTCTCCATATAGTGAACTTCAATGGACCCCAAACGGTTGAAGGTCAAAAGCATTCTACGCGATCCCAGATGAGAAATAAGGGTCTTATCTAGAGAAACCATCGCTCAATTTCTAAAAAAATAACATAAATTATATACGTTTTAACCATAAATGCTCATCTTGAACTAGCTCTCTTATTCTTCTCTAATTGAATGTAGACACTACTAAGTGTATTACTGCCCTCCACAGGTCAAATTTTGAACTAAATTGTCATATACAATATGCTAGTGCAAGTATATAACAATTAGTTCAAACTTTGAAAAAAAAAAATATATATTTTTTTTTAGAAAATGAGCGATGGTTTCTCTAGATAAGACCCTTATTCCTCGTCTGGGATCGTGTAGAATGCTTTGAAGCTGCACTGAAACTGTAATTTTGACCTTCAACCGTTTGGGGTCCATTGAAGTTCACTATATGGAGAAAAATCCTGGAATGTTTTCATCAAAAACCTTAATTTCTTTTCGACTGAAGAAAGAAGGACGTGGACATATTGGATGACATGGGGGTGAGTAAATTATCAGGAAATTTTTATTTGAAAGTGAACTAATCCTTTAATCTGTATGTTTCCACCCATGGCACCGCCATTTTGTTTTTTGCAAGCGACAACGGTGTACCAGTAACACTGGTCCTGGAGTGCAGCTGTCCTGTGCAGTTTAGCTACAACCCTGATTAAACACACTTGAATGCCTTCGGGATTACTAAAGCTATGTGAAGTAAGGTGAGTTGGGACAGAGCAAAACTCTGCAGGACAGCAGCACTCATTTTAGAGAAGTGCAAGTCATTTTACACCAGACTGCTTTGCACATGAGGGGTCAGTAAAACGAAGTTGTACTTTGGATGCGGAAGGTTTGGGTACGAATCCCGTGAAAGATGAGTCATGGTAAAAGCGCTCAAAGATGAGAGATCACAAGCAAGCTAAAATGCTTCTTATGTCGCGTTTGCTGTTGTTAACACTATGGGGTAGGTCAGGGGTAGGCAAGTTCGGTCCTAGAGAGCCACTGTCCTGCAGAGTTTAGCTCCAACCCTGAAAAAAAACCTTCAGCTGCCTTTAGCCTTAGTAATCCTGAAGAGCTTGATTAGCTTGTTCAGGTGTGATTAATTAAGGTTGGAGCTAAACTCAGCAGGACATCGGCTCTCTAGGACCGAACTTGCCTACCCCTGGGGTAGGTTTAGGTGTAGTGTTTGTAGTAAGTTATTTTTAAATGTAATGGAGCATTAGCGCTCACCGGACATTTCAAATCAGAACTGCGATGATACGTATAAAACCAACGTAATTAAAACGTTTTTTCAGTATTCTAAAGTTTAAAAGAACAGCATTTATTTGAAATCTTTTGTAGCATTATAAATGTTTTTACTTTCACTTTTGATCTATTTAATGAATTCTTAAATAAAAGCATTAATTTATATTAAAAATATCTTACTGACCCCAAACCTTTGAACAGTAGTGTGTATAATATATATATATATATACAGGTCCTTCTCAAAAAATTAGCATATTGTGATAAAGTTCATTATTTTCCATAATGTAATGATAAAAATTAAACTTTCATATATTTTAGATTCATTGCACACCAACTGAAATATTTCAGGTCTTTTATTGTTTTAATACTGATGATTTTGGCATACAGCTCATGAAAACCCAAAATTCCTATCTCAAAAAATTAGCATATTTCATCCGACCAATAAAAGAAAAGTGTTTTTAATACAAAAAAAGTCAACCTTCAAATAATTATGTTCAGTTATGCACTCAATACTTGGTCGGGAATCCTTTTGCAGAAATGACTGCTTCAATGCGGCGTGGCATGGAGGCAATCAGCCTGTGGCACTGCTGAGGTGTTATGGAGGCCCAGGATGCTTCGATAGCGGCCTTAAGCTCATCCAGAGTGTTGGGTCTTGCGTCTCTCAACTTTCTCTTCACAATATCCCACAGATTCTCTATGGGGTTCAGGTCAGGAGAGTTGGCAGGCCAATTGAGCACAGTAATACCATGGTCAGTAAACCATTTACCAGTGGTTTTGGCACTGTGAGCAGGTGCCAGGTCGTGCTGAAAAACGAAATCTTCATCTCCATAAAGCTTTTCAGCAGATGGAAGCATGAAGTGCTCCAAAATCTCCTGATAGCTAGCTGCATTGACCCTGCCCTTGATAAAACACAGTGGACCAACACCAGCAGCTGACATGGCACCCCAGACCATCACTGACTGTGGGAACTTGACACTGGACTTCAGGCATTTTGGCATTTCCTTCTCCCCAGTCTTCCTCCAGACTCTGGCACCTTGATTTCCGAATGACTTTGGACCACTGAGCAACAGTCCAGTGCTGCTTCTCTGTAGCCCAGGTCAGGCGCTTCTGCCGCTGTTTCTGGTTCAAAAGTGGCTTGACCTGGGGAATGCGGCACCTGTAGCCCATTTCCTGCACACGCCTGTGCACGGTGGCTCTGGATGTTTCTACTCCAGACTCAGTCCACTGCTTCCGCAGGTCCCCCAAGGTCTGGAATCGGTCCTTCTCCACAATCTTCCTCAGGGTCCGGTCACCTCTTCTTGTTGTGCAGTGTTTTTTGCAACACTTTTTCCTTCCCACAGACTTCCCACTGAGGTGCCTTGATACAGCACTCTGGGAACAGCCTAATCGTTCAGAAATGTCTTTCTGTGTCTTACCCTCTCGCTTGAGGGTGTCAATGATGGCCTTCTGGACAGCAGTCTTACCCATGATTGCGGTTTTGAGTAATGAACCAGGCTGGGAGTTTTTAAAAGCCTCAGGAATCTTTTGCAGGTGTTTAGAGTTAATTAGTTGATTCAGATGATTAGGTTAATAGCTCGTTTAGAGAACCTTTTCATGATATGCTAATTTTTTGAGATAGGAATTTTGGGTTTTCATGAGCTGTATGCCAAAATCATCAGTATTAAAACAATAAAAGACCTGAAATATTTCAGTTGGTGTGCAATGAATCTAAAATATATGAAAGTTTAATTTTTATCATTACATTATGGAAAATAATGAACTTTATCACAATATGCTAATTTTTTGAGAAGGACCTGTATATAGTGTGTATAATATATACATATTTCACACATTTTTCTTTTGTTTATACAGTGATAATTAATGGTAAAACACAATTATGTTTAGGAAACATCATGTTGTCTTCATAAAAAATCTTGCTATTTTTCACACAGTATAAATGCAACTGTATACATTAACATAAAATATATAAAACATAAAAAAACGTATCTCTATATTTTAGGAAGGGTGTCAAGGTGATAATCATATTTGGTGGTCCTTGGCATCAAAAAGTTTAAAAATACCTGTGTCTGCCATCCCAAATGTGCAAAAGAGACTATTTCTGATTGGCTGCAAAATCATGGTAGCTCTCCTTTTTTTTTTTTTTTGCTGTTGACAGTCTAGGGAGGTCACAGAAAGGTGTGATTTCTCAGAGCTCTTTTTCACACTCTCATGCTGCCCAACTAAATCTCACGTCAAATAAAAAGACAAGCAAAATAAATAGCTAAATCTGCTCATAGGATTTTCTGACCAGCACTGGACTTGTTAGGTCTAACATAGAATCTGAACTGGTCTAATGCCACCAATAAAATTTCTTCCCGTGCTTCGCCAGGTAAACACTACAGAGCTAGAAGAAATCCTAGCAGATGAGTCACGTGTTTGTGTCCCCAAACAATAAGGATGCAAAATTAACACCTGCCAGGCTCCAAATGCGGATGAAGTTCACAGTCTGGCCACTCTGGCGGCTGATAATTTCATTGTCTATTAGTTGAATATGTGTGCTGTGGCAGGAGGAATCTCTGTCATTAACATCACTGACAGTACAGAAAACCCATCATTGCAAAAGTCTATAATTTGCATTATTCCTATGCGCATATTTACATGTTGCTAAATAGTTTGTCATAACAGCAAGAGAGTAGCCTTTAAACTTCAAAGACGCGTGTGTAACAGATGGAGCTCATTAGAGAAATGAGCGCAATGAATAGGAATATTTTAATGCGTCAAAATTTATGCAAGAAATATAACTCATTTAATTAAAATAACTTTAATGACCTAATTGATTGAGCTTCTATTTTTCTTTATATATAATTGTGATTTTTTTTCTTTACAACTGTGACAAGCTATATTTAGTTTATATTGCATACTACAATGTTTTATATACTATAACATTTAGGCTATATGCTGTACCTTACTGACACACAATCTGGAGCATATACTAAAATAAATGTTTATATATATTAATAGCTTTCTCTACCAGATGGACAGTGTAGGGACAGTTGCCTCTATAGAAAAGTGCTTCTACTGCAGTGCAATACTAAGCTTAAGTATTTGGGCAAATTTCAATATTATGATAAAACTATGAATGAATTGTTGAATCATCACTGTCACCCCTTTGTTGAGCATATACGTGAAAATGCACTATCCAAACTTAAATGTTTGTAATTCATGAATGCTTCGGAATACAGGGTTAATAAAGGCCTTCTGAAGTGAAATGATGCATTTGTGTAAAAAAAAAAAAAAATCCATATTTAACAAGTTATGAAGTAAAATATCTAGCTTCCGCCAGACCGCCTTCTGTATTGAAGTTATGAAGAAAGTGTAAACTGGCATCGCATCAGTTACACTTTTTCCGTAAATTGAATAGGGAAGGTGTAGGACGTAGCATAAGCTTTTTGAACTGCGAGAGTTTTACACTTTCTTCGTAACTTCAATACGGAAGGCGGTCTGGTGGAAACTAGATATTTTACTTCATAATTTGTTAAATATGGATACTGTTTTTTTACACAAATGCCTCGCTTCGCTTTAAGGCCTTTATTAACCCCCCGAGCCGTGTGGAATATGTTTATGACGGATGGATGTGGATGGAGGCACTTTCTTCAGCTCATACTCGTTTGGTAACGCATACTGCCATTATAAACCACAGATGCGTCAGGATATTTATTAATATTTCTCCGATTGTGTTCATCAGAAAGAAGAAAGTCATATACACTTAGGATGGCTTGAGGGTGAGTAAAGCTTGGGCTTATTTTCATTTGAAAGTGAACTAATCCTTTAATACATGTCTGTCACATGTCTATCACAAAACAGTCATATGGAACCTTGAGTCTCTTTTTGACGATATGTGTTGTCAAGATTAGAACAAATTTTTAATTATAAAATATTTAAATTATATTTTGTAATATGAAACATGTCACTGCCCACTAGGGTGAGGAGCCCACTAAAAGGACTGAAATACCATTTCCATGGTAACACAATGTCCGACTTCAAAACATTTTGAATTTTGACTTTTTAAGCTTTGAAATGATACCTAATTCATGATGATTACTAAAACATGTGATAGGAAAAAAAGGCAATAAAAAAATAGGTAATTGAATGTCATGTCATCAAAATCTCACTCCAGCAGGCAACCAAAGTTGGCAACCTTGACACTTGAAACATTAATATAGAATTGAAGGACATAGGTAAGCATAACCTACATATCAGCTATTTCACACCGGCTTCAAAGTTATTCCGATTTTAGAGCTGGAACTGTCAGTTTTATAATGATTGATCAATCTTAGGTCACGACCCTCTAGCCATGCTGAATCGAATTAGTTTTGAGCATACTCCATTTCTCATGAATATAATGTGCTCTGCCAACATCTGTGTTCTTCTTCCATGAACAGAAGATCGGATTGCAATAAGAACAAGGGAGATTTGATTCAATCCTGGTCTAAGCAGACAGCCTGGCATCCCAATCATGGCTCAATATCCTGCTGCTGATGTCGTATTTCCCTCCGGGCTTTGTTCCTATTCAGAGAGTTGATCTGTGCTGCATCCTAACACTAGCGCTCCAGAGATTAGCATGTGGCTTACCTTAGTTTTCATTTCCTCCAGGTTTACTGTGGCGACTGTGCTGGCCTGTTGCTGCTGCTGGGTTTGCTTTTTGTCATCTCTCTGTGGCCTGAGCAAACGCTCCAACCTGTGTTTGATCACCTAGGAAAGCGAGGGGGAGAGAGGGTGAAGAGGGCAGCAGGGAAAGTAGGACAAATGAGGGCTATAAACAGTTTTGCAACATCAGCATTTCTGCTGCTCAGCTCAGAGGTCCAGTCTTATCTGCTCTTATGGGAAATACTGCTCACAATGGAAAAAAAGCAATGCAAGAGAAGAGAAGAGCTATTAGTTAAAAATGAATGATTGTGGAATAGGCAGAGGGCCAAAACAATGTATGCTTACCTCATATACATAATCCAGAATCTCCAAGATGGTAAGAACGCTGGCTCCTATAAAAAGACCCATCTGCCCGCCAATGTCCCCTGAAAGCAAAAAAGACAAATACGTTTTTTTTCAATGTGAATTGCCATTTTCAGACCATTTAACTTTTTTATATGCTTGTTTCTGACTGAAACTGTGTTGTTATTGTTAAGTGAAACTATTAAAAATGTGTTTGCTCATTGAAATAAAACTGAAATAAAATAAAATGTAAATATTTGATGAAAAACTTACAACTTAGAAAAGCTTACTTTAGAAATGTAGCCTTTTGTTAAAGTGCTAAAATTACTAAAACTGTAATAAAATAAAAGAAAAAGCACATAAAGTTATACAAAATTAAACTTAAAATGAAAACTTAGCTATACAATATTAGCTATACTATTAAAAATATTAATAAATACTAAAATAGCATATAAATAATACTGAAATAACACTGGACTGAAATCAAATATGTTGAGTGATCTTAAATGATTTAAGCAAAAAAGAAAAGTAATTTATGAGAATGCGCAAGTTATTATAGTTTTGTTAATTATACAAAATTATCCAAAGACAAACATTTTTCTTCTCTGGAACAATGTGAACCAATGAATTGTTCACAATAAGACCAGAAATGTGCATTAAGAAAATAAATAAAGTACATTTTAATTTCATATTGCCTTTAAAGGATTAGTTCACTTTCAAATTAAAATTTCCTGATAATTTACTCACCCCCATGTCATCCAAGATGTCCATGTCTTTCTTTCTTCAGTCGAAAAGAAATTAAGGTTTTTGATGAAAACATTCCAGATTTTTCTCCATATAGTGGACTTCAATGGAGCCCAAACGGTTGAAGGTCAAAATTAGTTTCAGTGCAGCTTCAAAACGTTCTACACGATCCCAGACGAGAAACAAGGGTCTTATCTAGAGAAACCATCGCTCATTTTCTGAAAAAAATAAAAAATTATATACGTTTTAACCTTAAATGCTCATCTTGAACTAGCTCTCTTCTTCTTCTCTATTAGAATTCTGGAAGTGTAGACACTGCTAAGTGTATTACTGCCCTCCACAGGTCAAAATTTGAACTAATTGTTATATACTTGCACTAGCATATTGTATATGACAATTTAGTTCAAACTTTGACCTGAGGAGGGCAGTAATACACTTAGCAGTGTCTACACTGCCGGAATTCTAATAGAGAAGAAGAAGATGAGCATTTATGGTTAAAATGTATGAAATTTTATTATTTTTTTTTAGAAAATGAGCGATGGTTTCTCTAGACAAGACTTATTTCTCGTCTGGGATCGCATAGAACGCTTTGAAGATGCAATGAAACTGTAATTTTGACCTTCAATCGTTTTGGAGGCCATTGAAGTCCACTATATGGAGAAAAATCCTGGAATGTTTTATATCAAAAACCTTAATTTCTTTTCGACTGAAGGAAGAAAGACATGAACATCTTGGATAACATGGGGGTGAATTTTCATTTGAAAGTGAACTAATCCTTTAAGCTCAGAGATGCTCTTCAGATGCACTGAAAATGACTAAACAAAGTTTATAAAATGATGTGATGAAATGAAGCATAAGAGACCCACCTAATAATCCTGCAACGTCATATGCTTTTTTCTGTTCTATTGTTTCATAATTTAGAGCTTCAAAGAAAATGTCCAAAACAAGGAAGTTGTCTCTAAAACAAAAGGACAAGAAAAGAGTTATGTGTAAATCATATATATTTATTATATATTCAGAATCAGTACAGTTCAGCCTTTATCTGTTTAAGGTGGAAAGGTTGCCACACCTGATGTAGTCTTCTGATTTGTCGTATTTTCTAGATAGGTAGCGAGCCGAGCCCTTGCTAGGGATTTTAACCATGGACAGCTCTTTACCATAACGGGTCAGGTTACAGGGAGTTTCACAGAAGCATGTGTCACCTGAACTTTTCTGTAGCAATGCTGAAAAGAGGACACACATGTCAGTTTAGAGCAGGAGACAGGTAGG
>RJVU01016332.1:1742193-1759720 GCA_003731715.1 Anabarilius grahami | reverse complement strand
CTGCTGCTGATTGGCTACAAGTGGGGGTGGTGGTTGGTCCAATCCACTTTCTCAGAAATCACCTACAGCACATTTACGGTAATACTTTTTTTTTCCATCTGAAAACTGAAAAATGGATATTCAGTGCACAGCATAAATGAGTACACCCCCTCTGAAACTTCTGAAAGTCAGCAATTACTCAATTACTTAGAAGACATGTCAGTGTTCTTTAGAGATATAATGTTCCAGCAAGTCTGCTTAATCAATTACCAAAGAAGCATTTCAAAATTATTCAGGAAAATAAGATTTTCTTATCAAGGTGATAAAATGTTATGTAGCAAAAATGAGTACACCCTCTTAGAAGTTACTAAATAAAACAAAATAAAAAAAATTCTGGTGTAAGTTTAAGGCAATGTTTGATCAACAGGTAAGTATGCTCAACCAAAACATTTAAAGAGAAGTAATTTCTTGACAGTTAAAAGTGTTATATAGCCCACTGAATCATTCCCAGACTTAATGCTGACAACAATGGAACCCTGAAAATAATCAGGCCTTCATTTTAAGCTTTCATTTAGTGATGAGGGATTTTTTCGCTAGACAAAGTGCAGGAGAAATACCAAGCAAGTGTCTCAGAGCCAGCAAAAGCTATGAAAAGAGTGACTGTTTATCTCACAAAGTAAGATGCAGCCTGCAGAAATGACATGCGTGGTTGTTGTTCTCACTGGAACTACCTACTGTAGCCAAAGCACAATAAAGTCAGTTAGCCATTTCCAAAGCCCATCTTTACAAAATATAGATTCTGGGAATCAATACTCCGGTCTCATGAGACCAAATCAATCATTCTGGATCTAACAGCATCCAAAATGTAATGGTGTTGCTAGAGGAGGAGTACAGTGAGAAGTGCCTGGTTCCCACAGTAAAGTTCAGTGGTAGTAAAGCTCTTATATAGGGATGTATGAGTGCTGAAGGTGTGAGGGAGTTGTGCTTTATCAATGCTGTTAGAATTCCCACACCACTGTGTAATTTAATACATAAACTTGAAACAGAAGATGTTACCCTTTCCTCATTCCCTGCATTGTTGGGCATTTTTTCAACATGACAATGAGGATATGCATTCTCCCAAGGTGAAAAACCTTCTGTGGACATGTATTGCACTCAATCTTAACACTCTTGAGCACCTGTGGGGATTCTGTAGAGACGAGTTGAGCAACATTCCCCATTAAAGATCAGGGCATTTAAGGAGCTCATCATCCAGGAGTTAAACAGGACAGATGTGACAATATTTCAAGAACTTGTACACTCCGAGCCAAGAAGTGTCAGAGCAGTATATTCAAAATTATGGAGGGCATACTAAGTACTAGAATATTATACATTTGTTGAATTAAATGTAGGGTGTACTCATTTCTGCAATCCTTAATTTAAGGATGTACTTATTTTATGGCTATTAATGACATATATTTCTCAGCTTTTATTATGTATATGTTTAATACATTTTAGTTTTGCCATCCTTCCATGAATTGTATTAGTGATCATAAAGAAAATACATCTTCTGTATTTATTGTACTCATTTATGCTGTGCACTGTATATATATATATTGCTTAAACATTCAAATTCCAAAGTATATTACAAAATGTACTTTGAGAGGCAAGAAAATCTTAAATCTATAGATTTATATTAAAACATATTTTGGACATATCATCTCCATCTGCAAAAGCTAACCTGAATGTAATGAATTTGCTGAAATTACATCATATAGCTGTCTGGAGGTGGAGAGGATAATTTTGTTGTGACAAACACAAAATTTGCTTACCTTTGAAACCATTTCACAGTGAACCACTAACACACAAGCTTTCATCCTGAAGCAAAGCATTTGCATAAATCTTCCCTTACCACTAACACCCAACTTAATTGGGCTTAATGTCTGGCCATTAACTGTCCTCAGCTACTATTTCCCCTCTAAATTGCTTTGTATCTTTCCCCTTCCACACAGTTTGATGTGCCTTTACTGTCTTTCTCTTCCTGCACTGAATTTCTGCACAAAGATGAAGTAAACCCTAAAGCCTCTCATTTGTGGCAGGCATCTGACAGATTCCACTGTTGGCTGTTCTTCAATTATCCAGGGAAGCTACATGAGAACTTCAGTTTCTTAACATGCAGGATGTGAGTTGGTGGAAATACTCTGAGTTTAAAAGAGTTTAAATTCAGCACTGGTGTTTGAAGGATTTGAGCTAACTGCCTCATAAGAAATTTGTGAGGATCAGAGTGCTTGAGAGTGTAAAATTTAACAGTCCTACGCTGGTCTTAGTAAAATGTGGTGCTTTGATTGACAGGATGGTGATTTAACCATTAACCCAAGATATATACCCGAAAGGTACAACTGCTGACTGAATCTCAATGTTAAATTAGTAGAATTTAAAGGTACCCTTGTACATGACGATCTGGGGTGCGTTTCCAAAAAGCATCTTTTGCCGACTATGTTCACAAGTTTCATCATTAGCAACATAGTTCAACAATTTGGTGTTCCCCGAAACCCACTCTCGACAAGTGGTTAAGCATATAGTTTCTTGTTAGTATGAAATGGACTAAAATATTAAGATAACATGCAGTAGAATCTATCCCTGTTGAAAAAACCAGCATATGCTGGTTAGGTATGTTTTGAAGCATGGCAGCTGGTTTGAGCTGGTCTTTAGTTGGTCCTTAGCTGGTCATGAGCTGGTTTAAGCTGGTCAAGTGCTGGTCCTAAGCAACTCCAGCTCAGAACCAGCTTAAACCAGCTCATGACCAGCTATGGACCAACTAAGGACCAGCTTAAACCAGCTCAAACCAGCTGCCATTCTTCAAAACATACCTAACCATTCAGGTTTTTTCAACAGAGATATCTTTCATTCTATACTATATCTAATTTCTTTTTACAACTTTTAGTTTGTCAAGAGAATAAAAGCTCCATTTTTGAAGAGTGTGTGCTCTTGTACCCAGGTGAACACCAGAGTAAGAGGACGCCTGCGATTAAATTTAACATCTGTAAATAAAGCAAAACAACAGAGAACAAATAGCGAATTAGTCCTCATAAGCCATGATTGTTATTTATAGCAATAATAGGACAATAATTCAGTCTCAAATTTATTAATTACCATACTCATCACCTGTGTGACCTCAATAACAATGGTTTTATATTGTTGAACCAACATGGTTACTATGTCCACGGTTTTGTGAAACAGTCATAACTAGCTAGTTCATTTTTTCCACGATGCATCATTCTGTGGTAAAGTCACTATGAAATCAAAATTGACAATTCTTATTTTTTTATGGAATATTGCAGTATTTATTATAAATGATTTATCTGTATGCATCATTATTTTTAAAATCCATGTGCCCTTGTTATCTTAAATCAAAATAACTTCCCGTCCCTCTTGCAGCGACATCTCATCTCTTCTCTGATGACACGTTTACTGGCGTGAGGGAGGGACAACCTGTCACTCACATTACATCACAGCAGTAGCAAACCACAAGGATCCAATCAATTCCTGATGGACAAAATAAGTCCCGCCTTCCATTTATTCTTGCTGGAGAAGCCGTTTCACTTGGATATAAGTCACAATAGGAAAGAAAAGATCCGAAACTTCCATTCAATGCCAACTTTGATCAGAGAGTTACGCCATTGCACAGGAAACGCACCCCTGAGCAGCAGTTGTTCATTTATTCAGTAGTTTCACCCAGAACAGGTAAACATGTTTTTTCACATATAAACAGAAACAGAAAACAGGAGTCATGTCTCTTAAATTTGCCAAAACATAATGAGACAAAACCAAAAATGTGTATTCCAAGATTGCTTCATTGGTTTCTGCTATGTGCTGAAAACAATATTTGCAGAAAGCTCAATTTGATTAACATTAACATGTCAAATAATACATAGCAGACATAAATATTGTGTGAAATAGTTTTATTATTAAATATTATGTCTTAAAAATACTGCCTCTATAGGCAGCTCACTAGGTTTTACAACAGGGCACTAGTCTTTCTTTTACCTAACATATCAAAATCTTCAGAGTAAACGGCGGAGACTTTTAAACAGTCCGACTAAACAGTTGAGCCAGAAAGTGCCGTGCAGCATTACGCTCCATTAGTTCAGCTCTCATGGGCAGCCGCTCAACTCTGCATCTACGGTATCTCTTTGGCAGGCTATCAAACACGTTACATTTATTGTATAAATTCTTAACTTCATTAAACAACTGACTGGCAGTATCTTTTCCTAAGCAGCTTATCCCTCATGCACACCATGCAGAAAAATGGGCCACGTCTCGAGGACTCATCGACACCATTTTACACTTGTTCTGAGAGGATTATCACAGTTCTTTATCTTTCTGCATCAATCTGAGGTAGAAATGCTCACAGATCCGACACAATCTGACACTCAGATGGGACGTATCAACACAAAAGCATGTCCGTCTCCACTGAGAAGAACCCCTCTATTGTGACTGTTCATAAACTGAAAAATACATCAGGTAATCACAGTAAAGAGGACTATCAGTCAAACGTTTCAAGGTCTAAGGGAGCATGGGAGTGTGATAATAATATAATGAGGAAATCCCTTCAAGATAGCATCAAAGCTTTCCATTACAATGCTGCAAACTGAAAATACTGGCAGAAACATTGTGCCTCCTTAAAGGAATATTTTAGGTTCAGAACAAGTTAAAGGGTTAGTTCACCCAATAATGAAATTTCTGTCATTAAGTACTCAACTTCATGTCGTTCCACACCCGTAAGACTGTTCATCTTCAGAACACAAATTAAGATATTTTTAATGAAATACGAGATGTTTCTGATCCTCAAGAGAAAGAAATGTAATTACCACATTCAAGGTCCAGAAAAGTAGTAAAGACATCATTAAAATAGTCTGCATGACTGCAGTATTTATGTGACTGCAGTTCAACCTTAATGTTATGAAGTGACGAAAATGACTTTATTCAACAATTTCTTCTTCTTGTCAGTCTCCTTTGTGGTTGACGTAGTGAACACAGTGCAGCACTTCCGGGTTCTATGTCAGAACGCCGCTGTACAACGTAAACAGCGTAGGAGACTGACAGGGAAGATAAGAAATTGTTGAAAAAAGTTATTTTTGTTTTGTTTTTGTGCACAAAATGTATTCTCGTCGCTTCATAACATAAGGTTGAACCACTGCAGTCACATGGACTATTTTAACGATGTTTTTACTAATTTTCTGGACCTTGAATGTGGTAATTACATTGCTTTCTCTTGGGGATCAGAAACCTCTAAGATTTCATCAAAAATATCTTAATTTGTGTTCTGAAGGTCTTACAGTTTTGGGTGAACTAACTCTTTAAGCTCTATCGAAAGCATCTGTGGCATGCTGTTCTCACTCTTTGCACAGTTTGTGAAAATAAAAATCATGCACTTACAATGCATTTACATGTTTTTATGTATTCTTTAGGTAAATACAAATGCCAAGCAAATGTTTTTGGTTCATAGCTATGCCTATAGTAGATTTAGTTGTGTGGATGTGTTTGACTCCTGCACTCTTCTTCAAGCTGAAATGTCACCATGGCTTATTCTAAAACTGTCGCTGTCCTCCTCAACACTATCGCTCAGACCTCCAGAGAGACTGAAAAGTGAAGAGGATGAAACACTGAAGCATCCCTCTGTGCTGCTGCACCATTAAAAGGTACATGCTGATAATCTCCAGGGACCCCTAGGTAAGCTTCCTTCCTTCCTCTGTCTACATGTTGGATCACGTCAGCTTACAACAGAACTGTGGATGGCCGCAACTCTTCTGACCCCGATCACAACTATAAACTGAAGTACATGTGAACTCTAGAGAGAAACATACACTGCTGTTTAAAAGTTTGGGGTCCATAATTAAGTTAATAAAAGTGATAAAAAGTGACAGTAAAACATTAATAATGTAACAAAACATTTCTGTTTCACATAAATGCTGTTCTTTTCAACTTTCATCAAAGAACCTGCATGTTAGAATGATTTCTGAAGGATCATGTGACACTGAAGACTGGAGTAATGATGCTGAAAATTCAGCTTTGGCATCACAGGAATAAATTACATTTTAAAATATATTAAAATTGAAAGATTCCACAATTTTACTGTATTTCAAATTAAATAAATGCAGCCTTGGTAAGAAGAGGCTTCTTGCAAAAACATTAAAAATCTTACTGACCCCAGACTTTTAAATGGTCGTAAATACATATTGGTTCTGAAAAACTAAAGGGTTATCCATTCCATATAGACCTATTTTTTTCCAAATATTACAGACTAAGAGTATTGAATATTACACTGCTATCACATGTCATCTGTTTACTGTACACACAGTGCTGCACTAAGTATTTTTTTGAGACCTGATGATACACTCTCTGCCTGAGGGTGGTCAGATAAACTATTTTACTTGAACTCTGATAGCCTGAACCGGAGCTCAGCTGAGCGGGGAAATTTGCAGCTGTGCGGCTTGTGTAGCTCTGCAGACCTTTTTATTTTATTAACCATCTGCCATATGGGCCAATTTTGGATTCACTTGTCCCCTTTTCTCCATACTTTTACTTTGCTGCTCAGTGATTGTTGACCGTGTCTGCAAATAAGCAAGCACCTTGCCAGCAGCATTAGTCGAGCTGTCGCCTATGTTTTTGAGATGTACTTTGTTTCCTTCCACTTTAATTAAGGTGCCTTTCTTATTAACATAAGCCTGCATTTTACCTGCTTTCAATTTCTTACCAAGGCTCAGACAAATACCAATCCAGTCTAAGACTACAGAACAGCTCTTTCACTGTGTACTAACTGTGATCGCTGAGAAGGAAAGCAAACTAACTTCCTTAGGTGCTATTAGCATGACACCTTGATCATATTAAAAAAATATAAGTGAATTCAGTACCCTGGCCTGGATATTCATGTTTTCACAGCCTCTGGAATCAGACCGCATGCCAACACTTGACAAACAGGTTTAAGATGTTTTAAAAGTGCTCAGAATGCAAAGTGTGTGCGACAGAGTAATGAATGTCACTCCTCTCATGTAAATAAGCATGCAACTCTTTATTTATTCACAAGGTGGTGCAATAGCCACAAAATAACATACTGTATAAGCAAAAAAAAAAAAAAAAAGTATATGGTATACGAAAAGTTCAGGTCATTTGATTTCAATGTAATGAAATAAAATGGAAAATGCGAAAGCTTGACTTGATGTGACACAACGTTTGAAAACCTTAAGAAATATGAATATCAGCCCATCCGTCCAGAGCTTTCACAACTCCATTATAAGACTTTGCCTGCATTTCTCTCTCTCTTCTATATGAAGAGATGTATCTGAACTGCTGGTGTGATATTAGTGGTGTGGAGCAGGGCCATCCTCGCAGATGTTCGGCATGTGGACACCATGCTTGCCAAATTGGGATCACAAGATGGCAAGGTACTCCAGCGAGGCCACTCTGTCTCCCCAGCATCAGGGTCGAATGGACGGTCAATACTCTCCTTCCACAAAGAGCAACTAATAAGCTTAGCTTTCTCAAATACACGTCTAAAAAAGTTTCACACTGCTGACTCGCAGCTGCTTGATTTGCAAGTTTATCTGGCAAACATGTCTTAAATATATTTTTTTCTAATTCCCTGCTGAATGAGTGACAGATGTTTTTCGGATGCATTGTAGGCAAAAGCACAAGATTCTACATCAGAGCCTCTTACAAGCTTACAAGTGATTCCTGGAGTCCTGAGTGTAGCAGACAAAATGGAAGAAGAATAGATATTTAAAGTATGTTTGATATGTTCTCTGTTTTTCTTTCTTAAAACATATAGATATATATATTTGTTTGTTTTTAAAGAAATTTTATTAAGCAAGGATGCATTTAATTTGGATAGAAAAAATTTAATTGGAAAAATAAATTTAAAAAGAATACAAAAAAAGGTACAAGAGAACAGAATTTTTTATTTTTTTTTGTCCAATCAAAGGCTCTTAAGGAAGTTTGTTTCAGCCTCAGAGTAAAAAAAAAAAAAAAAGATACAAGATACAAAGACATTATTGTGAGTTGTAAAGTCATGGTTAATTGATATGTAGCCTAAACTTTGGAAATACAACAAAGGATAGAAAACTTCTCTTGTTAGGAAGATATTTCAAAGAAATGCAAACAGAAAAAAGACTGTTTCAAGACCGTTTTGGTGTCAACAAAAATGAAGGTAAATACCAATCTCCCCCGATTTACCACTGTAAAAACAGTCTCTCTTCCAGTCAAATTCATGTGTTATTAACATGCGTCAATAGCGCTGTACTATTCCTAGCCGAGAGGTTGTCAAATAATGTGCATCTGAAAAAATTGCCTGTTGCTTGGCATTTGCATTCGGTGCAAACATCATTTGAATTTTTCATTTTCTAAAGGTTCTTTATGATTTTGCAAATGCAGTCACAGTGACACATGCTGGTTATCCCTGATTCCACCTGTGTGCTGTGCAATCTGGAGGGGTAGAAGTGACACGGATGCCCTCGCTGATAACATAAACTCCATTCTTGGAATTATTTTTTACAATCAAAGACTGACATGAGATGGAAGTTAATTGATTGATTCACCTTATGACCCCAGACAGCCCTGAGCTGAGCGAGCCGAAAAACATGCTTCAATATCTTCCCCTTCATTTGGACTGAATGAAATTAAGAATTTTGTTAAATTAATCTGATGCGCCACTCAAATTCATAATGGAGCTGTGAACTCTGGGCAGGGTGAGCCAGAGTCATGTATGTTGAATTCCAGAGAGTTTGATCTTGTTTTGATTATTTTTTCAATCAAATCTCAAGGTCGTGAAACAGGGGACCAGAGAAATGGAAATCTATCCGCTGGAATCCACCACAGCAGCTGACAGATTTTCACTTACCTAGTCGCACAGCTGAACCTAATCACAGCAGAATACAAAATATTGCGTTTCATCACTGAATGCATTAGCAATTCCCAATAGCACACATTATATATGTAAACAGCAAAGCGTGTTGGTGGTGAGATAAGAAAATGCTGTGAGTTAATGCTTTGAGATGGTAATCTTGATACACAGGTCCATTACGTGTAAATAGTGAGGGCATGAATTAGTAAGGAGGGGATTTTGTCATTTTAAAATGTTTAACTGGATCAATTAGTCTCTGGCAAAATTATTTTCTGCAATAACCTGAATCTATTTCGACTGGTGAATAAACAAAGGACAGAGGTCCGGATATCCATAAAAATTTGATTTAGAATGCGAGACAAAATAAATTACCAAGCTGTCAGACAGATGCGAGCTCTTCTCTCTCTCACTGTCTATCTCTGTCTCTTGATGTGGACATACTGTCCTGTAAAAGGGGAGCTGACAGAATTTTATGTGACTGCTTGGTGCCTGAGATGAAGGAACAGAATTAATCATGGTCTAGAGGTCTAGTATAGCATTCAATTCAGGGTTTAATGAATCAGCTTTCGTGTCCTTAAGTTCACCTTGCATGTTTTAACATTTGCTATTAGTATTTATTTACCTTGAATTAGCTTTTGTTTTTATGTTTTCAGTTTTAATGTTATGTTTAGTTTAAGTTTTAGTAATTTTATTATGTGCATCATTTTTTTTTATATTTATAATTAGCTTTAATTTATTTTTACTTCAGTTTTAGTTTATATCAATTGTTTCAGAGTAAAATTAAGACAAAAACTATGACTAAAACAAAAAACAAACATTATAAATGAAGCATTTTGTGAGTAAAAAATACACAAAATGCTCAATTTAATGGTCATGGTGGCAATAGATAAAAAAAAGTTATTTCTTTTAAAGCTTATTATAATAAATCAATTATGTTCTGCACAATAGTTGTTACACCTTACACTTTTCATTGTACAAACTACAGAAAGAGTTGCATCAGTCAAAATTTAAATGAAAACATTTTTGTGAACTGAAATAAAAAACATTAGAAATTAGTGGAATTAGAAACACTGAAACTAAACTAAAATATATTTTCATGACTCCAAATCTGAGATACAACTATTTGAAAATCTGGAATCTGAGGGTGCAAAAAATTATCTTTAAAGTCCTTACCAATGCATATCCACTCACAAAAATACATTTTTGATATATTTATGGTAGGCAATTAACAAAATATCTTCATGGAACATGATCTTTACTTAATATCCTAATGATTTTTGGCATAAAAGAAAAATCGATCATTTTGACCCATACAATGTATTGTTGGCTATTGCTACAAATATACCTGTCTGACTTATGACATACAGACTTATGACTGGTTTTGTGGTCCAGGGTCACATAAAAAAAACAACAACAAACAAACAAAACAAAACAGAAAAAGCAAAAACACAAATAAAACTTTTATAGAGAAAACACATACTAAAAAATATTTAAACAACAACAACAATAATAATCAAATTCAAAATAATTTCTTTCTGGCATAAGTTTGGGACATCAGTTTGACCAGCCAATGGCAGATGGGAGGAGTATTTTTAATCAAACCTGTTTGAAACAGTTCTGTTTGGTGATGCTAGTGGTTCAGAAACAACACACTTAACCTTTAAATCTGACAATCATCTAGATTGTCATGGCATCCCTGAGGTAAAATGCACAGCAATCAATCTACCTCAATGAATCTTCAAGGTCTAGGCTACACCTTGAGCTTTACACACACACAGTGCACATTTGTAGAGGGTATGCAACTCTATTGATGTGTTTTTGTGCGCGTGTGTGTGTGTGTTGTGGTTGGAGTTGGTTGTGGGGGACAGTGAATATATAGATCAATGAGGTTAGATTCCCTGAGTTGTTCTTTGTCTGGTGGTAATGCTTTGTGCAGAGGTGGCAACTCCAGGCTTGCTCCCACCCAGGGGGGTAAAGTCAGATATTTGATACTGATGTCCAGGAGTTTGTGCTGAACCCAGGGATGCCTAAAAGATTTCTCAAGCAACCATGTCCACCTCCTCCAGCCGAGCACCAGCAGCCACCCTCTGGTTTGCTTGATGGGTCATTTTTAAACACAGCAGGGCCCAAAAAACACCAGCGAGACTGCTGTTTCTTCATCTATCATTCCTACACTTCTCTGTTTTAGCTATAAATCTTAAACCTCTTAACTGACACTTTAAAGGGATAGTTCACCCAAAAATGAAAATTACCCCCAGGGCATCCAAGATATAGGTGACTTTGTTTCTTCAGTAGAACACAGATGATGATTTTTAACTCCAACCGTTGCAGTCTGTCAGTCGAATAATGCATGTCAATGGTAACAAAATCTATGAGAGTAAAAAAAACATGCACAGACAAATCCAAATTAAACCCTGCGGCTCGTGAAGACACATTGATGTCCTAAGACACGAAACAATCGGTTTGTGCGAGAAACCGAACAGTATTTATATAATTTTTTTTACCTCTAATACACCACTATGTCCAACTGGCTTGAGTGGGCGCACAGCATCCGGTGCGTGAGGTGTGTACGCGCTCTGGCGGAAGTGATCTCTCGTGCGTATATGTCATTGTTTACACAGTGCACAAACATTGTAGGTACGACGGCTAATCAAAATGGTACTTACTTGCGCTTATCCGCATTGTTCAAACTAAAAGATTATGTTCTCTCGCGCGGACTCATTCGGGAGTGGTGACTTTCCATGTATTCCCAACTTCTGAGCCTGCTCGCCTTAAGTTATGGTTGATTGCTCTTCGGCTGGATATCAACACACCCATTAACGTACTAAAGTTGTTGAGGGTCTGCAGCGATATTTTTCCCCTGATGATTTTACACACCCAGGAGAGGATCACGTACAACTTAAACCATCAACTGTGCCTATGGTTTTTCCACATCCAACTGAGGTATGTGAACAAGATCTTTGTATGTGTCCTTTTTATTTGTAAAGCTTCCCTTATGAAAAGTAACAAAATAAAGTGAATTTTTGATGTAATAAAACCATGTTTTTTAGTGGTTTACTTCCATTTGTATGACAACTGTTGTACTACAGGCACCATGTGTAAACTTCGCCAGAGTTTGGATGCCGTGCGCGCGCTCAAGGCAGTTGGACATAGTGGTGTATTAGAGGTAAAAAATGATATAAATACTGTTCGGTTTCTCGCACGAACCGATCGTTGCGTGTCTTAGGACATCAATGTGTCGTCACGAGCCACAGGGTTTAATTTGGATTTGTCTGTGCATGTTTTTTACCCTCATAGATTTTGTTGCCATTGACATGCATTATACGGCTGACAGACTGCAACGGTTGGAGTTGAAAATCATCATTTGTGTTCTACTGAAGAAACAAAGTCACCTACATCTTGGATGCCCTGGGGGTAAACAGATAAACATCAAATTTTCATTTTTGGGTGAACTATCCCTTTAAAATTTATCTTAATAATTATATATCTGTTATCATAGATATTATTTTTTTAAAGGTTGTTTCATTTATAACTTTTTTTTTGCACTGTTAATCTCATCAAACTAAATTTTGTTTGCTAACAAAGGGATTTTATAACAAAAAAATGTGAGTTGTGTACTCATTATAATGTTATTTTCTTGTTTTTTACAACAAGGACAGTTTTGAAGTTGTTTTGTTGAATATTAATAAATGTTTACCATAACACTTGAATATTTGGAAAAATAAAACATTTTTTTTACTAAAACGATGCCATTTTAAAGTAAGAATTTGTTTCAGATAAAATTAAGGAATTTGAAATGAGAAAATAGTGACAAATTTGTCAAAAGACAAAAACTATGACTCAAATAAACAAACAAACAAACAAACATTATAATTAACAGTACTGACTAAAAAATGCACAAAGAATTTGTTTCAGAGTAAAATTAAGGAATTTGAAATGAGAAAATAGTGACAAATTTGTCAAAAGACAAAAACTATGACTCAAATAAACAAACAAACAAACATTATAATTAACAGTACTGACAAAAAAATGCACAAAATGCTCAATTTATTGTTCATGGTGGCAATAGATAAAAAAAATTTTTCTTTTTAAAGTATCATAAATCAATTATGATCTGCACAATAACCTAAACCTTACACATTTCATTGTACAAACTACAGAAAGAGTTGCATCAGTCAAAATTTAAATGAAGTTTGACCCTTCCAGGGAAATCTCCAGACAGAAAATTAACAAGTGTGTGCCCATTTCTTTCCTCTTTTGTATGTCTTGAAGTTCTCTGTAGGATATCAAAGAATGTGAGTAGTAAATTAAATCAAAGATATGAACCCTTGTGGCTCCTTTGTCCTCTGTAGACACTGTGAAGTCTAACTTGAACACAATTTCAGCCATGAATCTCATTATCATTCCAGAACATATAGAACATTATCCAAACCACATGCATCACCCATTGACAAAGCCGATTCAAGCAGTTTATATTTTGGCAAATTACACTGAATGTAACAGATTGTGAACTCCAGTTAGTAAGGGGTTATTTCTTTCCCAGACCTCACAGAATGTACACCATATCTGATCTAGTGTGCTGCTCATTTCTCAGTGACCTCTAACCCCACACATTAGCTCTGAGTGTACAATACTTCATAAACAGATCAACAAACTCACCCTTTCAAAATCCCAGTTTAATTAAAACCCAGTCTGTCATACAGTAATTCAAGGTCTCCTTTATTAAAAAAAATATAATAATGAAAAAAATTAAAAAGTGTCCTCTCCAGAGGGTCCTCCAGTCAGTGGGAAACAGTTCGCAACAATACAGCTTAATTTCCCATGAGACCTTGGGCATAGCAAGTATTTAACAATGGGAGGGACAAGCCCACAGTGTGTAAGCAAAAGGTAAGGTCTTTTTTCCACCCCAACGTCACCTGAGAGCTATCTCAGTATTTTACTGCAGGATTGCACTTTTCATGACACCTGACCATAAAAAAAACTCTTTGGTACAATACAAACCATGTCCCAACTCTGATCTAATAAGACCCTTTTGTGTTGGGGCACAGAGTACAAAATCAATCTGTTCTGCCTTTTAAAACATGCACAGTGTGCAAATATGCTAATGCACATGTGGAATCACCTCCACGGTACACAGGACCAACCCCTATGTGGACAGAGTAAATATAGCCTTTATGTGGGAAAATGTGACACAGGTTTGGCAAAACGAGTTCCTTGCGAATGCATAAACTATGGTGCAATGCTTTGCACCTCAAGCACAATGGATCCTTTGAAGAGCTTTGCAGTCAGAGCCTGACTGAGATTTGGTGCTGAGGGAATAGACTCCACTGGTGCAAGCTTGGGTGCTTTTGTACGCAATGGCAGCATACAGAACAAACTGTTAGAGCTCTGTACAAAAAGAAAAAAATATATAAATATATGAGTATAATTTATATTGTGGGTGGTATTGTTCTCTCAATCTCCTCTACCAGAGGCTTAAGAGCTTCAAGACTTGGCACTGCGCTGTTCTTTGGATTGTGGATCTCGTTGTTTTTCCATGGAATCTGTAGAAGACGTTCCTCCGGTTGGGGTTTCGAAGTCAGAAATGGATCTACCTTGACATACTCTTTCTAACTCTTTCTTCAGTACCTGGTATCTCCAGTTTCTCATACATCTTCTATTCAATGTTACTGTCAGTTGGGACAACCACATCTATCATTTATGTCCTGCTACTGTCTATGATCACTATGTTGGGTTGGTATTGCTTGTGACTGGATGTTGAAATCCCACTGGATCTCAGGCTTGTAATTTTGGACTGGATAGTTTTCAGCAAGTATTCGGCACTGACGTATGCCAGAGACTTGTTTGTGCTGTTCACTGTATATGTTGTTGCCCCCTGCATCTATTTTCCTGTTGTAAGGCATTGGATAGTCTCTGGGGCTTTCTTGCATAGTCTGGGGTCTTTTGTGGCATTGTAGACCCTTGTCACTATTGATTTGGTGCTGAGCGCTCATGATTAGTGCCTCTGAGCTTTCCCAGTTTGGCCATTTCCAGTAACAGAAGGGATTTTCCACAGTCAGTTACCTTTATTATCTAGGTCATGCCATGGCACATCCTGTGCTCCCTTCTCCTACAAATCTTTATTAAATACAGTGATTACCAATTACTAGATAGATGTAGAAGAGAAACTCTTTCTGCAAGGTACATCGATAAGCCAGTTGGTTGAATGAGTCATTTGATCCATTCACTTAACAGATTCATTCAAAAACACTGAGTCATTCAAGAAAAAAAAAAACTCTCTTTACAAGTGAGTCATTTAAATTTTTCACTCAACTGATTTGTTCATCAACACTGATTCGTTCATCAACACTGATTCATTCAGGAACACATCTACTGTGGTCTACAAATGGGTTAATGACGTGACGAGTCATTTTTTTGTCCAAAGGCCTTAATAATAATTAAAAAACAAAGATATGATATCCAAATTATGTAAGGTACTACAACTAGATCTCTTTTATTTAAATCCAAAAGTTTTTAATTATATTTTGCTACATATAAAGGTATTTTAAAGATTTTGTTTCTGTTTAACTGACCAAAGGTCAATACAGCCATTTAACCCTCTGGAGTTTGAGGCTGATTTGGGGCCTGGAGAAGTTTTGACATGCCTGACATTTGCGCTTTTTTCAGTTGTTCATAAACATATTAATGGAAAAAGTGTCATTACACTGTATTCAGCACAAACTAGGCTACAATAATATGTGAGGAACATGTATGTACATGTTTGTGTTTTTGAAGGAATAACGTTTATGCGTGGTTATTGAAAAAACAAAAAATTTAAGTCACTGAAATAAGGCCAAAAATATATATCAAATCTGTGTTCATAAGACTTCTGGTTTTGGAGGTTGTAGGCTAGTTTTTGCTTCAAAATTTTGTAAAAATTATAATGCCTACTTGTTCATATAAAACAATATATTGATTTAGTTTTTGTAAGACACTTTTTGTCAAGAAACACAGTATGCGTGGAGGCGTGAATCATCATGAATAATCCAAAGGCCAATACAGCCATTTCATTTGTGATTAAAATAACGTAAATGTAATAAATGTATATATTTTTTATTCTGGCTTGATATTATAACATCATATATGAACATAGTGCAAAATGGTATTAATATTTTGTGTAGAAATCGTTGCTTTGTTATGAGAAAGAATGTACGGAAAAATGAATTTCATTGATGTCATTCAGAGTAACCAATAAAGGGACCATTTTGGATCAAGTCATGTTGTCAATATTATGTGACAGGATGTGACATCATTCAGACACCTGCAAAGGACCACATTGTCATGAAGCAAAATAACTAACTCTCTCATAACTATCTGAAAAATTCACGTTTTCACTTGCTTCACAAACATCACGTCATTCGGTTCAATCGCTATAAAACATGAAAAATGTTGTGATATTGTAAAAACTGTCCTTTTGTAAAAACTAGCCAGATATCAGCCTGGTAGCATTGTTTGAAAATATCGTCATTCGGTATAACCAATATTTTACTTTTTGGTGACAAATTTTATCCATTTTTTTAAAAAATTACAAAAGCAGTGTTGATTGATTATAAAAATCACAATCTCATTGTTAACACTTAATAAAACTTCAAAATGAATTATATCTCCATTATGTTTTTTTACCCTTTTAAAAACCTTTGTGAATGATCCATTTACTAAACACTGTGGTTGATTCTTATTTGATTTTGTTTGAAACCATTTTTGTTGGTAGAGCCTTTTGCTTTTAATATTGCTTACATTTTTATGTATTTGGTAAAAATATGCTGTTTTCTTCTAAACAATCTGATTCTTTTTTAATGACAAAAAAAATAATCTCACAAAGCGTGACATCTGGCTTTTATCACAAATCAGACTGATTTGATTCAAGTAACAGCTGAAGTGCTGTGATATTCTCAAAGTAAATGTAGCATAAAGAAAGCTAAAAATTTCGTAACTAATCTCTGTAACTACAACCTGTACAATGACTAAATCTTGAATGTGCTCTTCTGTGTGGAGAAAATGACTAATGCTCAAGGGAAGAGGGTTATTTAGGGTTATGCTCAGATTTGAAATCCATCTTCACTTGAAAACTTCTGGTTAGATAGAACACCAAGCTGAATGCAATATCAGCCCTTCAGGAGAAATATTGTTTTACTCACAGCAGCTAGAGCTCTTTGTTTGATGCATGTATTTCATGAAGAGTTTGACTCCTCTGGGCCTTACGTTGCTGCTGTAGAACAGAACGGTCAATTACGAAGGGCCCGGTGCATTTTTTATTAATGCATGGAAGCAAATATCATACTAAATCGATCACACGACTTGTGCCAAATGCAAACAGTGTTCCATAGATAGAGCTGATTGAAGAATTCATGTGGGGATTGAGGTATGAGATGTGTGAATGATATGTATACAAGCTGAAATTCATGCAATTCACAGAGGAAAGCTTAGCCGTTCCAAATCTTTGCTTTTCATGCAGCTTGTGTTCTGACTGAGGCTTTCTATTCTATTGACAAACAGCATATACAGAAGAAGATTTCATGCAATTCACCCATTCAGTATGGATCTTTTTGAGGAGATCAGGGGATTAAGACAATAACTTGCAGGGAAAAAAAGCGGATGATCTTACATTGCAAAATATGTAAGATATCTTTA
>RJVU01016332.1:1717968-1737670 GCA_003731715.1 Anabarilius grahami | reverse complement strand
TTGGATTAGAGCAAATGGAAATTGTTTCTTGAGGTAACAATTGCACCAATCTTACAGTAAATCAGACTGGCAGATGAAAGCCATCTGTTATTCTTAATGCTGACATTTTTGTAATTGTGAATATGTAAAATGATTCACTCGGTGGGGAACTAGTCCTGTGTACCTGAATGACAATATGGTGGAGGATGGGAATAACCAAAGCATCTGTCTTTAATTCCTGCCTCGGTAGATAACATCTGTATCTTTATCTACTGTAAAACAGTTAATATATGGCTCTCATGCAAACTATATGCCTGTCACACCTTGGTTTAGATGAGGTTTAAGTGTATATAAAGTATGAGGGTATATACATTCATGCATAATAGATATATTGGTAACTAATAGAAATTCTGAACAAGGACCTGAACAAGGACTTCTACTACTGAGCTTGTAATGTTCAAGGTACAAGAGGGTTATTGTACATCTATGATTCAGCCTCTCCACAGCTGGGATTTTACAGCCTCCTTTAAACTGTAATGTGAAGCATTTCTCAAGGAAAACATGAGGTGAGTGGGTTGGGGAGAAAAAAGGCAAAATGTGTACTCTGTAATGGACAGGGGATGATGAAAAGGTAGGTTTTTCCTAGATGGATGTGGCTTGAGTTGGGCATTACAACCCACTCAGTTTGCATCAGTAATCCTCTTAGGAGCACTTATGCCACATTAGCCCTGTTTTCAGCCCAGGAAACCCAGCTCACCAGCACCTCCATTTCCCTTCTATTTTGGGAGACCCAAAATGGGCGAAAAATAAAAAAACATAAGTGACATTGAATTATTTCTCCAGCCGAACACTGCGTGCGACTCAACATAGAACTAACAGCAGATCTGAGGAGAGAGATGGCATATAATTGAATCGAAAAGCACAAAGCCTCTGTAGATCGCATTCAAAACTACTCCAAGCCTGCAAATTTGCAAGCAAGTCACGACCCCGGCGAACCCTAAGTGCAATTCTACGTCAAATCTTGCTCGCCTGCTTGTGTGTCTCTCTGTCACAGGCAATCCAAATTCCCCCATCAGCTGGGTGGCAGAAAACACGATCCCTGACAACTTTTCACATCAGCCAAGGATTAAGGAAGAGGGGTTTACGCTGGCCTTGCCAAAATCAGGGATAACATTTTTTGATTCAGCAATTTAAACTAATTTCAAGGCTGGCTCCGCAGCAATTTTCTGGATCAATGGAATGTCATAGTTGGCTTGGTCACCAGCCCTCTTATCGCAGGTGGCTGCAAGAGAACGTGCCTATGCTAATAGCTGACGTTTGGATGGTGGAGTGTGGTGTATTTAGCGCATCAAAAAATTGTCCTGATTCGAAGAGGCAGAAGTTTTTATAAATGATGCTGGAAAGAAAATAAAATACTTGAGAGCTTATTCCAGCAAATAGCTCGAGTTGTTATAAAAAGGAATCCTATACGCAGCTGTGATCTGATTTTCAGTTTCTTTGATTGCCATTTTGAAACTAATTACATATTAACATTACAGCATCATTTTGCAGAATTAAGCTGTCTGTTAAACTGCTAATATAGTCCACAAGCTGCTCTAAAAATGTCCAAGTGATTCCCTCATTAAACTATAAGGATTGTGAAGCTACGTGAGTCACAGAGTCTTGACTGATGAAAGTAAAAGAAACCTGCAGAGTAAAAAGAGGGAAAACTAGAAATGATCCATATTATTGTTGCTATTTCAAGTTTTTCAGGTAACATATATTATGAAATGCATATAAAAAAATAGTAAATACTAAATAACGTAAAGTAAGTAATGTTGAAAAGATAAAATAACCAAATATGTACTTTTGAGTTTACTTCGTCATTTTTAAAATCTTATTTTTAGGAAGTGGCTAATGCATCTCAGTGCAGCCTATCTACTAAAATATAAGAAATAAATACAAATAAGTCACGTTTAAGTATATGCTTATATGCTTTCAGCATTGTTTACTTGATTGAAGAATAATTTTTTTAAGTAAACAAAGATATACTTTTATTAAAGATAGTTTTATTTACACTGTTGTTGTTTAGTCATAACATATAGTAAATTATTGTCTTGTGGATTTAGGCCGTGCTGAAAGTGTTCCATTAGTTCATTGTTAGGCTTGTTTTTTTAACAAAGGATGGGATCCAAGAAACACTGGACTCTATTGACTTTCATTGAATTAAAAATAATGAGAATAGACATATTTTAGATATCTTTTATTAAAAAAATAGATACATTTTAAAATATCTCCCTTTGTGTTACAAAAGAAGAATAAGTAAAAAAAACAACATACAGCTTTGGAATGACAGAAGACTATCCCTTTAAGTATAAAAAGGAAAACTGTCATCATTTACTCACTTCTGTTGTTCCAAAATTCTATTACTTTTTTTCAGTGGAACACAAAGTTTTCTTTTTTTTTTGGGGGAGAGTAAACGATCCCTTTAAAGTGCCCCTATTACTGTGCCATTTTAAATGTTCCTAATTGTGTTTTGGAGGTCCCCTACAATAGATTTACATCCATCCAAGGATCTGAATTTCAGCTCCGGAGCCTTCCTCATAACTTGATATAAAGTGATACGAAGTGTAATGACGGCATAGTTTTTTCCGTATCAATTCCAGCATGAGTCCTCATTCTTTTGAAATGCATGCGAAGTGGACACTGAAAACAGTGTCTTCTCAACATGACAACAACATGAATCAAATTTTTCCAGGCCTCAGCTACATCTAAAGTGTTTAAGGGCAGGTCAACGTAGATGTTGGTTGCAGGCAGCCAATAAAGACCATAGGCTGGAATTATGGAAATTTGTTGCATTTTTATGTAGGTATGTACCAGGAAGCGAAACTGGAAATGCTGACGTCTCGTTACGGCAGTTCAGAATTTATCCTTTCTTTTAGGATACAATAATTTTATTGGTCACGCACTTGGTCTTTAAAACTTGGCAGACCTTTTACATTCACAAACAGCTATATTATACACTGAATGGAAGGTAATATGCGAAAAAGCATAGGGGCACTTTAAGTTTAGTTATAATATTTATTTAGATTAATTAAATGAATTAAAAAAAAAAAAGGATGGTTCCTAATGTGAACACCTCCTTTTATTGCTGTGTAGTCACACCAAACACAGTACGCCACTGTATCTCTTCATGATAGCAGCACAGACCACCTCAGGCTACATCATAAACAGAACTATGTAAATAACAATAACTTAATTTCAGTGAATTCACTTCAGATAACATTTTGCACAGCAGACATGAGAGTGAATATTTTTTTAAAAAGGGCAGTCAGACTCTTTGGTTAAGGGTATGGCGGAAAGCCTTGAGGCTGTAAAATAAATAAATATCTACAAATCATTTCAGTCGAGTGGCTTCAGGGTGGTACTGCTGAGGACAGTGTTATAACATTCTCAATTTACTGGAGCTGCCGGCACCTTCATTACTTTGAACATGAATAACTCAAATGTGCACTGGAATCCTCAAAGTTATTGCATTTTGTGAATATGGAGAAAAGAAAAAAAAATAGATATCACTATTGTAATTCAGTAAATGTGTCATTTTAGACACATTCAATGTCCAGTGCTTCTGCATGAAGTCAGTTTTTCCTTAGAAGTTAAAAACAAGAACAGACCTTTTTTTGTGCTTAGTATGTAAATATGTACTACTTGTGGGGCCGCTTTTAATTACAATTTACTCTTGTAATCACTATTATAATTAATTATATTAATATGCGTAACACTTTACTATGAGCCATTGTTAATGTTAGTTAATAAAAATGTTCTTGTTCATGTTAGTTCACACTTCACAGTGCATTAAAGCTGGCATGAATTGGAAGTTATGATTGTCTAATGAAACGTCTGTTGTGGTTTACTACTACTGTGATCTCATGTGATTGACAAGTTGTCCCGCACTCGCGCCTGTAAACGCATTATCAGTTGTTAATTGTTAGTTCATGTTAACTAATCGAGCGCAGCGTTAGTTCAGTCAGGCCACGTAGGCATAGTGCTGTGACCAGCTGACGTGGTCAGCTGTCAAATCGCTTCAATCACTACCATTCTCCTATTAGACACGGAACATACGTAGCATTACTGCTCAGTAAGTATGCTCAAACTGCTCACAACCCTCCCTCCCCATTATAAGCATGAGCATATTACTGTGCACCTTCTGGTTGTCGTCTTCTTTTGTTTCTAAGGCTTTCAAATCCTGGCTGGCATGGGCCTCACTGCTGAGAGACACTCATCCTCATAACCAAGCTACAGTATAGACGTCCCACTGCCACATCTACACGATTACCATGTTCGCTTTTAAAGACATTACTAAGTGTCTTAATTGTCTCCAAGCTGATGGTTTCGGGGGGTTAATGTTAAAGCTCTTGTATGTTCAATTAATTTTGGAGCAAGAACCCCCATAAGGAACCATACCGCCAAAGATAAATTGTGTTTCAATAAACTCAAATAACTTGCCAAAGTGGTCCTGTCTGAAATGTAGTTAACTAATGTTAAAAAATGAAACTTTACTGTAAAGTGTAATATGTGTACACAGGGCCTAAAATGAACACTCGCCAAGCGCCAAATCTACATTGGCAAGTGAATGAAACAGTGCCAGTCACCAGTTGGTCAGTAACAATTTTTTTAATTCTAACAATGCAATGCTGTGACAACATGAATGTGAACAAACGTGAAATACTCTCTGTACAGTTGACGGGTCAGTGCTTCGTCATCACAAATGTTTCAGCCTTTCCAATGTAAACATTCAAGCGCTAGAACACATCAAAGGGAATTTGTTACTCACGCGCTGTGTAGGATGTTTAGCATCCGAAGCATGCTAACTTAAAGCCGCATCTCTCAGACAGCGTGCAAAGTTGAGCTCTCTTTCATGCCTTCCTGTGCTTCAATGGACAAATTCACAAAACATTATGTAAAAAAACGTCTCGGTGAGTATCCTAGTAAACATAGTTTGTTATGTCTTAAAGGGTTAGTTCACCCAAAAAGGAAAATTCTGTCATTAATTACTCACCCTCATGTCGTTCCACACTCGTAAGACCTTCGTTCATCTTCAGAACACAAATTAAGATATTTTTGATAAAATCCGATGGCTCAGTGAGGCCTCTATTGCTACCTCTATTGTTTCAAATCAGTAGTTCGGATCGCGTATCAAACTGCCAAAGTCACGTGAACTATTACAATTCTGAAACACTTATGACGTAAGGAAGCCTCGTTTACTGAAATCACGTGACTTTGGCGCTCCGAAAAACTAATTCGAAACAAAAGATTCATAAAGATTCGAAGCAGTGTTTTGAAATCGGCCATTACTAGATATTGTTGAAAAGTCGTTATTTTGTTTTTTTGGCGCAGAAAAAGTATTCTCGTCGCTTCATAACATTAAGGTTGAACCACTGCAGTCACATGAACTGTTTTAAATATGTCTTTAGTAACTTTCTGGGCATTTGAAATTTGTTAATTATCTTGCTGGCAACGGAGGCCTCACTGAGCCATCGGATTTGATCAAAAATATCTTAATTTGTGTTCCGAACATCTTGAGGTCTTACTGGTGTGAAACGACATGAGGGTGAATAATGACAGAATTTTCACTTTTGGGTGAACTAACCCTTTAAGTGAACGCAAACACAAAACGCATGATCCGTGTGTGCATTTGGTCTTAAAGTGACAGCATCCTAATAATCCTGCTACTGTTTGCGTTTTTAATGTTAACCAAACAACAAAGGACAATCTAAAATTTTGGTGTCATAGCTGCCTGTTTTTGTGTCATGGCTGGTAAAAAAATTGTTTTAGGCCCTGTGTGTACACTAGTGTTTTTTCTGTTTCAAATCCAAGTTATCCTGCGTTAAAGAACATCATTATGCCCATCATGACATCTTTTTAAATTTATGGTGGCAAATGTTGGTGGAGACGGAGAGGTGGTGGGGGGGGGGGGCAGATAAGGACTGGTGGAGGAAGGAGAGGTTAATCCCCCTGTTTAATCTGTAAGGGTATGGGAAGCCCTTATCTCCCTTTCTCTGGTGCCGACACACACTTTCTGCTCACCGAGGCTGACTGGCCGAGATCACTGAGCGGAGGGGCAGGGGAGGGCTGACTGCCAACCCTCATGATAGTCCCTCCGCCTCAGCCAGGCCCCAGACCCCGGCACGAACAACCGCACCGCTGATGCTATCGGCTGCCCTGCGGGCTAAAAGCATGGTGTCTCTCCCTCAGGCTGTTTGTTTTTCAGTAGGAATGATGAGGGAGTATCTCTGGAGGCCCAAGGCTCACCATCAGTTCAAATATGGGCTACAACAGACTGAAATCAGAACAAAGAAATAAGCAGCACCCAATGAATAACAGGCTGAGAGCCTTTCCAAGACAGAAATGTACAGCTTGTCAATTCAAAGTCTCCATGATGTCACTATCAGCACATCCATTTAAAAGATGTTTCACAGCCTCTAATGAACCTTCCTGCTCAAAGTGTTAATGGTAATGCCAACAAAAGGTGTTTGAACATTTTTTCTTTGGCTTTTATTCTGGAAGAGGAGCGGGAGGATATATCCATCTCCCTTGTGAGATAAGAACATAGTTTGTCTTTGAAAAGAAAAACTCAGTGGGTGGAAAAATGAGCCTCAATACGCTGTGTACCTGTTCATTTGTTTTCATATAAGGCAAGCGTTCCACACTGACATTAACCTTACAACTCTTATTAGTGGATGAGCATGAAATATGAGGGTAGAGATGAGAGAGGGAGAGAGGGGGGGGTTTGGAAGAAGAAAAGGAAGAAATGAGAAGGAAAAAGAAAAAGTGTGTGTGCTTGGCTCGCTCATCGGGTTAATGCTGTGGATTGCCCAAGGAAGAAATGTCACATCAGCTCTCTTTTAAAAGACCCACACCATCCGCTCATTACCAAGGACAGTGAACAAATTATTTAAAAAAAACTTTCTTTAGCCGCTTTTCCACCGTCGAGCTGAACAGTTCTAAGAACGGTAATGAACGGTTCCAGTTATATTTCCACATTAGCTTGGTTTGGCACAGCACGGTTACAAACCAAAACTCTTGGTTTAATGCATTCAAAGACTTCTAACTGGAAATGGACACTGCTTTCATAATATAGTAAATTACTATAAACCTTACACTTCACAAATCTTTTGTTTCGAATCAGAGGTTCGGAGCATGAATCAAACTGCCAAAGTCACGTGAACCATTGAAATTTCGAAACACTTATGACATAACGAAGCCTCGTTTACTGAAATCACGCTCCGAACCTCTGATTCGAAACAAATGATTCGTAAACCTTCGAAGCTTCATGAAGCAGTGTTTTGAAATCGCCCATCACTAGATATTGTTGAATAAAGTCGTTATTTTGGGTTTTTTTGGCACACAAAAAGTATTCTTGTCACTTTATAATATTAAGGTTGAACCACTGTAGTCACATGAGCTGTTTTAAATACGTCTTTAGTAGCTTTCTGGGCATCTGAAAGTGTTAATTGTCTTGCTGGCGATGCAGGCCTCACTGAGAAATTGGATTTTATCAAAAATATCTTAATTTGTGTTCTGTAGATGAACGAAGGTCTTATCAGTGTGGAACGACATGAGGGTGAGTAATAAATGACAGAATTTTCATTTTTGGGTGAACTAACCCTTTAAGCGCAAATTCAAAATGTGCATAACCTAGCAAATGAAACGAAGGAATAGTGAGGAAAATATTGAGGCGTTCCAAGCAAGCCACCTGCTTTGTGAAAATGCTAACAGCGGGCAAATCACGTTTGGATTTGGTTGGATGCTAATGAATTTTGATAATGAATTACTGGCTATGCTCAGCAGCTCAATTTAAATGGGTTGAGAAGATTGTTCCCAGTTACGCTGAAATGGCACAGTGTTAAGTCCAAATGGGAAATGTTCCCTGAATCAATTTTCGCTACAACAGGAAGAATAAAACCATCGCCTAAACCATATGGGAACTCTGACCTAAAGCTAAAAAAAAAAAAAAGCATTTCTCTCCATTTATAGGGACGCTATTCTTCTGGACAATAATGACACATTTATGTAACTATTATGGGCATACGACTGACAATATACAACACATGTGCATGAGTTTCCCCAGTTGTGTTTTAAACTTCATGCCAGAAAATAAAATTCTTCTGTATTCTTCAAGAGTCCTAGGCAATTTATAGCGGTTAACACACCCACAAAGGCTAATGGCTGACATATTAAGTGATCGTAAGCTTTTAATGGCCATTAAGTCTCAAACACTTGGAGAGATCATCTATTTAAAATGAGCAGCTGAAAATAGCCCATACAGCTGTCATCTTGTCAGTCTGGGAGACGGCTAAGAACCTCCAAAACCAACTCTCTGCAACTCTTCAACACTTTTCTAAATGAATACCAATCTGAAATAGCATGAATTTTTGTATGAAATGAAAGGACGAAAAGAGCCATTAGCTTAATAACACTGGGTAACAACACTCAGGCCTACATTTTGAAATAGTTTTTGACAGTTGTTGTCAAAGTTTTGGAGAACGTGACAAACAAGAGAAGCTCTTGAACAAAAACAGATGCTAAAATGAGAATCATTAGTGCTAAACGGCGAGTTTAGATTTATGGTGGCGGTGAACATATACTGCCAGCCGAGCACTTGTTCCTGTCTCCTCCTGTGACAGAGAACACTTCCTGCATCTCAAAGGGCTTCAGATGAAGAGTCTCAAACTGATCACACGCCCACATAGTGTAAGTTCAGCACCCCCTGCTGAGAGCTCTGTAGATTACTGTCTCTTACTGATCACTACCCATCGTGCAATGCAACAGTCTTCGATACTTCTGCCTAGTATGTCTGTGATGGAGTATGTTTTATTCAGCACTGGTAATAGTTGCCCTTATACATCTGGAACTAAAGTGAGTTCAGCTGTTTGCCTTATTTATTTCGACAATAAGACTCAGTTATGATTCTTTTCTTGTGATTGCAAAGGATCGTGAAATCTGAAAGAAGGTCAAGATTTGATCTGATCAGATTTGATTATTTTGCAACGATTCATAATTTTTCTAAAAAATATTGTTAAAAAATTTAACTGTGAAGACAAATCGCATCTGCATAATAGATTTGCATATCATGTGATAGAGGACTTTAAATTAAATCTGTCATGTATAGAGAAATAATGTTCCTTTAAAGGATTAGTTTAAATGAAAATTAGCCCAAGCTTTACTCACCCTCAAGCCATCCTAAGTGTATATGATTTTCTTCTTTCTGATGAACACAATTGGAGAAATATTAATAAATATCCTGACACATCTAAGCTTTATAATGGCAGTGAACAGGGGTCTTGAGTATGAGCTGAAAAAAGTGCTTCCATCCACATCCATCCATTATAAACATACTTCACACGGCTCCGGGGGGGGGGGGGNNNGGTTAATGAGCCTTCTGAAGCGAAGTGATGCTTTTGTGTAAAAAAGTATCTGTATTTAACAAGTTATGAAGTAAAATATCTAGGTTCTGCTAGACCGCCTTCCATATTCAACGTACAAAGAAAGTGTAAAACTCTTGCAGTTCAAAAAGCTTACGCTACATCCTACGCCTTCCCTATTCAGCTTACGGAAAAAGTGTAACTGACACGACGCCAGTTTACATTTTCCTCGTAAGTAGAATACGGAAGGCGGTCTGGCGGAAGCTAGATATTTTTCTTCATTACTTGATAAATATTTTTTTTTTTACACAAATGCATCACTAAAGGACTTTATTAACCCCCCGGAGTCGTTTGAAGTACATGTTTATGATGGATGGATGTGGATGGAAGCACTTTCTTCAGCTCATACTCATTGATCCTGCTCACTGCCGTTATAAAGCTCGGATAAGTCAGGATGTTTATTAATATTTCTCCGACTGTGTTCATCAGAAAGAAGAAAGTCATATATACCTAGGATGGCTTGAGGGTGAGTAAAGCTTGGGGTAATTTTCATTTGAAAGGGAACTAATCCTTTAAATCAAGCAGGGTCATAAAATCAACAAATAATGCAGTCAATGTCTGTTAAACCACATATTCTCCAAATATTCCAGAATATGTATAATAAGATGCAAAAGGAACAGTTAACTTACTTCGCTCAAATGGATGCATGGAATTTTAATGATGAAGAAATTTTCCTTCATTTAAAGTGCATTTGTTTCCTTTTGTGTTCCATACCTGTGTGGTATGAGACACATTGGGTATTATTACAGCCATCATAATCGATTATTACATTATATAATCAATGCATTTTTACACCCCTAATAGCAAGACTGTTCGTGCATTCAAGGCAAAGAAGCATTTTTCTGACTCATTTGCCATTAGTATCTGTTAGGGAGACCTGCTCAGCACCAGCAGGCCTTCTGAGGCAGACAGAAGCCGTGCAGACAGCCATACAAGAAGCACATCTTGTGACTTTCAGCTGTCAATATGCTTACTTTCCTGGATCAATTCATTTCCTTTTTCTTGGCCACTTCACACATTTCATCAAGCCTCATTTTAAATGCCAGTGGTTTCATTGATTTCCAATAGGGTGACTCATGTCTCTTGGCCAGAGCCAGGGCAGGGAAATTTTAACATTCACTCCTAACACACTCCATTGCACTCAGATATGCCGCAACTGTACACAGCCCTAGTGAGAGGGTGTAAAATGTGTTTAATTCAACCGTTACACGCCGTCTGATATCAAAAATATCCCACAGACCACCTCAAGAAAATCAGACAGTTGAGTGTGAAGGAGGTTCAACCTTCTTGGTGTTCTAATATCTTTTCCTGTCAATGAAACGTTGCCCTTCAACCTCCCAAAGCTGTCGGGATGGAGTGGACACCATAAGAAATGTGGAGGGTCAATCTCTTGACGAGTGCTCGACATAGAAGCGCACCCAACAGCACTCAGAGCGGAGGCTCTGTCCAGGGGACATACTTGGATGTCACATCGTATCACATCACAGGAAGTAGGAGAAGGTCAGTCAGTGCGCGAGCGCGTCAATGTAAGTCTCGGAGCTAATGGGGGGAGGGGGCTCTGCGACTGGACTAAGCCAAAACAATCAGTCCCTTGATGATTAGAGAGTGTGAAAATAGCCCTCAGATCACACCCTGAATCCATCAGACCCTTAGCACGGAGACTTTGTGCCGCTGCCGCTACCAGGCAGACAAAGCTGCCCACACCATTAGTGTAATTGTCAGATTGAAAGCTTTACCGTAATTGGCCGGCTGGCTGCTAATCTCCAAGAGAGTCATCAGAGCTGCTGATTAATGTGTCATGGTCAAAATGTCGCCATGGACGATGAACATAGGAAACATGGTCTTGATGCGGTCTCCATGGTAACTCACAAATGTTAATATGGTTTATCTCATTGTCTGTTTCTTCTGTACTGAAGTTGCTCATTTTCATTGTTTATTTGAGTAATGCTAATTGCCCATTATTTCCAATTACTGTAAATGGGTTCTTACAGTATTTTAACAATTGGTAATGTTAAAAAAAAAAACTACCAACTGAATTAGTCTTGTGCTGATACAATCATATTAATATACACTACCATTGAAAAGTTTGGTGTCAGTAACGTGGTCTTTGGTGTTATTATTTTTTTTATCAAGATGTATTCAATTGAGCAAAAGAGACAGCAAAGACATTTATAATGTTACAAAAGATTTCTGTTTCAAATAAATGATGTTATTTTGAAATTTCTATTCATCAACGACTCTTGAAAAATGTATTAGAATGATTTCTGAAGGATCATGTGACACTGAAGACTGGGGTAATGATGCTGAAAATTCAGCTTTGCCATCACAGGAATAAATTACATTTTAAAATATATTAAAATTATAGTAATTTTCAACAATATTACTGTTTTTACTGTATATTTTTGATCAAATAAAGCATAAGTGTCCAAACTTTTGAATGGTAGTGTATCATGATTCTTTTTTTATAATATCATAACAATACTTTAGATCCTCAATATTTTCATTTATTTATGAGTTCATTCCTATAATTTCCCACACTCAGTTAATGAAGAAGCTTGTCTCAACTCTGAAACCTTCATTTCTCAGTTTGCTTAGAGAAACTTCTACAAGACGCAGTCCTGGACAAAAACAAACCATTCAAAACCTGCTTCTGAGTTTGCTTTATGGTTGCAAATATTCATTTTCATTCAGTTGCTGTTTTCAAATCATGTAATGTGAACATTTGGTTTAAAGGTGCCCTCGAATGAAAAATTGAATTTATCTTGGCATAGTTAAATAACAAGAGTTCAGTACATGGAAATGACATACAGTGAGTCTCAAACTCCATTGTTTCCTCCTTCTTATATAAATCTCATTTGTTTAAAAGACCTCCGAAGAACAGGCGAATCTCAACATAACACCGACTGTTACGTAACAGTCGGGATCATTAATATGTACGCCCCCAATATTTGCATATGCCAGCCCATGTTCCCAACATTATGAAAGGCATTAGACAAGGGCAGATGGAGCAATAATAACTGACACGATCCATGATATCATGATATTTTTAGTGATATTTGTAAACTGTCTTTCTAAATGTTTCGTTAGCATGTTGCTAATGAACTGTTAAATGAGGTTAAAGTTACCATCGTTTCTTACTGTATTCATGGAGACAAGACTGTCGTTATTTTCATTTTTAAACACTTGCAGTCTGTATAATGCATAAACACAACTTCATTCTTTATAAATCTCTCCAACAGTGTAGCATTAGCCGTTAGCCACGGAGCACAGCCTCAAATTCACTCAGAATCAGATGAAAACAATATAACAGTATACAATCCTCACATAATCCGATGCATGTATGCCACATGCATGACGAACACTTTGTAAAGATCCATTTGAGGGTTATATTAGCTGTGTAAACTTTGTTAAGGCACTGTTTAAGGCAAGCGCGAGCTCTGTGGGCGGAGAGCACGAGAATTTAAAGGGGCCGCAGCATAAATCGGCGCATTTATAATGATGCCCCAAAATAGGCAGTTAAAAAAATTAATAAAAAAAAATCTATGGGGTATTTTGAGCTTAAACTTCACAGACACATTCAGGGGACACCTTAGACTTATATTACATCTTTTAAAAACATTTTCTAGGGCACCTTTAATCACGGAAACACAACTAAATAATTTTCATTAAATTTAGACAATTAGTTCAATAACAATTTACACATTTTAAGAGGTTGCAAATGCGAGATGTTGCATTATTGTAATAAACAGTCACCACAATAATGAAAATGCTTATGTTACCAAACCAAATTGACATAAAACCCATAATGCCCATAACAACCATCCGTGTGTCATCAAAAGGTTTATTAACAAATATAAGCCTGCGGTTTTAATTGTGACAGTAGAACAGAGTGTACCATCATCAATATGGTAAATGCTGTGTAAGAACTGGGTATAAAGTACTTGAACTAATGTACTCTAATCCATTCATGGTTTGCCACTGTACTGTACTGCATAGAGACTTGACAGTATGTTCTTACACTATGACTGACTTGATGCTGCAGTTGACCTTTCTAGACAGGGTTGAGTTACAGTAATTTGGTGGCCCCTGCCATGGTAAGACCTCTGTTTATCACATGGCGGACAGTTACGGCCAGGACTTCATTTAACACAACGGTTCCCTGCCCTCTGCCTCACTCTATCTCATGCCTGCCTCTTTCATAGCACCTGTGCCGGCGTGCCCACCTCTCTGACCTCTCTGATGGGCCTCTTGTACAAAATAGTCATTGATTGGCTCTTCTCTCTAGAAGAAGTGACAGTCTTGATGAATACGGTCAACAGCTGTAGTACCATTTGAGATAAATTGGTGAGACTTTAACAAAAATGAATTGTCTACTTGTACTTTTTTAAACAAAATTTAGGTATTGATATAACACATAAAAATGAATGAAAAATGAATGAAAGCCAAGCCAAGACTTTGTTTATTGGTTCACGTTTATTTGGAATAAAGCTGCACATGGGTTCTTAACAACTTGCCTTCGGTGGACATATATTACAACTACAGTATTTGTGAAAATAGTACCAAACCAAATTAAATATACAGTATTTTCCATCAAAGCAAATACACCTAGGTTAAAAAAAAAAGCAGCAATTACTCACACGGTTGACTTCATGAGACATAATGGGTCTAGAGGGGGGTAACTCAACAAAGATGTATGACCATCACAATGCATTATTCCTCTGAAAAATAAGCCAATAAACTCACATCAGTGAGCACAGGGCTTAATTCATACAATCAGTGTAAATCTCTATCAGTGTCTAATCTCTATCTGATCTTCTTGTGTTAAGCACTGAAAATTACAGTCATGTAATGCAAACACTAAATAACTAATGCGCCTGCAGAACTATGATGATCATACCTGATGTCTTAAAATATTCTGACTGACAAATTATGCACCTAACAACAAAGCACCTGTCATGTCAATGTGAAATTCCCCGTGGACAGTTTTAGCTTACCTATGCACCTGCTATGACCACTCAGGTGACACTGATGATGCCCTGAAGATGTGGAGATCAAGGCAAACCTCATCAAGGTCTCGCTTAGAAAAGACACGGCATTAACAGCACCTTGCTCTTGTCAGCAAAAAGCCTCCAATCCTAACACAACGTTAGCTAACCCAGCACTCTGTGAGGCTGGATGGAAATCAAGCCTTCTCTCAGAGTCAGCTGGTTCATGTTATGATATGTTTGGGGAATAATTTTGTGAAAGGTAAAGACTATGAGTTGATGATGTGGAGGAATGAGAGCTCCTGCTGCAACTGATAAATTATTATTGATTTTACAATCATAAACACAGACAGAAGGATCAGAGATTGTACACAAGCACAGATGCTTCTGATTATGTGTTCCCTTGACAATTTCAAGATAAAATATATATTTAACACATGCTCGCACACAAAAGATAGAAAATGCCCTCCTGAGGAGACTTTTTAAATTTTTTTTATTGTATGCTCTATTTTATTACTTTGTTACATAATGGAGATAAAGTAAATTGTCCATAGTGATGGATAAATGCCATTTTGGTTATAGGGCCTTATAGTTCATTAAAAAAAGGATATTCTGTCAGCATTTATTCACCCTTATATTGTTCCAAAACCATTCGACATCTGTTCATTTTCAAAAAACAAATGAACATACGCAGATGAGCCAAAATATTATGACCACTCACAGGTGAAGCAAAATGTTGTTGATCATCTCCAAACAAGGCCACATATTAAGGTCTGAGTAGATTGTAAGAAAACAATCAGTTCTCGTAATCAACGTGTTGGATGCAGGAGAAATGGGCAGGAATAAAGATCTGAGCGACATGGGACAAATTGTTATGGCAAGGCGACTGGGTTAGAGTATTTCTGAATCGGCAAGGCTTGTGGATTGCTCCCGGTTAGCAGTGAGAATTTTCCAACAGTGGTCCGAGGAGGGATCTAGAGACAAACCACAAACCGGCTCATCGATGCACAAGGGCAACGAAGGCTATCCCGTCTGGTCCAAACCGATAGAAGGTCTACTGTGGCACAAGTCAAACAAAATTTTAATGGTTATGGGAGGACTGTGTCACAACATACTCTGCTTTGTATGGGGCTGCATAGCCGCAGACCAATCACAGTGCCTATGATGACCTCTGTCCACAGTCGAAAGCACCTACAATGGGCATGCAAGCATTGGAACTGGACCTTGGAGCAGTGGAAGAAGGTCGCCTGGTCCACTGAGTGCCGTTTTATTTTACATCACGTGGACGGTCGGCCGTGTACATGTGCACCATTTACTTGGGGAAGTGTTGGCACCAGGATGCACTATGGGGCGATGACAATGTTGTTCAGGAATGGTCTGAGGAACATGATGAATAGTGTTTGCCCTGGGCTCCAAATTCCCCAGATTTCAATCTAATCGAGCATCTGTGCGATGTGCAGGACCAACAAGTTCAATCCACGGCGGCTCCACCTCACAACCTAGGACTTGAAGGATCTGCTGCTAATGCCTTGGTGCCAGATACCACAGGCTCACCTTTAGGGCATAACCTGATAATGCTGAGTTCAACATGTTCCTGGGTCAACATTTTTGCTGATCCTGGAACAACATTCAAATCAACCAATCAGATTTGAGGGACAAGTTTACAGATTATGTCAAGTTTAGGCTTAAAATCATGAATTGGTGCTTCTACATCAGTGTTATTCATCTATCATTTCCCTCTGATTTTTGGGATAACTTATGGGTAGGGTTAGGTTTAGGGGTAAGAATAGGGTTGAGACTAAATTTTCAGACTAGAATGTTGTTCCAGGCTCAACAAAATATGTTGACCCAGGAACGCATCTAACTCAGCAATATCAGGACGTGCCACCTTTAGGGGTCTTGTAGAGTCCATGCCTTGGTGGGATGGCGCTGTTTTGGCAGCATGTGGAGGACCAACAGCATATTACGCAGGTGGCCATACTGTTTTGACTCATCTGTGTATTTTTTTTTATATACTTTCATATTTTTTGTTACAGTGCCCCGGACATGACATGCAGGAAAAAAATAGTAGGTTAAATTGTGTGCACGATTTACTAACTCATTCCCTTGATTTACTAAAACGTGCGCACAATTTACTATTTAGTTCCCTCTATTTATAAATAATGCGCATGATTTATAAATCAAGGGAACAAAATAGTAAATCGTGTGCACGTTTTAATAAATTCCCTAGTAAATCGAGGGAGCGAATTAGTAAGTCGTGCACACTATTTTATTTTTTTTCTTGCATGTCATGTGCGGTGCTTCATATTTTGTCCCTCCATTGAAAGTCCATGCAAACAAATTTTTCATGTTTCAAAAATTACAAAAAGACATTGTAAAAGTAATCCATATGAATATGAGTGGTTTAATCCACATATATAGAGAACAAACATCATTCGTTTTTGAGCATCAAGCAAGCCCAGTTTAGATTCTGTTTACCAAATTTGATGTGCTCCATGTATCAAATTTGTTGATCAATATTTGTGTGAATAAAAGCTTAAATTAAATTTGTTCATCATGAAGTGATTCGGTCTCTTCAGATGATTTGGATTAAACTGCTCACTTCATATATTTCTTTTGAGTCTTTTTGTACTTTTTGAAGAACAAAATGTTGGTTTGCATGGACTTTCAATGGATGAATTAAAATGATGAGAAAATAAAATTGTAAAAATATCTTCAATTGTGTTTCAAGACAATTGAAATGTTTTTGGAATGAAGGTGAGTAAATGACAGAATATTAATTCTTAGTTCACCCAAAATGATGAAAAGTCACCATTTACTCACTCTTTTGCCCAAGCCATATGATGTCAGGTTACAAGCAAGAACCAATGAAGTTTGATGTTAGATGATCTTTGCGGTTTGCATCACAATCATTGCATTGAGTTTGATTTGAGATTTAATAAAGGTTTACATTTCATTCATCACAGAAATCATGCAATCAGCAACCGTGTCACTTCCGATACCAGATGAGTCATATGGATTAATTTCACATTACCTATATGTCCTTCATTTCTTAAGCTTGAAAGTTTTGGACCCCACTGATTTTCAGTATTATGAACAAACTAATGTCCAATAATGTCAATATCATTGCAGTTTGTGGTTGATATATGACATGAAAGGAAACTATTATAATGCAGTTTACTTTGCATTTTTGACAAGAAAAGCATTTTGAGAAGGCAAACAGATGATAAACATCATTTTGACATGATGAACAGATGTATCCAACTTAAATTAGGCACATACTTCATTAAAGTAAATTACTTTACAAATATCCCCATTAGAGTAATTTTGGAGTTTTGGAAAAAGGCCAAATCGTCCCTAAAGATCATTACGCTGTCTTTTCAGGGAGGTCCAACATTTGAGCTTCATTTGAAACGAAAATACTAACAGACAAGAAAGAATCCTCTTAGGTTTACATTAGGAAAAAAAGACTTTGTATGTTCTGATGAAGCAATGTTATAAAGGGGGGTTGGGAACTTGGCGATGCCATTTGCGGTTGTACTCTCGAGGCATTTCAATGGCTCTCTCGCTGTTCACAGATCCCTTTGCGGAACACAGCAGCCAGTGGAAGCAAATGTTAATTAGCGCTTGTCAGCACAGCCTTGCCTTTAAAAGGGGCCGTGGAAAAGGTCAATGTATTACATTATTATTTCTTCTGCTTTGTGACACAGGAACTTTCCTCCCAAGTTTACGAGTTAGTAATGATCTAGTGAGCCATACCAGAATTGTGCTGTCCAATTAGCTAAACTCACAAAGCCATATGGCACCTGGCTATTAGAGCTTCACAGAAGTCATCTCTGGTGTTGTGAGTTATGAGTCTTCGCTGATGTTTTTATTTTAAATTTGGCAACAACAGTTCTCTTAGATAAATCAAACAGACAATTTTATCTTCTACTTTTAGTTGACCTTTGGAAGTCTCTCTTGTGGGCTGAAAATCAAAAGTGAGCTGTCTCAAAATCAGCCTCAGTAATCTGTGTGTGTGTGTCAGCTCAGCTCCATTAAGATAAGATCGTCCCAGCTGCATTAGAGTCACAACAAAATTAGATCCATAAGAAACAGGTGTTCAAAATCAGCACAGTGCTGAACAGATTGAGGCGAAAGCATGCGTCTTAATGTATTTATTGGTTTTACAAAACAGTCAGGGTCTTAACGCTTCCAAGCCGCTACATTAACAAAATTTCATAACTGTCAAATGAGTTTCATGTAAGTCTCACCTTACCAAATCTGTTCATTTTGAATTCATAACATCATTTTATCATTTTAAATCCTCTGCCATGTTTGGTGATAACAGAAATGAACAGTCGCTAGTGCCAGAGCTGCATCACTAGGCGTGATTGCGTACGCCTCACTCTCTGTTTAGCGGAAAAATCCTCATCCAGGTGAGAGTCTTTACTCCAGAGCGGGTCATTAATCAGGTATCATTCTCGTTCAATATCAGGCGAACGGGAGGGCAGAGATTATGCAGTATTATCGTCTCCACCTTCATCATCATGACATTTGTTACGCCTCACCAAAGAGGGGCAAATATTCCTCTGATGTGATGCAATGTTTCAAAATCATCTTGGGTAAAGAGACAAAGGATCAGACACCATTGAGGGCCGGCGGGCGCGGAGTCGTGCTAGCCCTTTTTAAAGATGCCTGTCCACTGACAGAGGTGGGGGTGGTGGTTTATTACCATGTCAATGGCAACCAAAACAGCCATGCTTTATATTCACCGCGTCCACTCGGCCCTGGCGCAGATCTCCTGCACTCTCCCTGTAACCGGTCCACACACTGGTCCAATCACAGGCCATATATCCACAAACACAGTTAGACTTTAGAAAATGACATTTCTAATCTGCAGCCTCAAGCCAGGTGGGATGATCTACAGCAGTTTACATCTTGGCATATAAAACATAAATCTGACTGGCTCGTAACTTATGAACAGTATAATACAGAGGCTCATGTGACTCATTTGGTGGAGCATCTCTTCCTGGCAGAGGAGCATCTTACAGTTTACTTTACAAAGTTTACAGCTGTCCATTTTTTTTTTCGGGAGTTTTGTGGAACGTAGGGGAGACCGGGGCTAGTTGTCACACGAGGAACTTGTCATAAGGTCTATATCTCAGTACTGTATTGGTCAACGTGTGTTAAACAAAATGTTTTTTGTTTTACCTGGGTAATATTGATGGACATGTTCAATAGTTGTTGTTTTTTCAAATACACTGTAATTTGTCAATAGAGTGTTCTACGTAA
>RJVU01016332.1:1685864-1717482 GCA_003731715.1 Anabarilius grahami | reverse complement strand
AAGAGTTTCTATGTGTTGGGAATTATCTGAGTTCTGTGACGTGAGGCGGCTAGCAGACGGTCGGTTTAGCCAGTCTGTCTGCTTCCTGTCCTGGGCCCCAGTTTGTCATACGCAATGTATTTAAAAATAAAACAAACTGAGAAATATTCACTGGAGTAAAAAGTGTGAAAGCTATATAGTGTTTATATATATATATATATATACAGTCAAACCAAAATTTATTCAGACACCTTGAACATTTCATTCATTAAAACAGTTTATTCACTACAGTTTAAAAAAAATGGTAATAAATTATGACAAGATCTGAGTTAAACTGTGTCAGAAAAAAAATCATCTTAATTATGTCAGATAACACTTAAGCAAAACATGGTCAGGTCCAAAATTTTTGGTTCCAAATTGTTATCAATTTTACTGGTAGTCCACTGTATGAAGAATTTTTGGGTATAATATGTCACAGTTTACTTTATTTTGCTATCCTCACTTACATAAATGAAGTATAGTGTCCTGTACCCACTAGTACAAATATATCAAAAATATCAAAAATGTCTGAATAATTTTTGGTTTGACTGTATATATATATATATGGAATTAGTTTTAATTTTTATATATTCTGTTTTCAGTTTAATTTTAGTAATTTTGATGTGTTTTTACTATTTGTATTATCATTATTTTTTAAATGTCTATATAATTTTTATTAATTTTTATTGTTATAGTTAATTAAGTTAATTTAGGTATTGTTATATGGATTAGTTTTGTTAGTACATCCAGTTAAACTAAATGAAAATTGAAAATGTTGCCTTGGCAAGTACAGTAGCTGAAATAAAATAAGTTTGCATTTTTTATATTATATTTTAGTTAAACATTTTTTTAATGGTTATAATTTTACATAACTATTATAACCCTGTCCCTTATATCATAAATATAATGTGGAAAATGATATTTAAAAATTTCAAAAGTAAACAATCTTGATAAAATAATGATAAAGAAGACTGCTGACACTATAATTAGATGGAAATATTTGTCTTTGAAAAAAACATATAAATCATGAAAATGAATCCTATGGATTAATGTTTGTCTTAAAAAATGAAATAGTAAATAGTGAAATAGCCTATAATAATAGCTTATACACTGTGGGTCAATTATTTCACTTTCATTAGATTTTCTTGACAGGGTTCAGGCTTAAGAATTTATTTTAGTCTGAAATGTTTAATCAACCTTGTAAGCTTTAATTTAATAATTGCATACTTGCATGAACGAACAACAAGGTGTAGAAATTAGATGTTTCCATGGACCAAACCATCTCATTAGCTTCAAAGGGTGTGAGAGTTTTGCATTACTCAAATTAATTGTTCATGTTGTGAGCTCATCCGGCTGACATCATTTCCTGATCTTGTTCCCCTTCTTTCTCTCCCCATCATTTCTCTTCACTTAAAATACAAGTCAAAAGTGGCTAACTCACTATTTATGGCTGTACACCTTTAAGCACTCTAGATTCCTTTTCGGCCAGTTAGTCATCAGAGGGAGCAGATGGCTAATTTGAGGCACTTGCTGTGTGTGTTGTAGAGGATGTCACGGCTCACGTGTACACGGTAAGATCAAGAGGGTGACTGTGGTGTTTTAGGTTCATGCTGTTACATGGAGCCCAGGCATACTTGAGCTCCTTTGGGGCTCAACATGAAAGTCATTTACACTTCCACCGTGCTCAGTGTCACACAGAGTACCGGCACTATACACACATACTGCATTAGGGCGTAAAGTTACAGATGCTGTAGACCTCTCCACACCACTCACCCCACAGAACACAAGCAGTTCTAGGATCAGTTAATGGCCGGGGGTTCTGTAAATCTATATGAGGACATCCTTTGAATAAATATCAGAATATGTTACACTTTATGAAGTAAATCTCTCAATATTATTAGAACTAAAAAGGTCCAACTAACTTTAGCCTCAGGCTTGATCAAAGATAAAGAAACTGGCATCATTTAAAACACTGTAGTTATGAGGAAACCCCCTTTCAATAAACTGACGACAGTAATTGCTGAGTGAATTCTAAATGAAAATATATATATAATTGATGGATAATTATTATTTAATATGAATATTTCTGTCATGTTAAACTCCCGGAGAGATTGGCATGGTAATGGATATGGCAATGTAATGTATTTGGTCTTGGCGGAACAGATCTGCACTGCTGCTGCTGTTGCAGCGCAAGTACAGAGACTTGCTACTGCCAATACATTCACAGACATTGCTGTGAGCATGTAAGACATGCTGCTGCTGCACATATAACATACATGAAATAAACCCCGTAGCAGATTTATACAGGTGGAGCTGGGGAAGTTGGAGGGTTTCTGAAAGCGTGCTGCAGACAGCTAACAGCAAACAATGGCAAGTATTTGAATGATTGAGCAGGAAGCTCATTGGCCGCTGATACCACAGCAACCAATCAGCTGCGCTATATAGATAATGATGTGATCGCTACCAAATGAGTTAAGGTCCTATCAGCCAGCGCCATCTGAGTTTCCTGCCAGAACTTAGTATTTGTTATTAACAATCATTATTAACCCTTTCACATGTAATTTCAAAATATACTGGTTGACCCCCCCCAGCGTGAGATTTTCAAGGCAAGCTTTATTTAGAATTTATAAAATGGTTAGTTCCTGTCCTTGATTCTAATTGGTCAATAGCTGTGTTTTATTCATGATAAAACACGGCTTTGATCGCTTCACCCAAGGGTTCTGTGTATCACTACACAACACCTTTAGCAACCACTCTTAGCAACGTAAACTGTTGTTCTCAGTTGATATTGTTCATTGAAGCTTATTGTATTATGTAGAAGAGTGTTCTGAGAAAAAGATTGAGTGAGCGAGTTTATTACCTGCATTCAGATTTAGCATTTTCCTTCAGGTCAGTCCTATGTTCACAATAAAAAATCTGTTTAAATGTCCGATGTATTATCTTGTCCTTTTAACAGTTAAGGGGTTTTCCCGTGACTGACAGCGCTAGTCAAAGCATTTGTTTGTTGCGTCTTGTTCCGTTTTCAAAACAATTCAGTCTTTTCAATATAAAAGTCTTCGCTACTGACTGACATACTCATTAAGACAGCCTTTGCCACCATCTAAGGGTGTAATAATGTAACTTCAGTTGCTGTTCACGGTCAGGGACTATTTTTTCTGATGAAATTTTTCACAATTTTTTCAAAATGTTTTAGTGAAAGTTTACTTCACGAAAGTTACACTGATATATATTTTTGGATTTAATACTTGTATTGTGTGGTAACCGTTTTATAAAAGCAGTAATGTACACAAGGCTAGTGCTGTATCGTGAATAAGTTATATTCACGATACAGCACAGCCTCTTGTACCTTACTGCTCACGTATCACTTTATTGTTTCCATGGTGACGCGTCATTGCTTGTCATGTGACACACCGCAGCCACAATAGCGCTGTATGACTGATGCTTCGCTTTTATTTCATATTTTCTCTTTTATTCAGAATATTCACAAACTTGTTAACTATAACATGAAATAAGTGATAGTCCGATTGTCAAATATGTGTAAGTGGATGTGTTTTGTTGTTTAAACGCCTTTATAATGATCACGTTAGTTGAGCTATATGCGCGATGGGCCATGGTAGTTTGCACCACAGTTCAGAGAATCGCATCTGTTGGATTTACAACATATGAATTCATCCACTTCTCATGAAATGCATGAAATATTAAGTGGCCGGTGAACTGGGAGAAGAATAGAGTAACCTTTACAGTTATTTAGCCTTACACTATGTGTATCTGACATGAATAAACCACGTCGTCTAATTATAATGGAAAGGATTGTTATTGCCGCTTCTATAGACATTAGTGTGTATTTTACAAACTCTAAATTTATCATTTTGTTAATACTTATTGTGTATTTAAAATGTCTGAAAATAAACATTATGTAGTTGAAAACACTGCATATTTGTGATATATGACAAGCACTGAGCATGTCCGGCTCTGGTTTAGCGCCAGCCAAAGCACGCAAGCACATTTGAATTTAGCAGTTGATTACGTGATCCACTGAACGTTCTAATCACACAGGTGTGATCGTACGCTCCAGGGCCCAGCCAAGATTGATCACACCGGTGTGATCGTACACAACAAAGGGTTAATATTAAACAAAATATATTACTTTAATGAAATGATACAATTAATCTAAATGGTTTTTTAATGCGTTTATGAATGGGGTTTTATGAATTTGCCTCTAAATACTCAGTTTTAATGATATACTCTACAGTTCATAAGTCAGTAAGTTTTTCTTTTTAAATAAATGATAACTTTTATTCTGCAAAGACATGTTAAATTGGTCAAAAGTGACAGTAAAGACATTTATAATGTTATAAAAGATTTCTATTTAAAATAAATGCAGATTTTTTTTTTAAAATCAAAGAATCCTAAAAAAATTTAGCAATGTTTCCACAAAAATATTTAGCAGCACAACTGTTGTCAACCTGTAAATGTAGACTGGACTAATGGCTGCTGAAAAATTCAGCTTTGCCATCACAGGAATAAATTGCATTTAAAATACTGTATATTCAAACAGAAAATAGTTATTTTAACTAACCCAAAACATTTGAACGGTAGTGTATATCATTAAAGCTGAATATTTAGAGAAAAATTCAAAATTCAACAAATTAATTTTGATTAATTTGTTGTCATTTACATTTCGACCAAAACAAAATGTAAATCACATTTATTGGTAACATTTTATTTTAGGGTCTTTTAACTAGTTGCTTATTAGCATGCATATTACTAGGATATTGGCTGTTTATTAGTACTTATTAAGCACACATTAATGCCTTATTCTGCATGACCTTATTCTACATTCTTAATCCAACCCAAAACCTAAACTTAACAACTACCTTACTAACTATTAATAAGCAGTAAATTAGCAGTTTATTGAGGGAAAAGTAGTAGTTAATAGTGAATATATGTTCCCTATACTAAAGTGTTACCCATTTATTTTTATTTAAATAGAAGTTTGTAGAGAATTTATGGCAAGTCAAACATCTAAAAACCTTTATAATAGTTATAATAGTAAAAAAAATAAAAGGCAAAAACCACCCCTAGCACCATCTAAACATGCTGCACAGCTGCCATGACTGCATGCACCGTTAGCTGCTTACAAAAACTCTGCAGCCACCCAAGGAAGATCCGCCTTGACCAGAATCCATATCATCCAATATAAACCAAAGCAGCTGTAGTAAAATGGCTATCAGGTTGCTGAGGCACATGTAGCTGCTCCAGGTTGGAAGTGTGTGGAGGTTGTGCAGTGATCTGTTCTACCCTACCAGACTACCAGTAAAGGTCAGGCGTGTTTGTGATGTGCTCTTTATCTGTCTCACAGGCCGGCTTTTCTTAAATTACCTCATTATGTTCATGACAATATCAAGTGCGCCCAGGAGGCCCACGTTCTGTACTACAGATGATGTCGCCACCTTGCTTATGCATAGTCACACGCTCCCACCTGCTGTGCATTACAACCGATAAGCCAGCCGGGTCACAGGGCCTGTAACCGGCAGCACGCAGCAACATGAGTGTCTTACAATCGCTGCCGTTAACATGATCCCTGTTTTAATTCCCGGGGTGTGTTCATAAGACAGGACATCCCAAGGGCAGAAAGGTCATATGACTTCACACCTTTTGGGGAAAGAATCATTTGATATATGCACATATTTTAAACACTGAACGGTAGGAAACGCGAATCCTGCTGGCCCCCCGGGAACCACAAGACCGGGCCAAAAACTAGGCTAAAGGCTAAACCAAACATCATACAGTGCATTATAACAAAATTGAAATATACAAGCCTAACAGGAAAACAGCTCCTGCGTTGTTGTGGAAGTAATTTCCCCAACTGTTATTGGTGTCTATGAGAAACAGATTCGGAGTCTTGCTTATGATCTTTGAGTCAATTCAAAAGCTCAAAATGTGAAAGCACCCTCTGAGAGTAAAGACAAGATTTTAAAAAAATATCAATACAGAAGTCATTGATTTTTTTCTGGGGTAAAATTGGCTCCATTATTTCTTCTGCAATTCAAGCTTATTGTGTTTGCAGCCAAGTTCTTTTATGCCTTAAGAGGTGAACAACATAAATGCTGTTGACCTATGCAAACACAAAGAGATCTGGCAAACACAGAGGACAAGCAATAATTACAGCAAAACCAGATCAGTGAGCGATGACAACTACCTCAACCACTTATCCAATGATTAGCCTCTCCATGACCCCCATCCAGCACCACAATCCAGGGGATTCTGGGGGATTAACAACATATTTGCATAATTAGGGTCAGAAACTGAGAAAAACCTCCTGCAAAAAATGTTGCATATAAATGCATAAGGTTTAAAATAAATTAAGGAGAGAATGCAATATCCATCTTTACTGGCTAAATACACATTGGTCCACATAAACAATCATATCTGATATTGATCAAACTCATTGATCGAGGTTTGGAAATTAAGCACCAGCGTCTGTGCAATGCTTTGTGAAGAAGTTAATTATTAGAACAGGCGCTCATGATGACCATGATCCATAAGGCCAGGACATGGAGGCTGAAGGTCAAGTCTACCCTTGAGAGAATCTTGACAGATCCCAATATAGTGACGTTACTTCAAATATATAATTGCTGTAAACTTTATTACATGAATGTTAAGCACAATAAAATGTTGTGGTTTGTGCGAGAAACCGAACAGTATTTATATAATTTTTTTACCTCTAAAACACTACTATGTCCAACTTCACCGCACATCCGGTTGGTGAGGTCAGAAAATGCGTTCTGATGACGGAAGTGATGTCTCGCGCTTTGCTTCAATGAGTGCGAGACATCACTTCCATTGTCAGAGCGCGATCAGACCTCACTAACCGGATGCGCAGGGCAGTTGGACATAGTGGTGTTTTAGAGGTAAAAAAATGATATAAATACTGTTTGGTTTCTCGCACAAACCAAACGTTTCGTGTCTTAGGACATCAATGTGTCGTCACGAGCCGCAGGGTTTAATTTAGATTTGTCTATGCATGTTTTTTTTTACTCTTATAGATGGTGTTGCCATTGCCATGCATTATACGGCTGACAGACTGCAACGGTTGGAGTTAAAAATCATAATTTGTGTTCTACTGAAGAAACAAAGTCACCTACATCTTGAATGCCCTGGAGGTAAGCAGATAAACATCAAATTTTCATTTTTTCACTATCCCTTTAACTCTTAGAAAATAAACTGGATTTATTATGCAGTTATTTGGCTATTGGTTCGCATAAACCAATAGCTTGTGTTGCCTAAAAGATGCAAGTCAAAAAGAACAAATGGACTAATTATTGATATATAAACCCCTGTATCAATAACATATTGCTATACGAACAAAAATCAAAAATTACTCTTTATTTTTAGCCAGTCCGATATTTGTTGGCTAGATGGATTTGTATGCTAAAACACAAGAGTGATGAAAGTATACTCTAAAAAATGCTAGGTTAAAAACAAGTTGGGTTGAAAATGGACAAACCCAGCGCTTGGGTTAAATGTTTGCCCAACCTGCTGGGTAGTTTTATTTAACTGAACTTTTGTTTAAAAATTAATGTATTGCTTGCTTAAAATGAACTCAAAATATGTTGGAAATTAACATTTATCAATATGTTTATGAAATGAACCTTTATTAATGAATTGCTTATTAATAAATGTTCACCTTTTGATCATTACTGTTATGTGTCTGATTTTTTATTTCCAACCTATTTTAGGTTCATTTTAAGCAAGCAATATAGTAATTTTTAAACAATGGTTGAGTTAAATAAAACTGCCCAGCAGGTTGGGCAAACATTTAAACCAACCGCTGGGTTAAAACAACCCAATCGCTGGGTTTGTCCATTTTCAACCCAACTTGGGTTATTTTAAACCCAGCATTTTTTAGAGTGTAGATTGGTTATACCACAAACCTTTGCTCACCATTGTGTCAACACTATTAAACTCAAAAGGTCAGACACTCCTTGAGGATTCTGGGTCTTTAATCAAATGTATTCAAGATTCAAGTACTCAAAATATTAGCACCAGTAAAAACAAATGCAAACTTTGACCACGGTATGGTCAAATCATATTTAACTGAATTATGACAAAAAATATCAAACAGCTAATAATTAGCAGTTTCATGCGTATTATGATTATGAAACCAGACCACCCACCAACACCTATAAGAGGTATCATTCTCACATTGGCAATCTATCAGTCTATTTCACACTACATATCATTAGAAAACACCCACTGCCACATAATTATGAACAAGTATATCAAAACAAGAACAGAACAAATGTAGCATAAAGATTGTTTGCACTCAAAATGCTCTAAGGCTTTGTACCCCCTCTCCTTTTTCTCACCCGTTTGAGAAAGAGATTTCGCATATTTCATCTGTTTTGGGAGGGGAGCTACTTTTATGACTGCTGATGTTTGAAGAATAGCTTTGAGAATTCTTGCTTTTATTAAGGACTTGTGTTCCACAGTTATTTTTCAAGCATGTATAACACCAGTAGTACAGGAACACTGAACCAGAAATCACAAAACTGTTCAAGGTTCATACAAATATTTTTGTACATTTGGATAGACGCTGAAAAGCACAATATCAACATATTTACAGCATCTAACACTTTAAAAGATGTACAAATGTTTATGAATCCTCTGAGGATTAGTAAGAACTGAAATTGCTGGAACGTTTGCGAGGGCACCGCCATCGGTGACCCAGTTTACTCAGACAAATCCATTTTTATTTATAAATGAAATTCAGGTGGGACTAATAAAAGTGAAGTGATCAAAGTACATGTTGTTTGCAGGCAGCCAATGAAGACCATAGGCTGGCATTATGCAAATTTATTACAAACCTACGTAGGAAGTGAGACTGGAATTGCTAAAGACTCGTTTCAGGCAGTTCAGAATAGCTTCTTTCTTTTGGGAGACAATAACTCCATTTAATTTGATCTTTGAAACTTTGCAAACCTTTTACATTCACAGACAGCTATCCACCTTATTTTTCACGTAAGAGCAGGCGCGGCCATTTGCAAATTCTACGTGTCTGGTTTCCAGTGTCATCCACTTCCAGTTATTTTTAGCAGTAAAAAAACAGTTTGTTATGCTGCTTGATATTGCAAACTGGTATTTCTTACCTTAATATTTTAATATATTGTCGTAATTATAAACACACTGGTTTTTAGTGCAAATAGTTTGACCATTTACTGCACTTTTTTATTATTCTCTTTATTTCCCTATAGCGGCTGATGAATCCGAAGTCTTGCACATTCATAGAAAACAGCTTACTTCCATGTTGAAAAACAAGGTGGATATAACACACTGCAAGAAAGGTAATATCTGAAAAAGCATAATAGGGGCACTTTAATTAAAATCATTTGCTATACCATAAAATCATCCCATTAATTTAATATTCTGAATCTCAAAGGATTCATAAACATTTGCACATTTCTAAAGAGAAAAGAACCCCAGCATTGTAGATGCTGTCTGTCCATATTTTCAAGGTTTTGTTGTCTGCTTGAATATATGAAAAATGTATGTGCTATAACCACACAAAATAAAAGAACTTACGGTCATGTTGCAAGAAGAGTACTTGTAAATTTGAATCTTTTTTTTTTTTTTGTGAAAACCAACAGTCACAAAGCACATTTTTCACTGCTAACCACTTTACAGTTACCAATAACAACCATCTTACTGGAAAGCAGCACATTCAGTGTTTCAGAGAACTCTTCTGTTGCCATCTTTCTGCTGTTGAGGGGCTATATTAGTTTTTGTCACCAGTCTTTGGAGACCTCTGTGAATTTATACAGTAGCAACAAAGCTGTTTTACTGTGTAAACTGCCTTTTGTTTTTCTTTTGAAGGTCTTCATTTCTGCTTTTGATTCCATGGACTATAAAAAAAGATACAAATAAAAACAGCACTGCAGTGAGGTCTTTTTACTGCTATAAAATGCCAATACTATTGCTTTTAGCTGCAGAACGTGAAATAGAGGCATCAGAACAAACTCTTCTATCCTCTTTGACAGACATCTGCATGTGCATCCAGATTCTACTCACCTAACAATCAACATCAATGATGCAATATCTATTAATAGATTTTTAGACGTGCTAAAATAATATAGTAGATGACATATGTATGTAGAAGAGTACATTTTAAAGCAAAAGACATGTTTTTTAAGGAGCTAAGATTGTCAGACTCTGCGGTATTAAGAAAGGAGGCACTTCAAACATTTAATTGATTAGAGAGGGAAATTATGATCCCATAATCTCAATTCAGATCTGGGTGTTTTAGACATTCTAATTAAAGCATAAAGCAATTTACTCAAAATTATAATGATAAAGTAGTTCAGGAAATAAGCATTAAAAATGGCAGGTGCTATTTGCAATGGCATACACTAAGTGAAAATAGCAATATATTCTATTTACACCATGTAAAAGCACCAGTTCTTTGCAATAAGAGTAAATAGTAATTAGATGTTATCTATACTTTATACAAAAATACTGAGGTGCAAATAGCATCTGCCGCATGCTATTTGCACTTTGTGTAAATAGACACTTTGTTAAAAAACACCTATACCAAATCTTTCCACTTTTGCATTTTCTTCCTTTTAATATTTAATAGTCTGTTGTTTATATAGTGAACTACGCTATTATTAGAGGTTGGGGAACCCATCTGGGTGGTGATTCTGGCACCCTTAGGCAATATATGGCATATAAAATAAAATAATAAAATTTAAATATACGATTACACAAAATAATATAGGCTAATATAATATTTTGTCATTACATTAGCAGTAGAAAGTAAGGCTCACAGACCTGGCTTTTAACGCGATCAACGCGGGTTCAAATCCGCTTTTTGCCGTGCTCGCATTTATTTTCAATTAATAATAATAAAAAAACTATTATTATTATAATAATAAACTTTAAATAAAATAAAACAAAAATCTTCAAATACAATTTAAATATAGGATTGCACAAAATAATATAGGCTAATATAATATTTTGTCATTACATTATTTCCCATTGAATGGATCTGGATTAACTCAGAATACATCACACTACAAAAGTTATGCTGTTTCAAGTTGCCTTGAAGACTATTGTCATAAAGTAAAGAAAGATGAGGAAGCGAGCAAAATTTAAACTCCTAAAAGTGGCATAATGCTTAATATTAACTTTTAAGAGTGAAAACTTTTGTGTGTGTGTGTGTATATATATACTGCAGCAAACAGGAAAGGGAATGGATTGACAAAGAAACACTATAACCCCTGGTCAAAGGATAAGGCTGCAGAATATGGTGAATGGTGCAGATGAACAAGCTTCTGTCTCTCTTCACTGTTTGACATAGCATAGTTGAAAGTGGCATCTTAGTAAATACATCAGAAGCTGTAGTTAAAGTCGTCTGCTGCCCATGTGCAGTGACTGACAGCCTGGTGACAAGATACAAATGTGAGCCTTCATCACTCTGGGCACACATATAAACACTCGCCACCCCCGGGCTCCACTTTGAATTGCTAATTCATTTGCCACAAAAAAACGATGAGGCGCGTTGGGAGAGGGAGCGCCACCACTTTACACGCCTCGCATCCCCAGACTTCCAACAATGTCATCAGTTCAGGTTGTTTTTTTGCTGTCCTGCTGCTGGCGGATGGACCGGACAGTCTTCCATTTTCAGTGGCTTTGATAAGCCTCGGTGTGGCACAGTTGGGGATGTGAGAGGGGAAATGATCAGTTAGAGATGCTGAAGCTAGGTGCACTGCAGAGAGACTTTGATTGACTTTCCACTATAGGGATAAACTGTGTTTGGGCTGAACATTGATGGTTTACAGCACTGCTTGAAGGAAACCAGGGGAGTTTGATGAGAGAAATAATTTAGAAGAGATGAAGTACAGTGCCTTTGTTTTTGCCTTAATGTGGACCCTCCCCAGTCAATATAAATGTGGAAATACAAACCAAGCCTCTGCTAGGAGCAGAAACTTCCTTTCCTTTATAACAATATTATTCTTAAAAACAACATGCAACAGCATTTGCAGCACATTTAACTTTAGTAATGTGAATTACCTCTGATTGAATCCAAATATTCTGTGGGAAACAACATTCATATGCATTTATATAAGGATGATATATATTTAGTGTTTCTGGATAAAGAAGGACAGATAAATGCTTGTTGTAATAAACTGCTAGAGCCACATCTTAAAGCAGCACAACATTTATTTTAATTAGACACTTTTAATAACCTTTGACACAATCATCTCCAGTTTTTCTACTTTCTACTTTATGTGAGAAGTTCTTCTTGTTTGTTTTCCCCCAATATTAGTCAAGTCATTAAACTTTATTGACCCGAGAAGAGCATGTGTTGTGAACAAATGGAGAATGATTATCATCATAAGTTTTAAGAATAAGCCTTTATAAAATATACCAGCCTATTGTGTGCAAATGTAACAGGCTACAAAATGTGTATAATTGAACTCGGTGACATTATCTCTGTCTAAAATGGATCACGGGCTTAGGCCCTGATGTTGGCAGAGTCACGCTGGGAAATTTGATTAAATTTAAGGAATTAGTTTGTTCACATGTTTCAGTGGAGGGGGAAAAATCTGAAACTTCTCAACACTACTGAAAAGTAAGACCTAAAACATACCCAAAACAAGCAGATTTTGTATATTGTTGCATTCCAAAATGTGTCAGATTGCAATTAATAACACACAGGATACTCTTTGCATTCTCACGATTACCTCAAGGGTTTCTGTATTGGGTATAAGTATTAACTTCCAGTGTTACTTTTCTCTTTTAGGTAAATATCCTCAGCAAACTGTTCATCTGACATGACAGATCTTGAGGAGGAAGTATAGACTACTGTTCGAAAGATTGGGGTCAGTAAGATTTTGTTTTTTAAAAAATTAATATGTTTATTCAGTAAATTTCTCAAACATAAAAGTAGTTATAATTCTATCCAAAGTTGCTAATTTAACTTATGCACAAAATTGTAATATCGCTTATATCGGTGAAAATCACGTTTTTAATGTTGTTTATATGTCTATGTAGTGATTTTAATATGCTTTAAGACAAACCATGTGCAAATTCATAAGTCAGCACCACTGCTGAGTATTTTATGTTTGAAACTGCAGTAAACCAAGACAGACAAAAACCTGCGGTTTGAAATCGTGGGTGTTTGTGATGTCACAGACTACCTTGTAACCAATCACGTCAACATGCCGGCAGGCTTTAGCATATCATTAACTATGACTGCTCTGAAGCAGGAAAGTCTCGAGAGAAGCCAGGTTATCCCGGTAAATTTTCTGTTGATATGAAAAATTTAGTAGATTTATCAATATAGCGAGTCTATTACAATGTTATGATGAACTATATGCCTTTCTCCACTGACGTTCTGAGTTGTTCAAAGCATTTGTAAGGATACTGATTGTTAGAAGGCAGCTGTCTGACTCTGATATGAAGAACGGGAACGGTGTGTGTAACATTAGCAACACATTATTAGCTGTTTAATACACTCTAAAAAATGCTGGGTTAAAAAAACCCAAGCTGGGTAAAATATGGACAAACCCAGCAGGTTGGGTTAAAAGGCACCTATTATGCCCTCTTTCACATGATGTAATATAAGTCTCTGGTCTGGTCAAGTTTCAGCTTAAAATACCCCACAAATTTGCCCCTATTTGGGGGTGAGCAAAAACACACCTTTTACTATATTACTATATTGCTGGCTAAAAAAATAAATCCAAAATTGGTTGAAAAAAATGGCTGGGTGAAAACAACCCAATCCCTGGTTTTGTCCATATTTAACCCAGCAGTTTTTAGAGTGTAACTTAGTCAAGCAAAAGGCTATCTATATGAATTCATATAAATTAATGACAGAACTGTCACAAGGGCTGTGCCAAGTGTGCGAGCGCATAGGGGCTCGCGCCAAAGTAAAGCGACAGCTGACTTGAAGTAAAGCCAATAAAGTTCACGTTTTTGTCTTGAAATATTTTAATACTATAAAACATAGCTAAAACAATATTTCTCTGGGCGTGTGACCGTGATTCATGTGCATATGTCAGTCAGTGTGGAATCGCACATCAAGTTCTAAGAGAGCTATTCAGTCCATTATAAATTCTGATTTTGGCGCCTCTGGAATGGATCAAACCAGAGATATTAGCCTAGCTGATGAGTTCAGGTAAATACGCTGGAAATCCGCGCTCATTCAAGGATGTACATTTATTTCATGTATGGAGAAGGCACGGGCGCCTGCAGGATTTCATCTGAATGTTTTTTAAATCTGAACTCCAAAAAGCAACGAAATTGTCAAACATCCATTTAGTGCATGTTCACAGGGGAAAACGGCTGCTTGTTCTCTCGATACTGTCTGTTTTACTGAGAAATCGCTTCAGGTGATTCAGTGAGAGAGCAGTCCAACAAATGCAAGTGGATTCAGACCGTTTTGCAAAGGCATTTTACCAATTCATAATTTAAAACACAATTTAAGCATCAGAAATTAAACTGAATATACGAAGCGAAGCAAGCTTTTTTCTTAAATATCCACAACACAAACAACAAATTGCTCGTCACTATAGCAACACTAGACTCTCCGAGCTGGCGTGAGCAAGTGGAGGCGGGGCTAATTTGCATATTCATTGATCCGTGTATATTAAATGAGGCAAGGTTGTATAGTTACATTCAAGCTATTTTAAGGCATGAAGAATTTTTTTTTACTTGAATTATTTTTTTTTAAATATGTCATTTTGGTGATCAAAGATGAGTTTTAAGGGATAAAATAATTGACTACAGGGGGACATTAAAACATTTGCAAATAAAGCACCATTTCCATCCAGAGATTCAGACAACAAAATTGTACCTTCCTGATAAACTGGTGGCAAATATCACTGAAAAAAAATGAAAGTTGCTGCAGTAGGATATAAGCCACTGTGGGTATTTTTCATATATAATAATTTACTTGCGCCTCAGAGCGCGCAGACGAAATGCAATAAACATGGTCATGTTAGACAGATCTGGGACGAAATTATACCAAACCACTTTGATGACAGACTTTGGCTAAGGTGTTTAAGACCAAAACAACATTTCAGATGCTGTACAACGAGATCAGTCCACTGGTTAGTCCAGTTATGCTGTCCCATCGTCCAGAGTCACATGACATTTCTGATGCGCATCGAGGAATTTATTCGGTAAATGTGTTTCCATTGTAGTTTATGTGCGTGTCTTTTTATCGGCTAAAAAAAAATTATTTGAGCACAAAAATGTATGCTCATCTTGGCGTTTCCAACCAGCATTTTTTTATGCGATATCCCAAAGGTTGCATAAAAATAGGCAAGTAAAGACTTTTATAATGTTACAAAAGATTTATACTTAAAATAAAAGAATCCTGAAAAAATATCACATTTTCTACTAAAATATTAAGCAACACAACTGTTCAACATTGATAATAATAAGAAATGTTTCTTTAGTAGCTAATCAGTATATTAGAATGATTTCTGAAGAATCATGTGACACTGAAGACTGTAAATTCAGCTTTGCCATCACAGGAATAAATTACATTTTAAAATTTACAGTATATTAAAATAGTAAAAGTTATTAACAGTAATAATATTTTACAATATAGTTTTTACTGTATTTTTGATCAAATGAATGCTTGGTGAACATAAGAGAAAAAAAAAAATGAGTATGCTATATTTCTAAACATGCTAGTCTCAAATCATAAGTCTCACTACACTATATTATTAAAATACAGGTACCAGTATCAGCAAGTACCACAAAAAAGTCACAGTACTCGTAATGGTATTAGTGCAATCCCGGTTTAAATTATTACTAGAGAATAGCAGTTTAAAAGAAATTCTTTGCATGCAGAAGGAGCAATCTGCACTTCTGTACTTGATTGTTTTCTGCTTATGCCGTACACGTTAACATATGCCGAAACAAGATTTTATAATTGATGTGATACCTATGTGGGTGCGTTCTGCAACAGATGGGTTCCACCAGGTCTGAAATAGATGGGATTAGCCAGAGAGCAGCCTCGTCCTTTATGGAGAGATCTTTGTGTTCTGGCCAGAGCTTTGTCTGGGGACTTGTGCCTTGGCTAGTGGGGGTAACAGATGGGTTTCCCCATCTGATGCACGAACATGCAGCACTGGCTCATATAATTCCATTCATCTTTTAAACAAGTTTGGTGAAAAATCAATTTCAGGCTATTCAATAACAAAATGCTTGGGTCAGGAAATGAAGATATGAAGTGGTTGTTAATTTGCTGAAAGGCCTTTTGTACAGCACATCAATAGCAAGCGCCATGAACTTCAGCAACGAGCGACCACGCTAGAGCACTCAACATTACTTGTGTTTGGCTTTCTTCATTTATGGACTTTGTGGTTCAACAAACAAGCTTCCCCATATGGAACACTTTGCACTTGTGTCTAAGAACCTTTCAGGGAGAGATTTTCATCTGCTTGGCAGGTGTGCAACACATCTCTCAGACTCGTCCTCTATTGTAGAACCTCTTGTGCTGTAGAATGTTAATGCATAAATGACCAAAAAGCCAATCAAGCCAAAAGCCTGAAAAGACAGAAATACAAAGCATTGTGTGGAACACATCAACCTCTACTACTAATTTGTAAGAAACCGAAATGTTCAGGCAATGGTATGATGGCAAAGTTCCTCTTTTCATTACACTGATTGCTCCCCAGTGAATATTGCCATTTTTGTTGGAAATAGCCACAGTACAACCATGGAAAGAAAACATTATTCTGCATCTTCAATATCACATATAGCACTGAAGATTATAAACTCTGGATAGACATATAAGGGTAAAAGCAGCTGAGGTACCCTGTGATTAACCAAAACTCGACATTAAAGCGCCTTTGACAGGCTTTAAAGCATTTTAAGCAACTCCAGGCATGGTTTGAGAACCTACAGAGAATGCGAAATGATCAGGCCGCCACACACTCCATAATCTCCATGACTCTCCACGCTAAAGCTGATAAATTGTATTAGATTTCTCTTTAATGCACAGGGCTAGGACCGAGCCAGCCTCTGAAGTTTGGGCACATCTCTTTTCCCCAGACGGAGTGTCTAGGGTGACATGAAGAATTTAACTCAAACTCCGATGGGAACACACCAATCAGGTAGATATATTACAGGCCTGTCTTGATCAACAGATCCTGCACTCCGCTCTCAGAGCGCCCACTCCACATCCAATTTTTTATTTATCTGGTTTTTTTTTCCCCTAAACTTGGTTCTCTCCCTTACAACCTTGGCATGCTTTCGTTATTCAACTTTTTTTTTTCCCCGCTACAAATAGGCAGGTTGGCTTGCACAGCTCTGTAATGATTCAGAAAGCATAGTCCCTTCAGTGTGGATTCACAGGAAGCCACAACAACATTCATGTAGCCTCTCGCAAGTGCCTCAATGTCCACTAACAGGTGAGTTGATAAAATTCAAAGCAGGTTCCAGTCAAGCTCGGAGTCAGTCGGGACACTGCTTAACATTCAAATCATGAGGCTTCTGGCTAGTTTTAAAAAAGAAATGTCAGGTCATTATAGATTGCAATTTTTGCCTGAGTAAAATGAATACATGAAATCTTTATTACCCACCAGACACCGAGCAGGGGTGGAGCGACAGCTTCAGAATAACTCGGATTCTATTCTCTCCTGCCTTCCCTGGGTACATCAGAGAAAGTTTTCCCTTTTTTTTCCTCCTCGTGCTTCTTTTACAAGTTCTCGGGCCTGTCATGTCAGGGTCAGTTTCTAATCACGAAAGGGCTTGATCAAAGCACCAGGAGTGAGGAAAGGAACACAGAGCCTAATTTCTCAGAGGGCAGGAATTAATACCGTTCCCCTGTCAGCGCAGAAACCCCAGCCCACCCTCTCCCACCCCTTCCAGCCTATACACTGCCTCTCACTGGGCCTGGCGGATCCCACACCTGTTGTAATCAAGAAGATTAAGTATATAAGGAGAATCCCGAATATAAACTCCCAACAGATAGATGATAGAGCTGATAACGGATAGAGGCTAGCCAGACTCTCTGAGCAAACTGATTAAAAAACTTCTAAAGTTTGGGACTCTCTGGAATGTGCTTCCTTTCTATCCCAACATCAATATGTTACAGTGCACATTCTTTTATCTTGTCTTGTGAGCAAGGATGATTATCATTGTTGAGAATGACTCATGGAAACCAGCCTGGCATAACTCAACAGAGAGACACACAGAGATGTTAACTGGTCAATTAAACAAAATTGGACATTGAACTGAAAGCAAAAAGCATGTAAACAAAAATGGCAAACAGAAGACTTACATACCATTGCATACCCTTACATACCCTTTTAAAAAAATAAAAAATAATTAAACACTGTTTAATTGATATTGTGGCTTTATATATATGGTCAGACACTTGCATCTGTCATTATATTAAAATTTTACCAAAATCAAGCTCAAATGGAGTTTTCAAGGTTTTTGACCAGCGAATGTCGGACATCTGAGGCAGTAAGTGCATCGCAATACATTTTAATCAACTTACAGGTTATTCCTTTTTTTGTAGCTTGTCATTTGGCCAGAATTCCATGTTATAAAAGATGAAGTGTTATGTACCTGCTGTTTAAGATAGTATTGGCTATAACTCGACAACAAATGTTCGACACTCGTCTCCACTCCTCAAATACATAAAACATCTTTATTTACCCCTTTCATTGCAAATAAGCAGAGATGGTCCAAAATGTTTGCGGCACTTCATTCAAGCTTGATCTGGGGTGGCGTTATGAGGTTTTACTGAGTTTGAGGATCCAACGGAGTCAGGAATATTTGCAAAACCCACAGACAGACATAAAGGGTGACCAATAGTAATGATTTATCAAAAAAACTTATCGGAACAATCATTTTGATGTCATATAATAAAAAATAACCTACCAAACTATTTATTATATTACATTATATTATATTGCTGTCTAAATTAGAAATACTACACAGTAATGCGCAAACCAAAATAATGACCTACTACTACTAGTAATAATAATAATAATGCTATTATTATTATTATTATTATTATCATCATATCAATAATTAAATTTGATTCAGAGTATTTAAAGGTTGTCTTTCATGGACTTCTTTGGTCTGATGAACAGTCGTGCATGGGGTTTGAAATTAAATAAATAATAAATCATTTATTTCTTGGAGCTGTAATATGCAGACATTTTCCCCCTTTATTTACAATTTTATTTCTATTTTTGTTCAAGCCACTAGCTTTTTGGACGTGCATGCTTTTGTTTATTTTTTTAATAGCATTTCCATTATAACCTTCCTTGGTTTAGCTTGAATAGCTAAAACCTGCATACACAACATGTTCTGCATTAACCACTTGGTTTGAGGAGGCTGAACATAACCAGCTTAAAAAAAAACCATCATGCTGTATATGTTATCAATCAAATGGTAAGAGGACACATCCACTCTCTTTGGAGGGTATTTTTGGCCCGTGAAACTCAGATAAAAACATAACCGAGTGAGAGATCTCACCTCAATTATGGGTTTTCTGCTAATGAGAAAGGTGAGAGATATATTTTTCTTGGTCAAATCAAACTACTTCAAAGCTTGTTTGCAACATCATATATGCCTATCATTTTGCAGTACACCCTGCACTGCCGAGTCAAATTATTGGAGTCAAAGTAAAGAGCTGATACCACTGGGCCAATCTTATATCCCTACATGCCCCATGGTGAGTGCTCTCAATACAGCCTCACTGGGGGGCCTAGCATGACACGAAAACTACTAGAGACTGGGTGGACTAACATTCACTTCATCTAGCGAAACAGTACTAATTCGACCAGATTTTGAGAGCGTAAAAGGAGCCCCAGTTCTACAGAATCTGCTCATCTAAGTGTCGACAGCTATATGAGGCTCTGTGGCCTAATGACGGGCAGGTTATTTGATTCTTGCGATTGTACATGCCCCGCTGTCAACAAGCCCCTTGACTCCTTTCGTTTGCTGCTCCGGTGAGCAGGGACACTTATCTGCGAGAAATGAAATCAAGGGTAATTGCATGTTCATGCCACAGAAAACGCAGACTACCAGACAGCGGGAGACTCCTTCCTTTCGCCAAATTATCCTGCTAACAGTCTGCTTCCAACTTGCTCTGTTAAGCATCCTGTAGAAAAAGATGTTCCTTGCTCTGTGTGTACAATTTAATACAAATCTTTCTCTCAATCAGCCTTTCCCTATCTTTCTCTGTTTCTGTCTTGTGTACCTGCCAGGGGCATTTTCTTTAAGGGGAGACGCAGAGCCTCCTTAAAATATGTTCGGATGAGAAAATAATCAACAGTGCAGAAATAAATCAAAACAAATATTATGAAATATGAGATGAAATCATACGTAAATCACTAATTTTTCTAAAGTGACACGGTTCAACAGTGACACCAGTGTCTTTTTTGCCTGACTTGAGCTCATTATGCTTTCATAGAGATCCGTAAGTGTGGCGTACAGTAAATATGTGGGGGGAATCACATTATATAAGTCACTGTGATTGGCTGAATATCCTGTCAATGTGATTTAAATGCCCATCTATCATGTTCGGAAACTGGCCTGAATGGGTCAAACTGGTAAACATGGACAGTTTAATTTCAAAGTAAACAACTTACTCATATGTTCATCACCACTTTCACCATAAATGGAAATTACCTTGAAATGACGATCTGTGAGAGAGCTGGTTTTTAGTAACCACTAAGTTTGGTCTCCTCCGTGCATTTGACCTTCATTCTTTTAGCAAGCATTTGATGACAAAAGGTCCACAAAGAAGGTACTAATAAATACTTTTTTTTTAAAAACTGCTCGTAATAACAAATTAAAGATAGAGGAATTATTTGTATTATTGTAATGTTGTAGTATTTAAGTATAAACTTCCTCACTTTGAAGTGACTTGGTTTTAATAAAAAGTATCTCAATATAAGCATACAAAAAACTGTACATTAATAATAAAAATGGTGTTCCACATGGCTTTAACCCATAAACCCATAAACATTGAATTAAACTGGAACATGAATTTACATTGGACTAAAAACCAAAACGTTCCACATTTCCATCTGCATTTCAGAAGTCCGCCTCACGCTAATGTACACACAGACTCGCAAAAAATACCACTGAAATATACACATTCTCATAAAAAAAGAGACTAATAACAAGAACCACAAAGTATCTAATAAATAAATATGTTGTAAATAAAAAACCTGCTAAACAAACTTGTAATGTAAAGTTAATTTCTGATTCAACAACCTTGTGGACATCCCTAAAAGTTGTTACTATTCAGTGTAAGGTAAAGACACTGCATGTTTAATTCATTGTGAGCTTTTCAAATGAGAGTTCATGAGCTCTTACATATTCCGAGCAGGCAGACCGCAATGGTCCCACTCTTGCTCCGCGGTTCACACCTTTTGTCTGCAAACCTTCACACTTCTATTTTAATGAAATGCTAATCCCAGGCAAGTTATTCCACTGTTTGGGTTGGAAATGCTTTTATTTATGCAACATCCAAGTACATGTTCTGTCTACAGAGATCAAGCCACAAAAAAAGAGAAAGAGAAAGAGAGAAACAGAAAGAGAGAGAAAGGTGACCTCGTCATGAGCTTCATTACACCTGCTGTGTTGCTGCTTTTCATGTATAATCTAATGCTTTCCACTCAGTTTCACTGACTCATTTCTATGTGGTTCCATTATTCGTTCAAAAGTTGTCAAAGAGGGGCTCTGTGAACGCTGTGGTTCCATTACACATAAAGGCTGCCTGAAATATGGCGCATTTTCTGCCTGAGAAATTTGCAATGGCCTTGAGGTAAATAAATGCCTGGCATCAGCCTCAGGTTCATCTCAATTACAGATTAAATGAGGAGAGGATTATGTAATCTGCACTGATTGTTGGAGTTAGAAATCCCACAGAGAATCAAGGATTCCTCTACGTCATTGTTGGGGAAAATTGCTAAGTAGCATCTACATCTGTCATTTTATCTGTTCTAAATCTGATGCTATCGCTAAATGAGATCACTAACATTAAGTCATTCAAATATCTTCAATGCAAAATAATAATAATAATAATAATGGTGATTTTCCTTATAATAATTTTTTATATTTTTCAAAACTTGTTTTCCAGTAAAAAATTCTAAACTTATTTTCCCATTAAAACAATATAAATTTGCGATAAAAATAATTAAAAAGCAAGACATTAAAGGATCAATTCACTTAATTAGAATTAAAATTTCATGATAATTTACTCACCCCCATGTCATCCAAGATGTTTATGTCTTTCTTTCTTCAGTCGAAAAGAAATTAAGGTTTTTGAGGAAAACATTCCAGGATTTTTCTCCATATAGTGGACTTCAACAGTGTTCAACGGGTTGAAGGTTGAAATTGCAGTTTCATTGCAGCTTCAAAGGGCTCTACACAATCTCAGACGAGGAATAAGGGTCTCAGTCTGCTTGAACTGAGGTGCTAAAGCGATCTGTCATGACACATTAAAGAGCCACAAAATGGTATTTATTGTTTACATTTCTTTAGAAATTACAAAATGTGAAATTTAAGAGTTTGTTTCATATCAAAAGTAACCTGCTCTGTCTTGTCTGTCGACGCATTGTCAGCGTCCTCTTTGCTTTGGCCTGGCTTGTCGGCGGGTCTTTGCGAACGGTCAATTCTTTAAACTTTGGGTTCAAACTAAGATATCTTAAATTACTTAAGCATAAATCTAATAATGTATGCTTAAATCAAGAAAAACAATCATCAAATTGTTTTAATTCAAGATTATTTAATAAAAAAAAAAAGTCTTGAAATGGGTTCTATTATGCCGTTACAAAGTCTTGATTTTGTTTTTGGGGTACACTAGAATAGGAATAGGAAACACTCTGTTTCATTCCTGTTTCGCTAAAGCCCCTCCTTCTGAAATGCTCTGATTGGCTAGCTGGCCCAGTGTGTTGCGATTGGCGAACTGCTTAGCGCATGTTCTGTAAATGTCACGCCCCTTACCATAACCACGAGTTTCATCTGCTCAGGTGTAAATATTAATGATGACATCAAATTTTGCCATACCAATTCAAGCCCTAAGAATGTTTACGAACAAGAGGATCATGCAGAACCTTTCCAAGCACAGGATTTTACAGGACGTTTCAGAGTTCCATAGCTAAACACTACATCAACACAATAATGTTAGCTAGCAGGCTAGCAGAGCCAAACAGCTTTCCCCTTAGTTTACATTGTAGCACCAACATAAAACTTATAACTTGAACTGTTAATAGAAAACACAACAACAAATAATAAAACATACTTATAGGTTGTGATCCATAAATGATTGTCCAGAGTCCCGACAAAGTGGGAACTGCTCTGTCTTTCAGGAGAAGCGTTTGTGCTTAGCTGGCATTGTACTCTCTTAGGTTCTGGAAGCTGTCCTCCATAAAATGTGCAGCACCCAGATAAAGGCATAACAGGACCCATTTAATATCATATCAAATTTTGCTTTTTAAGTAAATGTATATTTTTGTACTGATAAACAAGAAAAAAATACTGATTAAGAAAAATGTTATGTGTTTGTCTTGTACCTAGCTGCTACCTGTTAACTGTCACCCCCACTTTTTTTTTAGACAAGAAAATGCACTATCCAAACTTAAATGGTTGTAATTCAAGAATACTTTGGAGTATAGACATAAGGCTATAGAAGTTTACGTTTATGAAAATGTAAAATGTAAAAATATAATATTTTATATTTTATATAAAATATATATTTTACAAAACAAGATTTACTCTAAAACTGCAAGGAAATCGAAGCCAAAAATCTGAACAAGTTGTGTTCCAAATTTCAGGTTGATATCTCAAAAAATGAGCTTTCAGTAAGATTTTGTTTGGGCGCAGTACGACACTTTTTCACTAGATGACATCCAAGCTCCATTGGTGACCATATAAAGGCGCCTCCATTTCCATATGGTTTGAGTGATCTGAACCATATACAGGTCCTTCTTAAAAAATTAGCATATTGTGATAAAGTTCATTATTTTCCATAATGTAATGATAAAAATTAAACTTTCATATATTTTAGATTCATTGCACACCAACTGAAATATTTCAGGTCTTTTATTGTTTTAATACTGATGATTTTGGCATACAGCTCATGAAAACCCAAAATTCCTATCTCAAAAAATTAGCATATCATGAAAAGGTTCTCTAAACGAGCTATTAACCTAATCATCTGAATCAACTAATTAACTCTAAACACCTGCAAAAGATTCCTGAGGCTTTTAAAAACTCCCAGCCTGGTTCATTACTCAAAACCGCAATCATGGGTAAGACTGCCGACCTGACTGCTGTCCAGAAGGCCATCATTGACACCCTCAAGCGAGAGGGTAAGACACAGAAAGAAATTTCTGAACGAATAGGCTGTTCCCAGAGTGCTGTATCAAGGCACCTCAGTGGGAAGTCTGTGGGAAGGAAAAAGTGTGGCAAAAAACGCTGCACAACGAGAAGAGGTGACCGGACCCTGAGGAAGATTTCAGACCTTGGGGGACCTGCGGAAGCAGTGGACTGAGTCTGGAGTAGAAACATCCAGAGCCACCGTGCACAGGCGTGTGCAGGAAATGGGCTACAGGTGCCGCATTCCCCAGGTCAAGCCACTTTTGAACCAGAAACAGCGGCAGAAGCGCCTGACCTGGGCTACAGAGAAGCAGCACTGGACTGTTGCTCAGTGGTCCAAAGTCATTCGGAAATCAAGGTGCCAGAGTCTGGAGGAAGACTGGGGAGAAGGAAATGCCAAAATGCCTGAAGTCCAGTGTCAAGTTCCCACAGTCAGTGATGGTCTGGGGTGCCATGTCAGCTGCTGGTGTTGGTCCACTGTGTTTTATCAAGGGCAGGGTCAATGCAGCTAGCTATCAGGAGATTTTGGAGCACTTCATGCTTCCATCTGCTGAAAAGCTTTATGGAGATGAAGATTTCGTTTTTCAGCACGACCTGGCACCTGCTCACAGTGCCAAAACCACTGGTAAATGGTTTACTGACCATGGTATTACTGTGCTCAATTGGCCTGCCAACTCTCCTGACCTGAACCCCATAGAGAATCTGTGGGATATTGTGAAGAGAAAGTTGAGAGACGCAAGACCCAACACTCTGGATGAGCTTAAGGCCGCTATCGAAGCATCCTGGGCCTCCATAACACCTCAGCAGTGCCACAGGCTGATTGCCTCCATGCCACGCCGCATTGAAGCAGTCATTTCTGCAAAAGGATTCCCGACCAAGTATTGAGTGCATAACTGAACATAATTATTTGAAGGTTGACTTTTTTTGTATTAAAAACACTTTTCTTTTATTGGTCGGATGAAATATGCTAATTTTTTGAGATAGGAATTTTGGGTTTTCATGAGCTGTATGCCAAAATCATCAGTATTAAAACAATAAAAGACCTGAAATATTTCAGTTGGTGTGCAATGAATCTAAAATATATGAAAGTTTAATTTTTATCATTACATTATGGAAAATAATGAACTTTATCACAATATGCTAATTTTTTGAGAAGGACCTGTATTTCCATCATTTTCATACAATTTATGAAGTAGACATCCTATATAGAAGTAGTATGGGAAGTTTGGCAGAATTTGATATGAATTCAGCCTCTAATAAACATAAAAACAACATGTATGTGGGTTATAGATCGCCGCCACAATCATAAATGTATTTTTTTTTCTATTAAAAACATTTTCAGACCTTTTTTTCCTCAAAAAAATTGAATGGATGTTATCTTTTGAACTCTTGGCATGAAAACAAACATGTTTCAACCAATCTTTAATGATTTTTCATGTTCATCGCTATTTCAAAATAAAGGTCTGAACATGCCTTATGAGTATGAAAATATGCTTGTTGCAAATTGATAAATTACTGCTCCTCTGTAATTTATTTTGAAAATCAGTCACCAAATATGAAAACTAGAGATTCTAAGCTTTCAAATGACATATAGTTTGTCAAGATTAGTTTAGGTTTAGTATAGAATATTACTGTTTTAAATATGTAATGGCTGTGGGCCCACTGTCTTTAAACTACAGTCCAAGCTTATGAATTATAAGTACTATTTAGTTTCAAAGGTCCTTCCCTCAGAATTGCTCTTTGTCAGCTGTCGAGGATGGATGGCAAGAACCTACTCCTGACTGTTTGGCTCACACTGTGGAATATAAAGTTTGTATTGTAATATCACCTTCAGACAACATACATTCACTTTTTATTTGGCAAATGGGATTCTGGGCTTCTTTCAAGGGCCTTATGCATATAAACGAAATGTTAACATGGTCTTCATTTTCCAAAGAACAGGGCATGAAGGTCAAGAAGGACGAAAAGAGGGGAAAAATTGCACCGTGATTTGTGACTGAACAGCTGTGACATTTACTCCTGATCTTAACGGTTCCTTCCTGAGGTGCTCCATTAGCTGTTCTTTAATCCCGACGAGAATGTCAAGGGCAATTGAAAACATGAGCCAGAGTTCTATCCCTCATTAATAGACATATTTACTCTAAATGATGCCCTTTACATTGGCTTGAAAATACAAAAGAAAGATTAGGCATCATTTTTACCTTTGCAGCTCTCAGTGACATTTTGCTGTTGGAAAAGCATTTTGATAAATATGCTACATGGATGACGGTGATTCCATTCTGGACACTTTATGTGGCTGTGGGTGCAAAATCCACTAAAATTAAAGCTGCATTAATGCAGAGCTCTCTCCAAATGAGGCACTGTGTGAAATTCTCAGAACACTCAGGAGTGACGTTACAAGGCTAATTTGAAGTTAATTAATGAGGACTAGACTTCTTTTGTTTGGAATGATTTCCTATTTTAAAGTGAACAAGTGTACTCTGCATGAAACACTTACCAAACAGAAATCAATCCATTTGTTCTGCTTCCTGCTACAGAAAGCGTGAACAAATTCTTATACAATTCTGCGGCTAGTCACGGAATTGTTTGCTTTTACATTTTATATGGAGCTCATAAACGGAGCTCATTCTGCCGGGAAAAGCCAGGGACATGACACGATATTAACAGTCCAGCATCTCTCTCCCCTGCATCTCCCGGGACACAAGTGTTAATCGGAGCCATCAGGTCCTTTCCTGCTGGATCAATGTCAGCACAAATTTCAGATTGCTTTCCTGATGCACGCCAACTTATCTGTGATTCAACTTTAATAGGTTATTGAACGGCACAAGCATTTAGGGAGCAGGGCCGTATTTCAAGTTATTGACAATCAAATCCACACAACTTTCTCATTACCATACATTAGGACAAACAGAATTAATCTTTGGGAGCACTGTCAGGTGAAAGGACAACACTATGATTGAAAGAGGTCACAGCCTGGGCTGCAAGAAAATAAATGAATAATATCCAGTTGAGTTTGGTATGATAATGTTTTTCCAACATCGGTTCTGTATTTTTACCAACTTTCTATTAAAAAATGACCATACGTCTATCTTTAAAAACAAACACGAGTATTTACAGTAGCCAACGTCTAAGCATATTGTAAGGCTCGTGTTTGGTTGGGCTCTCTTTGTTTTCATGTGTCATGTGATTTCATTTAATTCAGGTGTTGTTCATTTGCTCATTAGTAGTTTGTGTATTTATAGCCCTGATTTTGTCATTTGTCTTGGTCTAGCTTTATCATCTTTTGATGCTGTAGTTTCATGTCAAAACCATGCTTTACTTAGTCAAGTTTAAATTATACTTATTTTCAAGTTGTTTCTTTGTTTGTGCACTTTTCGAATCATGGAATAAACTGCATTTGGGCTCAGAAAATTGACTCAGCTTCAGTGGAACCATTACACATATTCAGTAGTGGGGTCCAAAAGTCTGGGATCTCAATTTCAAAATTCAAATTTTGTTCAAATTTTTTTTTTAAGATTTTGAAACTTTAAAAAAACTGAAGTTGTGAAGACAAATAAGAAATATTTACTATTCTATACTATGTACTGTAGGTAACTAATCAAATGTATACTGGCAAAGCAAATACTTAACTATATAATATATAAACTTTTCCTTGAGCCTTTTCCTTGAACTTTTCCTAAGAATATCCTGTAAGTTTCAGAACTGAAAAATTCCTTGTTAGCCCAATAAAAGCTTTTATTGACACTAGGCCCAGCGAACGACTGATCCTGGAATGTACCTATCTATGACACAGATAGGTGAAATGTCACCACTGCAGAAGAAATCAACGCCTACTTCATCATTGGAACATTAGCCCCGCCCACTGGCGTGTTAGTGAGATGAGGTGAGATGAGGAGAGAAGAGCGATACAGGACTAAAAATAACATTACCTTTCAAAGGAACCTAATGCCAGGAATATGGTTATTTATTTTCAACAATGTGAATGTCTCATTTGAGTTTTACTTATTTGTATTTGGTACATTTCACTGTGTTCTTTGGTAAATCAATCACATTTTGATGCAGGCTTTGTAAAGAGACTCGACAGTAACGCAACAACATGTAAGTAACTGAGTTCATTATAATGCCTGATCTGATATTAGTGATTCATGTACAGTCAGATGTTCTTTGTCTATATGTCAATAAATCAAACCAATGACTAAACGGTCAACTTCATGTTGTTTCTCTTAGTAGGATGAAAATAATCAGTTATTTAAACGGTGATTAAATTATATAAAAAGCGATCAAAGAATGCTCCCTTTACAATTGCTAGAGCTGTCTATCAAACAGCGCGAGTTTATTAGTGACTGAGTTCTGGACTCAATGAATCTCTTAGTTACATTATGTTTGCACTGTTAGTTATGATGAAAGCATTCGTTAGTGTGCGATTTCTGCAGTTGCAATGACAAGATAACTGCTTTCATGCGCTCAACAACATGTCTGTGATCGGCTACATGCTCATCACTGCAACCTTTCATGCCACAATCTAAATATAATGCCATAGACCTAAATATAATAAACACTTTACACGATTAGTTTACCTTGAGAGCTGTAATAGTAAAAATGTGCTAAAAGTTTTTGAGAGAATAATACTTGGCTATTTCATATTGCAAAGATGTTAGCCAATCAAAGCAGTGGGCATCTTACAGCAGACACGCCCCTTAAAACAGAGCGTTCAAATCAGAGGGCTAAAATCAGGGTAGGAAAAATGCCTTTTATTTCTAAATTATGACCATTTTTTATGTAAAAAGCATACTAACAATATAAATTAACCCTAGGAAACATTATAAAACAATAAAACAATGCAGTTCATGACCCCTTTAAGCAGCACAACTGTTTTCAACATTGAAAACATCGATTTCTGAAGGATCATGTGACACTGAGGACTTGAGTAATGACTACTTGAGTAATGACTGAAAATTCAGCTTTGCCATCACAGGAATAAATTACATTTTGAAATCAATTAAAATAGAAAACAGTTATTTTGAATTGGTATTTATCAGTATTACTGTTTCTTACTGTATTTTTGATTAAATACATGCAGCCTTGCTGAATATAAGAGGCTTCTTTCAAAAACATTTTAAAAAAATTACTGACCCTGAACTTTTAAATGGTAATGTATATTACATCAAAATGAAATGTTGTAGTATTAAACTAGAAACATGTGAAATTTAAACATTTCCACTAGTTGTCTCAGACTTTTGGACCCCCATGTACATAGAAATTGATGTCTAAAAAAGATCCAGCAGAGACTAGCTGAATATTGAACACTGAAATGTGTTCCTTCTGTTGGTTATGAACGTGTCAAAAACACTGGGTGGCCGTTTAGAGGGTCCCAGCTGCTGCCAGCAGTTCTTATACTGCAAATGTCCGACATGGCCTTGAATCACACAGAGCAAATTTCACATCAAAAGCAACAGACTTCAGACACAGGCACTGAACTGACGGTACTCTCTGAGCTGAGGGAGAATGTGGGAAACCTTTTTTAAAAGAAGACTGAGCTACATACATCTACTGTCTGGAAGTAAAAATGGATTATAATAAAAGCTGTTTGGTAACAAAAAAAAGGCGAAATTTTCTATCTGTCCTTTAAACTCGGGAGAATGCTACAAGAAGAAAATTGGACAGGGTAGCTTCCCACAATTATGATTTACATATTCACTTCAGGGCTGTGTTTTGGCTGGTTCTGTGACCACAAACAGCTTTAGCCTACAGCATGTGTGCGACTACAGCTTACTGTAGTAAACAGCCTCAGCCATTAGTGCTCCAAAGGTGTCAGAAAAATTTCACTCAGGATGTCAGCGCCCTGATTATCAACACTGAAATCCTACCGGCTGCAGCAAACTCGCCCGAATTTCTCCTGAAGGTGGTTTACACGAACAGTCAGTTTACTAACAGAAATCATAACTTGCCTCATTGCAAACATGAACTTCATCTGCAAACATAAAAAGACAGTTTAAGAGTTAGCATACATACCCCACTAGTTTATTACAAAACAATTACTCTCCACAAGGTCATTTCCGATGCAGAGTCATGCATTTTTCATACTATGGGCCTTTAAAGAACACAGCTGAATAAATAGATGCTGCATCACATTTCATTGTGCGGCATGATGCAATGTAATTTTGTCCTTTCTAGTGGCTTCATTACAGTGTAATGTGTTCTTCAGGACACTTCATAACCGAAATGTACTTGGATGGGAAAATGAGGGGTGGCGAATCAAGCAGAGCTTGATGAATTAGATGACATTTCTATGCATCTGAAGGTCGAGTGGTTTGTCAACATCGATGAAACCTTGAGATGAATGACTGGCTAATGAGCTGCATACCTCACTGTGAACGTCATTGTTACGGCATTGTCTGCTGGGAGGGAAACACATAGAAATGTTTGTATACATATAGTCCATATAAATTTTGTTGTATTCAAACTGAGTAGAGCTGAATTAATCGTTAAAAGCGATCTCGATTCAAACACCCATGTGATCTTATTCCTAAATGTCAACAATTCGCCTGTGTCTATTAAAGGGTTAGTTCACCCAAAAATGTTTCATTTATTACTCACCCTCATGTCGTTTTACACCCGTAAGACCTTTGTTCATCTTCGGAACACAAATTAAGATATTTGTGATGAAATCCGATGGCTCAGTGAGGCCTCCATTGCCAGCAATGTCACTGAACCTCTCAAGATCCAGAAAGGTACTAAAGTCATATTTAAAACAGTTCATGTGACTACAGTGGTTCTACCTTAATATTATAAAGTGACGAGAATACTTTTTGTACACCAAAAAAACAAAATAATTGACTTTTCAACGATATCTAGTGACGGACGATTTCAAAACACTGCTTCATGAAGCTTCAAAGCTTCATGAATCTTTGTTTCAAATCAAAACTTTAAGAGTTTACGAGTTACCTAAAAATCGAATGAATTCATACGAATGACCTACTCCCGCCCTAAACCTACCATCCAGATCCATCCAATAATGAAACAATTGAAGTATTTATGAGTGAGTCATTGAATCATTTATTTAAACAGATTTTTTTTTTAAATAATTCATTCTAATTAATCAAACATTTTTAAATGGACTACAGCAATTAACATTTTTTGTCAGAACCTAGTAAATTACCGTAAATGTTTTAAATTCTATATATATTTATTATTTTACAGTAATTTTTTTTGTTTTTTTTTTTTTTAA